>OY998240.1:74069787-74669787 GCA_963922005.1 Cornus suecica | reverse complement strand
CTCCCCAGAAAAATGAAGGAAGACTGGCAGCCTCCAGATAGGATCTCATGAAACCAAACAAAAAACAAAGAAAAGAAAGCAAAGAGTGTTTAGAGAGGACGCCGGCAAGAGACCAGTGACCTCAGAGAAGCTCCCCAGAGAGAAAACACATATTGAGTAACTATAATACTTGTGCCTTCAAAAAGTAGTTAAACTTATTTAAAGAAGAAGTAAACGGATACAACATGAGCAGATAACAACAATATCATAATCAAAATCTCTATATTCCAATTCAAAATTCAAATTAGACAAAAAGAAATTGATCGAATAACAATACCAGAACAAATAGCAATGTCATAATGGTTACTTCAAGTGAATAAAATAAATAAATAGAATCGTACATGAAATTCAATGTAACCAAATAGTAATTAAATCTAAAGTAGTTACAATAATATTTAGCCTGTGTACTTAATAATAGGAAAGTTTCTAAAAAACAAGGAAACTTACATGTCTAATCAAAGACATTAATCATTGTAACTTGAAAATATGATGTCAATGAAACATGTGCTGTATCAACAACCAAATAATACACATAATCAACGACCATAAAATAGAAATTGTAGTTGTCATATTGAAAAACTTTCACCAATAGAAATATTTTTACAAGACAAAGGGGAAAAAAGTTGTAATAAATGAAACAAAATTTAGCCATAAATAAATACCAAATTGGAGGGAAAACATAAAATATAAGTAAAAATATATAACTTGATTAGAAGAGTCAAAATGAATTTAATAAATATTCAAATTTCAATACAAAAAAATATAAATAAATAAATAACTACACTTGATTGGAAAACATTGAATGGAGCAACGTTACAATGGTTCCTCCTAATGCAATGACCAGAGATTGATAGAGTTCTGTAAGTGCATCTTTTATTGAGATGATGTTACTTATTAGAATACATTTTATATGAATAATGAAGATTCTAAAATTTATTTAGAGGATAATTCCTTAATGAAATTCATTATATCCAATTGCATTAAGCATAGAAAAAGCAAAAGAAAATAAATAAACAAATAAGTACTGTGAAAATAATCTCAATGAATATTAATGTCAAATGAGAGCATAAACTCAGTAAACAAATAAATAAGTAAGTAAACTTCCACAAATTCAAATAGTCGTTAAATTTAGGACAAGAAGAAGTAAATGGATAGTAGTTAAATTGAAGTACCTAAACAAATAAACAAGTACCTAAAATTCCACAAATTCAAAAAGTAGTTAAAACTTAAGCAAAGAAGAAGTAATCGGATACAACATGAGCAGCTCTATATTCCAATTGAAATTAAATTTAGACAAAAAAAAAAAATTTGATCGAATAACAATCCCAGAACAAATAGCAATGTCATAATGGTTACTTCAGGTGAATTAAATAAATAAATAGAATAGTACATGAAATTCAATGTAACCAAATAGTAATTAAATCTAGACAGATAAAAAAAAATAGAAGTACAAAAGGAGTAAGTTTCTACAAAAAAGGAAAAAGCAATTTAGCATTTCATCAAAAGTAAAATTCAATCAATAATGTTCTGAAATAGTAAAACTCAATGTACATACACTTTGTAAAAAAGTAAAAAATAATATTTGTAAGAAAATTGAAATTCCTGAGTGAAATTCAGTATATTCGATTGCATTAAGCTTAGAAAAAAACAAAAGAAAATAATTAAATACACCTTATTGTGAAAATAATCTCAATGAATAGTAACGTCAAATAAGAGCAGAAACTCACTAAAAAAAAAGTACCTAAAATTCCACAAACTCAAATAATACTGTTAAATCGAGACAAAGAAAAAGTAAATGAATACAACTTGATCAGATAGCAATCTCATAACAAAAATCAATATATTAAAATAGAAATTAAATTTAGACAAAAAAAAAACAATAGATCGAAACACAATACCAGAACAAATATCAATACTATAATGGTTTCTTCAGGAGAAAAAGAAATAGTACATGAAATTCAATGTATCCAAATAGTAATTAAATCTAGACAAATAAAAAATATAGATAAGAAAAAATAGAAAGAGAAAATTTGTACCAAAAAAAAAAAGCATTTTACCTATTTTATCAATAATAAAATTCAATCAATAATGTTCCGAAATAGTAAACCTCATTGTAAAAAACTATATAAAAAAGTAGAAAATAATTTTTTTTAAAGAAACACTGAATTTCTTTACACGTTTAATAGGAGTATAGATAGATATAAATATATATTCAAATAAAGCAAAGAGAGACAGGTGACCTGATGGTTGATGCCCAAAGAAATTAAGCCAGTTCTGTTTTCATTGTTCTTTGTATATGGGGTATCCGATGCTTTCACCCCGACTAATCCATGGAACCGTGCAAAGTGGCATAGGATATCAAGGACCTGTTTTACAATACCTTTTCTGGAAGCAAACTCATTTTCAAGAAACTATTTATAAACTGTGATACAGGAACCAAAAAAATGGGGCAAAATCATGGCATGGCATGGCATAGAACACTTCAACAAGATAAATACTAAACAGATGAGACAGAAACACAATAAGAGCACTGTAATAAAGGAAAAAGAACGTATTCCTTATATGCAATTCAATAATAGGTACAATTAAGAGATACTGTATATGATAATTGTAGGCACCTAATCTTCAGAAAACACATGGCAACGGGAATGCCATGGACATATTAGCACCCAGATGACCCTTTGTGGCAATTCTATACATTATACTGTATATGATAATTGTAGGCACCTAAGCAAACTCATTTCTTGAGATACATTATACTGTATCTCAAGAAATTGTCGAGAAGCACCCATTATGCAGAACTGTTCCTTTTTAGGTCCACCAAAGAGTATATAGAGGCTCACAATTCCTCGAGATAACCCCATGTACTTCACAGACCATACCCTTTCACTAATCAATACTCCATCCCGACATTTTTTCTCATTGCACCACTATGATCACATTAACATAATAATATATACAACAAAATTATAAAAAAATAAAAAAATAAAATGGGCCCTTCACAACATCCAATAGCTTCAGCAAACAGAACATCAGCATAACATATTAGCACTCACTGTGCTAAGACGTTGCACAAAAATTAACAAGTAAAACATTTCAAGCACAAGCGCAAACCCATCTTTAAATCTAAAAAACAACCGGACGGTCATCGTAAATGAAACTTACAATCGCTCCATAAAAGCCTGGCTCTCTAACACCAAACAAATAAGCGAAATAGCTCTCCTGCCTACAAACCAAGTTTGTGAACAATTAGTGACATAAGTAACCAAAAGTTCCAGATGCCATCTAAATGCTAACCAAATATTACCCCCGAACTTCTCTAGTACATATCCTATCAATATATCACTCTCCTAAAATTCAATTGACAGAAAAAAGAAGAGGAATCATACTTATAATTTCAAGCATTTTATTTTGATAACAATTGCCCCATCTTTTAATGGCTAACCTAACTTTGTCCGTGGCAACCAACAATTTTAAATACTTTCATCATTTGAAAAAGACTCAATATAAATATTGAAAGATAACATCAAACCGCAAGATATATGTCGTTTGAGTCTTCACTATTAATTTTACCTACTAAACTAGTATATTACTTCAATAAGTTGCAAAGAAGCAACTCGAAATATTTTGAGGTATTTTCATGATTTATCTTCACTATCAAAACCAAACAATGAAGCCCAGTTGACCTACCCCATCCATCATAACAAAAAATAAATTGTTTCCCTAGTGACTCGCCACATCATCAAAGAAAAGTAATTCTCTCAAACACCTACATAAATATATGGATATAAATATATATGTATAGATAGATATAGATTACCTGAAGATTTCGGTATGATCGGTGCAGTAGCGATTTTGTTCTTCGCCGCCCTAGAAATGGAAAGATTGAAAAATTAGAGAGGAGTATGAATACGCGCGATTTTCGAAGTGTGAGATATACCTGGAGAAGAACGAAGCCTTTGAGAGGACGAGACGATTGAGAGAGGTGTTCGCGTAGATTCTTGATGAGTTTGGATCGATTGATTTCGTGGAGCTCCATTGGAATTTCAGGAGGAGTGAGAGAGGACGGTGAAGAAGCCATTGCAGTGGCTTCGCTAGGTTTCGCCATCGACGGAGATATATATATATATATATATATATACAGATATCGATGATCAAATTTAAGGCAACGGTCATATAGACGCGTGTGGTGTACGCGCTGCCTTACATGTGCGTCTGATTTACGCAAACGCGTTGCGTGTGATGTACGCTTATAGGTGATACGGTAAAAAAAAACATTATCTGTGTAAAATAATCGTTTTACTTTCCTAAAGTAACTAATTGTGAGTTTGCTAGGTGTTTATTTATCTTGTTAACTTCATTTACAGTGAGATTTGTTTTTTTATTTTAATTAGATCCCTTAGGTTTGAAAATATATATATTTTTTTTAACGGAGGTTTGAAAATCTTTCAAACCTATTCACGCATAATAATTGTGAGTTTGTTATGTGTAAATGATGTGGGTTTAAAAAAATAATAGACATGAATATGTGTTCTTAAAAAGTTATTATGCAATGAATAAGGTTGTGAATATATTCGGCTCAACTCATTAAGAGTTCGGTTTAATCTGATATATTTATCGAATAAGCCGTGTTGAGCACACTTTTTTTAGCTCGATTCACCAGACTCATTTAAATAAAATAGTAAAATAGCCTAGTAATCACCTAAAAGAAGTGATTGATGTCTTAGGTAAGTAAAAAGTATGATTATGTTGACCTAGTTTTACTTATCGCAAGTACACAAATCGTATTGTATAATAGCATGAGTTGAGATAGGTTATTGAACACAAAGGCCTAATGCTCTGTTTGGTTGGAGGGATGGAAAAATGGAGGGAGGGAGGCATCCTTACGGAAAGGAAGGTGTCTCTCTCTTTTTGTGTTTGGTTGGATGGAAATGATGAAAAAATTGATAGATATAGTGATATTTTTTCGTGTTTAGTTGGAGGAAAGGGAGAGAGAGGTTTTATAGGTCTTTACTACTATACCCCTATTATATATAATCATAAAAATTACAAATTGAGTTATAATCCAAGCTAATTTTTCTTAATTAAATTAATAAGATTTTTTTACTTACTTCAACTATAACAATATTTTTATTGTTATTTTACATAGATAAAAATTATATAAATTGATAGAACAAAGTTGACAAACCTTATATATATCAAGATATTGTTGAATTTATTTTATTGACCTCATTCATTCCAAATAAAACTTAATATAAATACAAAAAATCAATAGTTCATAATCTTATTGAATATTTGAAATAAAAATTAAGATGGAAATTATATAAATAAATTTTTAGATGGTTGTTTTTTCAGTTTAGAAGCTTGTTTTTAACTTTAGAATTTTGTATTCCACACACACACACTATATATATCACAATTTACAAATGCATTCCTTTTTTATAATCACTATCATGTTTCAACCAAAAAAACATAAATACGATTAAATAAATGAATGATTCACCTTAAATTTATCTGATGTTTAGATAAAAATAAATAAAAAATTCATGCAAATTGATAAGATATAAAAAAAACAATAAGAACCAAAATTACAATATATAGAATAAAAATGTGTGAATATAGAAGAATCCGATATGATAGAAAAAAAAACTAATTGCATACTGATCTCAAACATATAATTAAAATTATAAAACATTGACTCAGATAAACAAATACGATAAATAAAAACGTTAATAAAAATGTGTGAATACAGAAGAATCCAATATGATAGAAAAATAAAATTAATTGCATACTGATCTCAAATATATAATTAAAAGTATTAAGTCCAAATAAACAAATACTATATAAAAAAAACATTGATGCCGTGTATTATTGGAGATGGAGTGTAACAATGGTGGATATTTTCACAATATTATATTTTGTATGTTATAATACGTGTTTTAAAATAAGATGGGAGAAGGTTAGATAAGTAAATTAATTATTATGCGATAAATTTAATATTTTCTCTCTCCTCGTCCCCCCGAATTTGGGCGGATAGAAAATTGTGAATGAGGGATGGATGTTTCATCCTTCCTAGTTCATTCCTTATCATCTCTTCCCTCCAACCAAACTAAAAATATTTACTTTCACCTCCCTCTCATCCCTCCCCCTCAATCCATCCCCTCAAACAAATAGAGCATACGTCATACTTTAAACTCTAGCAAAATAATACTCTTGAATTGCTACGATAATTTGATTTGAATTTTTATTATTAACTAATTAAATAAATAATTAAACTAAATAGAGCAAGTAAAGATAAAAACAAAATAGATAAATTATAGGGTACTTTAACTCCACCACTAACCGCATAATATAGACGTTTTATTCATTTAATTATAAAAAAGAGATACAACTTCTGTGAATCAGACTAATACCGCTACAAGCTAGTTACTAGTCCCCAAAGTGATATATTTTATCATATTCGGCTACAACTCATATTCGGAATGAGTGTGATTAGGGCATGTGATTACTCTACTTTACTCTTACGGTGCATTAAATTAAAACATGTATATTTCACCACTCCTTATCATAGTCTGTCCAAATAATAATAGCCTGTGTTAAGAATGATTATGTAGAAAATTAACATTTTTACCTTCGGAGTTCCAGCTCGTAGTAATTAAACATAGTTGTGCAATATTAAACATCACATCAATCTAAGACAATAATAGAATAAATGCAAAATCTTATATAAAAATAATATCTCTATCTACATAATCATTACAAAAGTGTTATTTAGCTTCCCAATTTATAATAAAATAAATAGATACAATTTACATTACTTGGCTAGGGTTTTGTCAAAAATTCTGGATACCGCTCATGGTTGATGGAATGTGCATCGTTGATGTAAAAACTATCATCTTGTTTATTCTCTTGGTCTTCTCCTCTTTTCTCCAAATGATATATTTTTACGTACTAATAAATTGCAGAGAAAAAGATCCCCAAAATATGATGTTGATCTTTTATTAATAGGAATAGAGTCCCACTTGAAGTGAACTTGTTGATCACTTGAACTTGGACTCTTCCCTTAATGTATATCTTGTGCATGGACCCACAAGTCTTCAAATACTAATAAAAATATAATTAAAATACCTCCACAAATGTCCTTTTATATTTAACCCCCTAGAGGCCCCGCAATATTACCAAAATTCATCCATATACTCTTATTCACTCAACACCTATCACACTGTCTTGTTTTCCTCATTACTTGAGCTAAATGTTGAGTTTTTTGGCGTTCTTTAGCTCGTTGGAAATATGATTTTAAGGGCTTGAGTTTAGGCTATTGAATGACTAAGTTATGGGCACCTAAAGTTGATCATCTATTTCAGTATTTTGGGTCTTTTAGCTTTTACTTCAATTTTTTCGTGTAGTCCCGATAGCTTTTCCTCTTCACTTTTAATTGTTTTCACACACTTTGTGACTCAAATTAACTTCATCTTGGTCAGTTTTTGTTTTCGAATGGTCTTGAGTTGACATTCCAGTTAATTCACCGAAATTAGCTCGTTTTATATGCATTGAACCTAAAACACACTTAAACATGCAATCTGGATAAAAATACCAAGATAGTAGATATATAGACTAAAAATACTAAATTAAAGGCCTAGAATGTACAACATTTGGCTCTTATCAGAAAGTGTTGAAATTGAAGAAATTACGAATATAGTTATTTTGAATTATAAAAGTACAATCATTTCATAAAAATTATATAAAAAAATACGCACCATTAAAATTATTATATCAGAAAGTTATTAATAGCATGAGTAAAAAAAAATTAGTGATATTAAAAAGTTACTATTTTTATTTATTATCTTAATCAGGGGTGCACAGAGAACCGGTAAAACCGAAGAACCGATGAAATTGAATCGGAACCAGACCGAACCAAACCGGAACCGGGGTGTTCGGTTCCGATTCTTACTCCTTTGGAACCAAACCGATTTTTTATATACATTTATTTTTATTAGTGTTATTGAGTAACTTAATATTGAGTAATTGATACATTTGTTGTCACTCTTAAGCATATAACCTTAGCTTAATTTTTTTTCTTAGATTGATTGATCCATCTGTTTGCTAAAACAGAGTGACTACTGTCAATAAGAAACAAATTGCTTTTATTTTGTTAAATATGTATTACTAGATAAGGTTATTTTGTTTTGGATATTGTTTCCAGTCTAGCAATACCATAAATCTAACTTCTCCTGCCTTGAATGAACAATTATGATATTTGAAAATTTAAAATACTTTATTTAATTTAGTTTATAATTATATTATCTTTTGATATTTAGTAATTTTTAATTTTTTTTAAAACCGAAAAAAACGGTTCGGTTCTGGTTCCGGGCCCGAACCGTGTGCACCCCTAATCTTAATAAAAAAAAAAACCAAGAGATTACTGCATCAGAAAGTTACTGATCGGATGAGTGAAGAGAAATTAGTGATATCAGAAATTACTATTTTTATTTATTATTTTAATAATAAAAAAACTATACCAAGAGGAATCATATTAATTGTTTATGATATATATGCTATTATACAAGTATCATATATTGTTTGTTCACAATGTTTCCGTTTTTAGCATTCTTCCGAAATTGTGAAATGCCCAAATTGCCCCAAATCAGACCAAACCAGTTTGGTCCTGCTGAAAGTGTAGCGATAACCCCGAACCTCCTTCACTATTATCACATCTACTTTGCAAAAGTTGAAAACTCTAAAGCTGAGCGGCGAGAGAATCCAAGGACCAGAGACTCTCGTCGCGTGTCTCAACTTTCATTGCCAATTTCACAGTAATTTTCAATCTCCGATTTGCATTTCATTTCAATTGCATTTTATATCAGTCTATCTTCCACATTTGCATCCAATTTTGTTCAGATCCTTTGCTATCAACCATCACCATGTATGCCATTTCACTGATTATGTATATATATGTGTATAAAACACGTGTGTCTGTGTAAAGATGTCTACTTTCTGGACCGATTTGGTAGTTAGGGTTTGATTTGCCCTTTCCAGCTGTTTGACTTTGTTTTGTTTGTTCATAATGTTCTGATCTGTGAAGGACAACATGACAAGTTGACAACCATAGGTATTGTTTGGATAGCATGTTCAAAATGGCTCCTTTTGGTGTAAGCACTCATATATACATGTATATATATAGATAGATAGATTTGGGCTCTGAAAGTGTCGTTAGGTATTCCAAAAGGTGAACTAAAAGGCGATTTTTTAGGTGGATTGAGACAAGCCCTTTTCAATTTGTAGCCTTATGCCTTTTTTTTTTCTCAAGGTGATGATGATTATGTATAATTGTTATTGTAGCATTCGTAGCTTAGATATTCTGTATAGGTTATTTGAGAGTTAATCAGAGGATTTCTGACAATGTCTGATTAGTGTGAAATTTTGAAATATATATATCTGTTATTTTTGACTGCGTTGATTTTTTTCAACATTATGTTTTGGAGATTTGTTCTTGTCTGGTAATGGGTGTGATTTTTTAATAGGGTAACAATACTTGCTGTTTTCAGGGTTAATTTAGGATTTGATGGCGGCGAAATTGCAGCAATTGCAATCAAAAGCATGTCAAGCCTCGAAATTTGTGGCTAAGCACGGGACTAGTTACTACAACCAGTTTCTGGAGCAGAACAAGCAGTTCATTCAGAACCCACCTACTGTGGACACATGCAATCAGTTGTCCAAGCAGTTGTTCTACACTCGCCTTGCTAGGTTATTCTATCTTTACTCTTGCTGACTTGGTTTTTGAGTTTTCTTTAACTTTTATTCGTAGTGGTTGGA
Organism: Cornus suecica; assembly: GCA_963922005.1. Taxonomy (NCBI): domain Eukaryota; kingdom Viridiplantae; phylum Streptophyta; class Magnoliopsida; order Cornales; family Cornaceae; genus Cornus; species Cornus suecica. The sequence continues at coordinate 74,659,935 of OY998240.1, read as the reverse complement.
TTGATTACATCAGTATGGCAGTTCATGCATGCATATTTTTCCAAACCGTGATGCATATGGTTTATACTGTGGCTGTTTCCAAGTCTTGGGATTTGAAGCCAATTTGTTGAAATATTATCTTTGGTTTTATGGTCTATCCAATTCTACAGGGATGTGTAATTATCCTTTTTCAAATGTGCCTTGCTTTTCCTTCTAAGGTTGTATTTGCTATCCCCTTGATCGGGAAAATTGTTTTTTCGTATGATGCATCATCATGGTTTGTGGATCCCAGCACCCAATGTTTGTTATTCAATCATTGGCTCATTACATTTATAAAGATGGTTGATTTTCATATGAAACAACAACTATCATTGGTGAAACCACAATTGGTCTCCTCACTCTGTGAGTTCCATATACTTCACACCATTCAATTGAACCAAATTCAATTGTTCCATACTTTCCGCTCTTGTACTTTATTGCGATGTTGTAACTATGTTTCTCATGGTTTTTCTCAAAATTCATTTTCTCTGGGGAAACAAAGACGGTGGAATGCTTTGGTGCGGAGATTTTTACGTGGTAAGTCGTTGCTCTACCTCCGACATTTGTCACTGACCTATGGAATATTCGAGTGAACATTGAACTTTCGTTGGTATACTCGGTGAGGCTAAAATTACCAAGCCCATTAAGCCCAATTCATATCCAACCCATTTAGTAAAGAGCCCACAAGAAGAGCCTTCCACGTGGCCAAGCAACCACCCATCCGAAGGGCTCCCTCAGATTAAAAGGTAAATCCAAACAATATCGAGCCCAAGGCAAGACAAGTGTCCGAAGCTGCCCTTCCCGAAGAGGCTCCCAAGCATCAGGCAACCTTCATGACAAAGTTGATTGGGTACAATGGAGCTGCCTGCACAACACCCACATGCGTAGTGCAAGACCGAAGGCATGCATAGAGGATTCTAGAAGCGAACCCCACGTCCTTCAGACATACGTTATAGCTTACTTGTTAAGCAAACCACAATCATGGCTAAAAATCCTCACAGTACTCGAGATGAGCTCAACACCCTAAGCAAGTCTTCCGGTTTTGTGTCGGCTTATGCGGACAAAATCGCAACCTTCCGCACCACTCATACATTTGAATTCCTTTCCCTCAATCATGTAACTGGGCTATGGTTGGCTTCCAAGTATGGTCAAGATGTCATTGTTGGTGTATTAGACACTGGCATTTGGCCGGAAAGCCGGAGCTTCAACGACAACGGAATGACTAAAGTACTGCCCAAAAAGTGAAAGGGTGCCTATGAAGGAGGTGTAGAATTCAATTCTTCATTGTGTAACTCCAAGCTCATTAGAGTTAGATACTTCAACAAGGGATTCATGGCTGAAAATCCTCATAGTACCCTAATCATGAACTCAGCAAGGGACATATGCAAGGGACATATATGGCCATGGGACACATACTTTCTCAACAGTTGCCAAAAATTATGTTGAAGGTGTGTCTTACTTTGGGAGCACTTCGGGGACTTTGAGAGGTGTAGTTCCATGTACGAGGGTGGCTATGTACAAGCTCTCTTGGGTGGGAGGGAAGTGCTCTTCATCCGATATCTTGGCGGGTAGGGACCATGCCGTGGTTGATGGGGTTGACGTGATGTCAATCTCATTGGGTTTTAAAGAAGATACCCCTTTATATGAGGACCTTTTTGCAATAGCTTCATTTGGAGCTATGGTGGAGGGGTATTTGTGTCTCTTTCAACAGGGAATAGTGGCCCATCTCTTAGGTCATTAATCAGTGGAATACCATGGGTATTAACGGTCGCTGCCTGTTCAATTGATCGTTCTTTTGTCGAGATTGTGACTCTTGGCGATGGGGTAACCATCATTGGTTGGATCATGTTCCCTGCAAATGCTTGGCTTCAGGACTTGGATCTCATTTATGATGAGAAGTTTTTGAGTTGCAATTCAACCGGGAGGCCCAAAGCCCCTTATACGATCCTCACATTTTATGTGGATGATATTGTTTCTCTTTACAATATTGCAACTCTTTCGTTGGCAACTTCAACCATCTTCATATTTGACGATCCCAAATTGGTGGAGATGGACCGTTTTTCATATCCAAGAGTTGTGATTGGCTCAAAGGATGCAGTGGCGCTGATCCAATATGCGAAAAGTGCCAAGGAGCCTAAGGCTAGCATCCAATTCTAGCAACCGATTTTTGGGGACAAAGCCTGCTCCTCTTGTCTCTCTTACACTTCAAGGGGTCCTACACGGAGTTATTCGGGTATCCCCAAGCCCGATTTAATGGCACTAGGGTCAGTAGTGTTAGCAGCTTGGCCTTTGAATCTTTTTACAACCTCAATTAGTACAATCATTAATTTGAGGAATGATTTTCATCTTACTAAGGGGACATCCATAGCTTGTCCTCATGCTCCTGGGGTGGTTGCGCTCCTAAAAGGGGCACATCCAGATTGGAGTCCAACTGCTATAAGGTCTGCTATGATGATAACTGCCAACCATTTGGACAACACTTTCAGCCATATTAGAGACCTTGGTCTAGGCTTTGAAGAAGCTTCACCTCTAGCAATGGGGGTCGGGCATCTTGATCCAAACCGAGCACTTGATCCCGGGCTTATATATGATGCAAGTGCACAAGACTATGCCAATCTCCTCTGTTCTATGAACTTCACAAAGTTGCAGTTCTCAACAATTGTGAGAGCCAACCGTTACAACTGCTCTAACCCTACGGATGATCTCAATTATCCATCTTTTATTGTTTTGTATACCAACGAAACTTCAATATTCACACGAACATTTCAAAGGTCAGTGACAAATGTCGGTGGTAGAGCGACGACTTACCATGTAAAGATCTCCGCACCAAAGCATTCCACCGTCTTTGTTTCCCTAGAGAAGATGGTTTTTGAGAAAAACCATGAGAAACATAGTTACAACCTCACAATAAAGTACAAGAGCGGAAAGTACGGAACAGTTGAATTTGGTTTGATTGAATGGTGTGACGTAAATGGAACTCACAGAGTGAGGAGTTCAATTGTGGTTTCACTAATAATAGCTGTTGTACCGATTAATCTGATGTTTTGCAATCGGTTTGTGGCATTCCTCAAGGGTGTCCCAGGATTTTCGCTAACAAGTCGGTTGTTCCATTATGCAGAAAGGTGTTATCACTTGGGTCCAGTTTGGGAACCCTTGTTTTTGTTTTTGTTCTGGGAACCAAAAATCAAGAACCATTTTTTGTTCTTATTCTTATTTTCATACTCAAAAAAACAAGAAAAAAAAACATAATTGGGGCCAAAAAACACACACACATATACGAATGGGTAGGGATTTCGGAGGTGAATTTTGGGTTTCGAATTGGGGATCGATTTGCAAGTATTTGGTGGATTTCGGAGCTTCGATTGGGGTCGATTTTCGGGTTCAATTTGCAGGTCTGTGTGTGTGTATATACTTGTTTGGGAGGGGTTTCGATTTTGGGCAACCGGGGGCCGATTTGAGTTTTGATCGAAGGTAGGGGTTTCGATTTTGAGCAACTGGTGGTGTTGAAGTGGTGGTGGTGTCGATTGGTGTCGATTTGAGTTTTTTTTTTTTTGTGTGTATATATATATATGTGTGTGTGTGCCGATTGGTGCCGATTTGAGTTCGTATTTTGCAATTGGTTGTGGTGTGGGCGGCGGGTGGTGGCCGAGGAGAACGACGGTTTTTCTTATTTTGCAATTTTTTTTTTTTGGAAAATCCCAAAACAGAACAAGAAAACAGGTTTTTTTTGTTATCTTATTTTTTCAACTATTCATGAAAACACTTTCTAATTTGAGAACAAAACAAACATTAAACAGGGCTTCCAAACATGTTTTTTTCCTATGAACAATGTCAAAAAACAAAAAACAGAACAAAAACATGGATGCACCCTTGGTGTTATATATGCAACTGAGAGAATAAAGTTACGAACTTGCATATTTTGGAATTTCCTTCCGCTGCTCTCTGCCACACTTGGCAGACATATATATAATTATATATATACACGCCCACATCCCCACACTTACTTGGCTCAAACCCTTGTGCAATTGAGACAAATTTCGTTGCATTTTAATTTGCTGCTTGCATTGCAATTCTTCATTTGCTGCTCGTCCTTGTGATGAATCTTCATTGCAATTCTTTGTCCCATTTACATGGACCATGCTTCAGCAAAACAAATCGTTTTTTGGAGGAGATGAAGTTTGATCTTCAGCGCCCAACAAACCCACCCGCCAGTTTGTCTTTGGTTCCGCCATGGTCCCTGCTGCTTTGGCATTCTCTGAGTTCCAAAGCTCATAAGCCATAATATATACAGAGAGAGAAGATAGAAGGCTGTTGGGTGCTGCTATTTTTATTTTGCCTTGAGGGCATTTTAGGTATTTCAGTGTCAAATTGAGTTTTAGCTCAATTTAAAAATGTATGGATTTTGTTTGAGCATCAGGGTGTTTTTTTTTGGTTTGCACTTTACAATTCCATTCAGGCTCTGTTTGTTTGGACGTACAATATTCTCGTTATAATATTTTCCAAGTCATGTAATGTACTCTCAATTTTTCTAAATTTTCCTTTTTTAGCAATTTCTTCAAAAACCTTTTTTTCCCCCCGCCCGGTGTTTGGCAAAGGTTCTACAAATGTTTCCTTCCACTCAAGACAATTAAACACCGCAAAATGATAAAATATTTTCTAAAAAATGTTTACACCAAAACAGATGGAGCCTTGATTCCAACTTTGCATGCCAAATGTAATATAAGTTCATGGTATTGGTGATTAGTTGGATTTGCTGAAGGAATTGTTGCAGCCATGTTATGCCATCAAAATATTACATAAGGCCCCTGGATGGTGAGACTGTGTAATGAGCAGTGTCACTACTTGATAAGGTTCTGTTATCTGGTGGAAAGTTTATAATGCTCCCTGCTCTGTGAAATTGGAGGAGTGGATAATATGCTTGTTACGCCAGTAAGGCCAACTATTGAGGAGTGAAAATGCAAACTGATATTATGCTAATAACCAGTTCAGCATCATTAGAAAGCTGATGTGACTTTTGTATTGTATACTGTATTTGTTGGTACATTTTTCTTCCCTCCCCATGTCAAGTTATGCTAACAAGCAGTTCACCATCATTAAGCTTATGTGACTTTTGCGTACTGTATTTGTTGGTACATTTTTCTTTCCTCCCCATGTCAAGTGTCTACTACCTTTGTGATATGGAATCTAATCATATTTGTGAGACATACCTGTAATATGTTTTCTGATGATGCTGGCAAATGAATGTTGATATTTTTCATGCCTTATTATTATTATTATTATTTTGTTGTAGGCAAGTTGATAGATAATATCTGTTTGGACTGATGTGGGGTTTTGAGATACATTGTGGAAAAATAAAGTTGTAATCCATTCTATATTTTTTCATTGTACTTTTAGATGGATAATGAATGTTATATTTACCATCCGAAGAAAGATAACCTATGTGAATTTGCCTGTCTATGCATTTATGTTTGCTAATTAATTTTATATCCGTTTTTGTTACGCTACAGTATTCCTGGTCGATACGAGACATTCTGGAAGGAAGTTGATTATGTCAAGAATATGTGGAAGAACAGGCAGAACTTGAATGTTGAGGATGCCAGCACCGCTGCTTTGTTTGGGCTGGAATGCTTTGCATGGTTTTGTGCAGGAGAGATTGTGGGAAGGGGATTTACATTCACTGGTTACTACGTCTAAGCGTCATCACTTGCTTGGAAGTGTTTTGGGAGATGTTGTCTACCAGTATTTTGTTATTCTTAGGGTCATTCGAGTCGCTGGAACTCTATATTCTGCATTTCATTTTTCTGCAAATTTTTTCAAGATGAGGAATTCAGTGGGCATGCATTGCCTTAATAATTTATGTAGGGATTTTAAGTCACTTAAATGAAGTGGCTTAGCTGCGTGTACTTTTGTAATGTAATTGTTATTTTCCTCATTGTCACTGCTTTACCCTCTGTGGATCGATCGCCTGAATGAAAACTGGTTTGATAGGATGGTTGAAGATTTCACTCACTGGTCTCATGTATGGATACTAAGAATCCTGAGTATTCTGTACGACTGCCATTTTCCCAGGTAACTTCTCATTCACAATTTCTCAGAAACCTTCTTAGAACATATGTTCTTTTTGGTTGTATTTGTGTTTAAGAGCAGGTTCCTTGCAGTAACAGTGGCTTGATTTATGCAGACAATAACGGACATGGATCATCTAAGTTGATTTTTTCATCCGCTTCTATCCGTTCCTCCATCTAACGGTCCTCACGTGATGTGTTGTGTTATATTAGATGAAGGAGTGGACAGAAACGGACGAGAAAATCAACTTAGAAGATGTGTCTAAAGGAGTTCGGAGGATTAAAAAACTCCCAGGCACTAGTTTTGCAGTTCTATTCCATGAATTGAATTTTGTTATGTGTGAAATTCACCTGGAAGCAAATAATGATAAAGAAATTCAAACATATGAATTTACATTGCTATGTAAGAAAATGAATTGAACTTCACATATATATAGGGAGAGGCTGTGTTTTGTGTTTATCACTGGACAAAGTTAACACGCTGGTGAGTTATGTTGAAGGAAAGAAGGCACTTTACATAGTTTATTTTGAATTTGTCCTTGGCAAATATGATATGAATGGGACAGAATCCGGATACTGATACTGAGACATGATAAATTTTAGAAAAATAGGACATAATACGGATACTGAGACACGATAAATTTTAGAAAAATAGGACATGAAATGATACAGACAAGTAAAAATAAAAAATATAATAATTTATTTCTATTTAAAATATAAAATATTTAACTATTTTATTCATATAATGATAAAATCTTACTCATTTGAATCATAAATTTTATATATTTTATTGTTATTTTTTTAACTTTTATTTATATTTTAATTATTTCATAATAGATTTTTAATTATATTAAATTTAATTAAAAATTATCCTATCATGCCATCGAAATTTTGAGACACTTCTAACCACGCAAGTGTTTTGAATGACCTCGCATGGATGATTTAAGTACGGCACTCTAAGACGAAGTGTTGGTGATTTCAAGCAAATATGTGATTAAATGACAGTTTATTGTATGGATTTTGGTGGGCGGTTTTGCCTGTCAATATTAATTTGGGGTATATCTATTGTGTTTGGTTCAGGGGCAGAACTGGAAAATTCGATAGAATCTCTCGTCTGTCATTCCATCATTCTGATTATATACCCATTAATGATCATATTGTAGAGTTTCAGACATTTAATTTGGGTGCTGGGTCTGCTGACCTGATTCGGATAGCAGGGACACCAATAAATTAAGGGTTAATTTTATTTACATCCTTTGAAGTTTGTTTTTATTTCAATCGTATCCCCTTAGGTTTGAATATCTTCAATTACACTTCATACTGTTCAATATTTTCATCACTTAGACCCCCTGAATGATGACATCATCCTGAATTTTTTTTAAAATCCTTAAACTACCCTCAATATGTTATCATTATTCTGTTTGAAAACAAGGATATTGCTTTTATCAATTAGACCCCCTTACATCATTTAATAATTTAATTTGTATTAAATTTTCAAAAAATACATAAAATTCGAAAACATATATATTAAAATTTGAAAAATATTATAAATTCGAAAATAAATATAAAATTAAAAAAAATATAAATTTTGAAATTATTTTTTTTCAAAAAAACATATTAAATTTCGAAAATAAATATAAAAATCGCAAAAACATAATTTTTTTGAAACAAATATATAAAATTAAAAAAAAAACATATAAAATTCAAATAAATATATTAAATTTTGAAAAAAATTATAAATTTGAAAATAAATAAAAAATATGTATAAATTTGATTTTTTTAAAAAAAACATATTAAATTCAAGACAAATATATAAAATTAAAAAAAACATATAAAATTCAAATAATATATATTAAATTTCGAAAATAAATATAAAATTTGAAAATAATATAATTTTTTTTGAAACAAATATATAAAATTAAAAAAAAAACATATAAAATTAAAAAATATATATATTAAATTTTGAAAAAAACCATAAAATTCAAAAATATATATATTAAAATTTGAAAAAAATTATAAAATTATAAAATTTGAAAATAAATTATAAATTAAAAAAAATATATATTAAATTTCAAAAAAAATACTAAATTCGAAAATAAATATAAAATTAAAAAAAACATATAAAATTCAAAACCCCCAACACCAACCCCAAATATTCACAAACAAATATTTAATTACAAACACGTTTATTAAATAATTTTTTTTTTAATAAACATTTATTCACAAATCTCTCTTTCTCTCTCTCTCTCTCTCACACACACACACATATATATATAGATCTACACCACCGCCTCCCTCGCCGCAGCCCCCCTCCCCCCTCCCACCACTCCCCTATTTTCGACCAATTTTCGAAAATGGCGGTGGTAGTAAATTGATTTAAGGGTTGCTCGTGGTAATGGTGGTGGTGGTGGTGGTGGTGGTGGTGGTTGGGGTTAGTGTTGGGGTTGGGGTTGGGGTGTTTGGTTTGAGGGTTAGATTGATTCTAAGAGGGTGTTTGGTTTAGGGGTTAAATTGGTTTAGGGATTAAATTGATTTAAGAGGTGTTTGATGTAAGGGTATTTTAGACATTTCACACCATGAGGGGGTGTAATTGAAAATTTACAAACCTGAGGGAATGCGATTGAAGTAAAAGCAAACCTCAGGAGATGTAAATAAAGATAACCCATAAATTAATGTTCTGGCAATTTTTATTTTCAATTAAATTATTTAAAGAGAATGATTAAAATTATTTATGAATTAATTAACATAGCAACATGGCATGAAAGTAAATATATCGAATTATCAATCTTATATAAGGTGAATATTTAAATAATTTTGTATTTACAGAGGGGTAATTTGGTAAAATCAAAAGAGTCAACCTTGTGAATTCCAAGTATCTTCTTAGAAAACTCTCCTTCGACTTGGCTTCTTGTTGATATAGAAAAGTCTCAAAAGTCTCAGCGTAAACAAATCTCAAAACCTCCAAACACAAAAATCAAACCTTTCATTTGTTCTATATATATAAATACACACACACACACACATATATTATATATATATATATTCATTCCTTCAATAACACCAACTTGGTAGGTCGGTTCAATTCCATCCCTCTGAAAATCAATTCTCCATAACCAAACACAATCAGAATGCTTCACAAGAGCTTTAAGTCCGCCAAATGGTAATTTCACTCACTTTTACAAACTCATGCACATATATATAGCGTATATGTGTATTGGCTGATTAAGTTGAACCCTTTAATTCTACTTACGAAATTGGAGTCTTTTTATGTGTGCGTGTATATATATATGTATGTATGTGTATTTGTATTTGAATTCGATGATTGATGCAGCAAGTCATCGTTGAAGATGGCGTCGTCTCGGATAAAGGTACTGAAGAACAAGAAGGAAGCACAAGTGAGAGAGCTGAAGAGGGAATTGGCTAAATTGCTCGAGTCGGGGCAAGACCGGAATGCACGAATTCGGGTATGATATGTACATGTATATGAGATCTGTTATAGTTAGTCAATTTGTTCTTCAACTATTTCTGTTGACTTTGTATTTTATGTGTCATGTGTGTGTGTGTATATATATATATATATGTATATATTTTTCTAGGTAGAAAATGGGATGTGATTATTGTGGGAAGTATTGGCTGCTGTTTGTAAAATTGGGTTTTGCTTGATTGAGATTTAATTTGATCATTAATGGGGTTGAGTAATTATTACATGGAATTGCTTGTCTATGATGCCTGTAGCCACCTCAGACAATTCATGAGTATCCACGTGTCTCCAAAGGCCACAGGGCCAAGAGAATGAGAAAAACACCGGCTTCTCGCTCATCCTCCTTGTTCTTGCTATAGAAATACTCCGCTCCGGTTGGATGGGTATGTTCTGTGTCATTATATTCCAAAATAATGGCCAACTAGGAAAAATACCATAATAAATGGAAAAGCGCAGTCTCGAGAAGGAGACTCGAGCGTTATGACTTGATGGTAGGAGCTCGATGCTACAATTGAGAAAGACAAAATTTAGCTAATTCCTACCTCGTGTTTATATGTATTGGGAATATGAGATAGGTGGATGGGAAGCGGGAATTCGAGAAAACGCCTTGTGTTTCCTTAACCCTCTTTAAGGTCGAGGATCATCCCTACCTCGGGGCCTAGACGAAGGAGGGAGTATGTTCAACACATAGGTGGTGTGCTCGATAGTGCGTTAATTACATTGATTGACTGGAGAGATTGCCGTTAAACGAAACCCATCTCTCCTAGCTCAGGGAAAGAAAAAAGTTAGGCTTGTAAATTTCTCTCTCCTTGCTTCTTCTTAGGGGCTGGAATTAGTGAGGGCAGTCTGAATACCCCGTTGAACCATCTGGAGATCGATGAAGACTCGAACTTAGCCACCCTGCTTTTGTGACTTTTGAAACGAGATCCCATCATCCCTTGGCTCATGGAATTGATTCGTCAAAGAGTCAAATCATTCCAGTTTTCTACGCGAACCAAGATCGAGAAAATGAAGTTTTAAATTCCGTAGATAGGTGCACAAATGCTCCTTTTGTAGAGAAGTGACCTTACGAGTGAGGAAATGTTTGCGGTAGGTGGTGCGTAAATGTCGAAATGGACAGTGGATTAATTGTGCTAGCTTGAAACGGAATGAGTAGAAAATGCCCTTGCTTCAATCAGCCAGATGTCTAATCACTCAGAGGATTGGACGAGTGGACCCTTGGATAAGATGGATTAGCCTCGAGACCAGGAGTTATTAACCAAAGCTATAGCTAGTTCAAATAGGGCTTAATTGCGGATTTCCTTCTTGATCAATGATGACTGCAACATTATCATCATATCATATTATATATTGTTGTCAACCACTTTTCGCTCCGCTTAGCCTTATCTGTCTCTAGGGGTATTTAAATGATAGGTTTTGTAGGAACCGGATGATCCTATTTGCTCAAATACCTAGTGACAAACTCCTATGTTCGTTTCATCTCATTTAAAACCACAACCCATAGTACCAAGCATTAATACATGAAGGACTCGAGCTACCGTAAGTGTTGAAGAAAGAACTTGGCCTTTTGTCTCTTAATTTCGGAAAAGAGTCCTTTGCACTAGATTGGATCTTGACCCAGACACTAATCTCAAATTTTTGTTCTTGGTGGAATGTTCTCCTCAAATCCAATAAGAGCATACATTTTTTTTGCCTTGATCAGTTATAAGATTATGAGAATTCATATGGTTCTAATACAAACAAGTTATATACATTTATACATTTTCTATATATAAAAACTTTTTAAATGGCAATGATATTAGTGGTACTAATGAATAGGTTGAGTTAGTTCAAGCTTTTAGAATCCTTCCTCGTTATATCAAGAGTCCTTAGTCAAGAATCCCCTGATGTGGATTGAAAGAGTCACAATCACTCTAAAACAAAATTCTGCGTAGAATTCATCTCAATTAGTTGACAGTGGTAAATTTTTTAGGAATTTTAAGTGTTGCATGGAGTCTTTGGATAATAGTAAGCATCATTTTTAGTTTCCAGATCTCAAAGCTGATAAATATATATATATTTTATTTTTTCATTTTTTTTTTCTGGTGATGTAGAGTTGATAGATAAATATGATGGCAACATAAAAGCCATGGTTCTCATCAGCACTTCGCTAATAGAAGCCGTTTTTTTTTTTTTTTTTTTTTTTTTTTAACATAAGGTACTGTTGAGTGATCATTGAGAATCAGAAAAGTGCATTAGGGAAATGTTGGAATTGTAATAATATTTCATTATTAATGAAGGAAATACAAAAGCTTTTTATCCTTCTATCTTGGATGAGGGGAACACACATGATACTCTTCCCTTTTTCCATTGGTGTGTTTTGGCACTTCTGACCAGTTGTCCTGATACTTCTAGCCATTCAAAATTTGAGATGCCTTTATATATCACATAAAGTTGACCACTTCTACCTTTTGTTTTCTCTTATTCTTCTGGAGTTTCTTCATTTAAAAAATTGATTGGTACTTATTGCTGCTAATTGGAAGTGAATATTTAGTTCAGAGAATGCAAAAAATGCATAGACCCCTCAAAGACTTCTGTTTTTCATACTCATCCTAGCTTTTGGATTTTGCTTGTTTGAGGCTTAATATAGAATCATTTTAATAATGAGATCCAGCTACACATCTAGGTGCGTGTCTGCTGTCTAATCTTAGTAGTAAATCAATATGAACAATTTAATATTTTTATTTTTATTTTCACTAATTAATACATATTTGTTGATACTTTATGGGATGACAGAGTGAAAGTTGCTTTTTGTTCCATTTTTTTTTTCTTAAATTGAAAAAATCAATTCTAATTTCCTTTTTGCATTGTGCATTTCAGGTTGAACATGTAGTCAGGGAAGAGAAGATGAAGGCAGCATATGAGCTTATCGAAATATATTGTGAACTTATTGCAGCACGCTTGCCTGTCATCGAGTCACAGAAGTATGAAAATTACATAATCTTGAATTGTCCCCTCATTTTCCAGTTTATGATTTTGAAGTTTTGGTTATCATTTTTACTGGTAATATCTTTAGCACATCGAGTCTAATCTGGTGCTTGCTTCGTCCTAAGGATTCAAACTCATTATATATAAAGAGATGATTAATAAAAAAACTCATAATGTTTTCCTGGAAATTGTTGGTAAAAGAAGATGCTTGCTGTACTAAGGCATGTATTCTCAATGATTTAGTAGAAATTGGGATTATTCTTAATTCTGTTAAATGCAGAAGGGCAAAGGGAAGGAGCAATATTATAGTTGGAGTTGAATGGTGCCTGATATAAAAAATTTCCTACCTCGTCCAATATATATATATATGTATACAGTGTCTGGGGTTCATTCTGTTTGTGATGTGATTTTATCTATAACAGTGGCTCAATGAATCGACTGCAAACAGATTTTAACACGAAGCACTTGGGAATTGGAAATTTATGCTATTGTGTGTTTCTAACGTAACTACTTGAATGAGAAAAAAAGGTTCTTTTGACATTAAAGCTGCAGTTCCTGTAATATACTTATATCAAACATAGTATATTAATTATTACCAAAAAGTTGTATTTTCCGTAGTATTTGAGCACTCTAATTTTTCTATTACTAGCAATGGAAATTGGAAGCCCAGGAGATAGTTAACCTTGGATTGTGTACTGTATAATGTAATCTTTTGCAGGGTGGTAAGGACTGATAATGATTGGCAAAAAAATTCTTCAGGCTAAGTATAATTTTCAATATATAGTGTAGGAAATTATCCCATAAAAGTTATACTTTCTACTCCATACTCATCCTGAGAGATAGGGATTACTTTTGTGTACTGAATGAAAATGTATTCCAAGTTCAGACTTCAGAGTACATTAGTAGGGTTGATTGAGTGCCTCCTAATGTAATGTTTTTGGAAAGATCAATAAATACAAGTATGGAGGTTCAAGTAAATTTTTTTGAAAGGTATTTCTTCGTGAAACAAAGAGACTATATTCAAGTACATAAATACTCAAAAGGGCTGGTTGAGAGTTAATGTTTTATGTAAGTTGTTTGTTAGGCTAGTCTGGGTGGGTGATAAAATGGTTACTTGTGGGAATAAAATATTTTCACACAGAGGCATGATTGGATTTTTCTTCGGATCGTTTCCTTAGAAATTCTTTTTTTATTTTACTCCGGGTAACAATGGTAATGTGTTTCAAAACTTTAGAGCAGCAAGAGGAAAATCTTATTTTTGTTGGAGCTATTGACTTAACTTGCTTACAATATGATGCTGGAAATATCTAAAAATGTGGTTGACCATATACAGCTATCTCCTATCTAATTCAACATCAAAGTTCTCCTGTTACATGGTCTGTTCATTTTGCTTTGAAATATCAGACTCTATATACTTTTTCTAGGAGATTCATGGTTTCATACCCACACTTACCCTCTTCGAAACTTCCAGAAATTGTCACGATGTATTTAGTCGTTTGATATTCATGCAGAAGCTGCCCCATTGACTTGAAGGAAGCAGTTGCAAGCGTAATATATGCAGCTCCAAGATGTGCAGACATAGAAGAACTTCAGGATGTCCGCAAGCATTTTACAGCCAAATATGGGAAAGAGTTCATAACTGCTGCTGTTGAGTTGCGTCCAAATTCTGGAGTAGGCCGAATGGTAAGTTTTTACAACTTGCTTATTTCTATTAAATTTATTAACTTAGCCAATTAACGAATTTTTCAGAGAGACTTCGTAAAAGTACAGCAAGATAACATTCTTAATTATGATTTCTTATTTCAGCTGGTTGAGAAGTTATCTATTGTGGCACCTGATGGGCCGACTAAGATCAAGATCTTGAGTGCCATTGCAGAGGAACATAACATCAAGTGGGATCCTGTATCATTTGAAGAGAGAGATTCAAAGCCTCCTAATGATTTGCTGGTGAGTGTAGATAAATTTTGGGTGGTTCAATTATTGCTTTTGGTAACATATGGGAAATTAAATTAAGAAGCAACTGAGCTGATTCAGTTATTCATCAGAATGGACCAAATTCTTTCGAAAAGGCTGGTAAAATGCATCCAGAGCTTCCTAATGTTCCAGCTTCAAAAGTCCATGCTCCACCCAGTTGTGACCGAAAGCAGGATCCAGCTGTAAACTCCTTTGATCAAATCTCGAGACCTTCAACGAGTAGCCAAAATTATTCTTCGACTGATGTTTCTGGTAATAAAACACCATCTACTTCTCAGCCTGAAGTGAGATCTTCAGGTACAGGAACTAATTGTCAAGTAATTGTAATTATTGTCTATTATTTCCCCCGAGTTCCTGATTGTTCATCTGTTATTCACGATATGATTGATTTGCTGTCATACAGGAACTGGTCCCGAAAGGATGGAAGTGAGGCGATCATTTTCCGGTGATGGTAATGCATATTCATTTGGTAGGCAGAACTGGAATATGGAATTTAAGGATGCAACATCTGCAGCACAGGCAGCTGCCGAGTCAGCAGAACTAGCAAGTATGGCCGCTAGAGCTGCTGCAGAGCTGTCAACCCAGGAAAGGATTACCAGGATGCATTCCTTTGAATCACAGAAGTCAAATGCTCATAATGTAAGAAATGGAGGGCCTAGAAAGTATGATGCTTCAAAGTTACCAGATGAATTTCTTGGTAAAGATTCAGCGACTAATTCCTTTAATGATAGACATTCTAAGTTACATAATGAGCAAATACGTGGGAATAAACACAATGGCACGGTGGATGTTTCTGAGAAATTTCAACAGGACGGTCTTGACAGTAGAAACAAATCTGCCCAATCTGCTTCGTTGAGGTCAAGCAAAGCTTCAATTGACAATGACACATTGGTGAATAGTTTCAAAAAGGTAGATAGATATTCTCAGGATAGCTCATCTGAAGATGAGGCTGTAAAAGCAAATGAGAGTCTCTCCTTTGCCAAAATGAATATACAGAAGCAGTCCAGTAAGTCTGATGTAGAATTTATCACTGGCCGGCGGGATGGTTTAGAATCCGAGAAAAGTAACATGGGACAAGAAAGGTCTAGAAAACAATCCAGCAGCATTTCTCAACATTCTCATTCAGGCACTTCTGTGGGTATTGACCAAGAAAGAATTCCTAGAGACGATAGACAAACAAGCTCATATGATAATGCTGATGTAGTTTATGATGACGGTGGTACAGAATCTTCAGATGATGATTATAAGTTGGATAAAGGGCCCAAGTATGACATACAGGAGTCCAAATTGTATTTCCCATCACCAGATAGAACATCACCTACCCGGCTCTCACGAAATGTAGACTCTTGGAGCCCCAAACGACATGTAAGTGGCTCATCGGAAAAATCAACCTCACAGTCGCACCATTTTGCAGAACGGCACTTCTCTCAAGAGTTTCCTGAAAAGTTGACAAAATCTGCAGGTCCTTCAAAACCAGTTAACTTGTCACCCTTAACTTATGATGATTCAGATGGGCCTAATTCAGAAGGTGAAGATGAATTAGATAAGGCCTGGAATGGTGGCATTATCGGTTCTAATCCTCGGAAGCAGGATGTTTACTCCAGGAACTCGGAACAGATACAGAGTTTAAGTCATGGATTAAAAGGATCGTCATTTTCAGATAAAAGAAATTCAAGTTCTGACAGAAAGCCATGGGAATATTCATCTTCTGATAATTTAGATTCTGTGAAAGTGTGGCCAAAGAACCATCCAAGAACAGAAATAAATGCTGATATTCAAGAAAAGACGAGCGTGGGACAGTTGTCTGCCACTCAGCAGTCTCCCAGAAGAGGGAAGTCGCGATTGGAGATGAACGATGGGAGTAGTGACTCAAATTTCCGGAGTCCATTAGATGAAAAAAACAGTCAGCAGGCTTCAAAATCTTCAATGCTTTCATCAGTTCATGGAGTTAAGGACAATGTACACAGACCGCAATCACATGATACATTGAAAGATTATGGATTTCCAAACCAATCTAATTCCGAAAATGAAAAGGAGTTGAAGCTAGGGACATTGACAGGTGGTTTTCGGAATAAGGGTTTTAGGCACCCGCCTTATATTCAGAGTCCATCGGATGGTGTCTCATCTTCATCCAAAGAAGTGGCCGAGGATAATAGCTCAAGCACCATTGATCAATCAAATGCTTCCTTCTCAGTTAAGAGTTCTATTGGTTCTGGAGTGAGGCGAAAAGTAAGCAACAGATCAAGCTCAAGAGCCTCAATTAAACATTATGATTCAGATTCTGATACTTCCGAAGAAGATTTCCAACAACAAGAAGAACCGTACAATCAGAAAACAGAAAGGGAAGTAAAAGCAAAATCAAGCTTAAGAACTCCCGTTACATATTTTGACTCTAACAATGGTGATTCTAAGGGGGATCTCCCTGAACAAACTTCTACCAGCATAGGCCTTTCAGGAAGTGGGATTTCTCGAAGGACAAAACCTCCTCCTCCTAGTTCTGAAACAAATTCTTCTTCAAAATTTAAAATTGGCTCTGAGGCATCAGTAAATTCTAATTCCGATGGAAGGAAACGCAGGAATACCGGGTCACAGCCAGTGATTACAGGTCACGGGGGCCGTTCTGAGCAGTCGAGCTCTACGAAAGTAGCAGCTTCTGAGCTAATGACAGAATTTAAGGCTTCGTCAAGGGAGGAAAAGTCATCTTCAATGAAACAATCATCTAGCATTCTTCAACAGCCGGTGATACCAGGTAGCACTGGAAATCAAAAGACATCAAATTCCATCAGCAAGGCATTACCTGGGGATAACTATGGAAATCAAAAGAAATCAAATTCCAGAAGCAAGACATTACCTGGGGATAACTCTGAAAAAAGAGCTAGTCATGTTCATCCTAAGCTTCCTGACTATGACACAATAGCTGCCAAATTTCAGGCTATGCGACAGAATCGCCAGTGAACATATAATGGCGGTTTTCTTTTACATACTACATCATAATAATTGGGTTCTTGATCTGTCATCTGTGAATGGACAAAGTCGAAGGTTATAGAGTTTTGTAAATTGAAATTTTGTTTCAAAAAATTAAATATTTCATTTGTTTTAGTCTGCCAATTCATGAAAATGTTTCTTTACAACTCCCTCTTCAGTCAGTAGATTCGTGATTACATTTATTTAATTATTTATTTTATTGTAATGAAACAAAATAATATATTTGGGAGTGGCAATTCAAGTTGTGTAATGAGCTGCTGTGAGCCTTCAAGAATTCTATTATGTGAATAGCTTTAATCAGCATGATATGTGCTTTGTAGTCTGGATTATACCCAGTTTACATGAATGCAGAACCTTCTTATATTACTTGGGTGCAGGGGATTATAAAGGAACTGTTGGCTACTTCATACGACATATGCTGTTAAAGGTTTAAACATTGGAGATGACAATCAAAAGACACTGCTTTAATAGAAAGGCGCCTTGCATGTTCCGTACACTTATCGTGTAGTTCTTTTGCAGTTAAGAAGATCTGAAGGAAATTACGATGAACTGCCCTCTATGATCAGGTTTTCTCTTTATAGTCGGGTTAGTATCATATCCGTAGACTTTTTTATACGTTCAGTACACTTATCCTTTAGTTCTATTATAGTTAGGAGTCTCTGAAGGAAGTTAGGATGAACTGCCCAATATGATCAGATTTTTTATTTATTTATTTTTTATAAATAACAAACATGCTTCAAGGACACTTAATCTTCGTGAGGGGGATGGGTTAATCATAATACAGTATTTGATAATTAGTTGAATATGCAGGATGAATCCAGTTTGCCAACTCTCATGCTCTTGAAACAAGTACTTTGCTGAGTCAGGTTAGTATCCATAGACTGGCCATGTCAAGAAATTCCAAGTGCTGAGTGCTGCCTCTTAACTCATGCTTTCGTGTTGTATGCAGAAACTTGAAGCCATGTGTACATGAGGGCAGTGAGGAGTTTTCATTCAGGTGAACGCCTCTCTCCTTTGTCAAACCTTAAAAAAGAATAGATCAATCGAAACTTATATGTGGATGTTTCTTCCGCCACTTCACAAGCACATATATTCGGTATGCAGTGCGTTTTTAATTGAATTTATCTTTTAGGTAATCTCTTGAGGCTGATTTTCCAAGTTCTATGAAATGGTATTGGTTCTGATATCAATCGATCATGTAGAAGAAAATCTATTTTCTTTCTTTTCTCCCGGTAGTTGTAATTTTCTATTACCGTAGCAGTACATCTGTTGGAAACTACTGTATCCTCCAAAATTTTCTATTCTCTGTATACGATGCGTATAACAAAAAAGACTATCTTATAATCTTTCAGTAATTTTCTTTTTATATATATATTTTTGGGTTGACAGTAGTAGTGGTGTCATGTTTCTGAGATCATCATATAATTCACTAGATGCATTCAATCCTTCCATTCCACATGCATCAGAGTTATCATAAGAGAATTCAAATGAAGTCTTGCCATTAAACTATCCCATAGTAGTTATGAGTGCTCAATAGTCGAAGAATTTTTGCCATCTTCCATTCAAAATTTCTGATCAATATTCTAATATTGTGTTTAAAATTATGAATAAACAAATTAAGCAACAAGCTATCAAGAAAATCAAAACAAGTCTACCAGTCCAAACGTGCCTTGCAGTTAAACCTGCTCATATACACTCCCAGAAAATGATAAATAAATAAAGAAAGAAAGAATTTTCTTTATCTGAAATAATATGAATCATTTCAATCAATAAGAATAATCAATTGCTCCACTAATTCGTGCCAATGACTTTAATCACTTCTCTTGTCTTGGTTAGCTTGCAAAAGTTGATTGTTTAACCCCCACCTAACATATCCTTCCAGGAATGATATTATATTTTATCCGTGACTTTAGAGTGAGAGAGACTTGAAATCTTAAGTACACAACTTGAATATTGGTCAGTTGGTAGGTGTCATGGGGTCAATTTTGCACTTACAAATTTCGCACTATGATCACCTCAAATCAGACTTGCAACACTGTCTTCTAACTTGGCTCAGCCATACACACTTAATGCCTGGACACTTTACCAAGTTTTGCACCACACACACACAAGTATATATATAGAGCAAGTATAGAAAACACCCACAATTTACAAAAATCACAACAATGGTTTCCAACCTTCACTATTTTCACACAAATAGTACAAAGAATCCTCACTTAGGCCACACTGCAGCATTATAGAAGCACATTCATTCTCTGAATTCTATCATGGCTTATACAATGCCATACAACAGCCTATATAGGCATACTAAAAAAATAGCCTATTAGTTTGGTGGATGACACCCCCATCCACCTAAGGTTGTGTTGACACCATTTAGAGGCTGCCAACACTGCCTTGCAGTTTCAATTCCAACTGCCGGTATGTTGTGGCATTCACCTACAATGCCACATACCCCTTGGTGGTTGCATACAGTTGATGTGCTAGCCAAATTGCTCCAAGAGTCTAGGAACAACTACCTTGTTTGTCCCAACTGTTGTCTTGACCAGCCATGCTTTGCTCAAGTCTAGCCATGCCGCACCATTATGAGCCATCACTGTGTCAAGCATGTGCCAACAGTGCACAATGCTTACTTTTGCTGAGCCAAAGTCTTTGCCCCAACCCTCTCATGCCTCCGCGCACATGAGAGCATAAACCTGCCGAACTTGAATCAAGTGGCTTCAATAGTGAGCATGCACCTCGCCATACCCACATATTGGTCTGTCAATGCCTTGACACATAAGTAGACCTGTAAACGGGTCGGATTTGGATCGGATTTGTCTTAATCCGATCCGAATCCGATAAGCTCATATCCGATCCGATCCGACCCGATAATCCGATGGATTTTCACTTAATTGATCCAAATCCGAATTTTTTCATTTTCGGATATCCGATCCAATTTGGTAAAAAAAATTACAAAAATTATTATTATTATTATTATTATTATTTTATGTTATTTTTTAAGAATATTAAACACTAAATTATGTATTTTACAATCAATGTTTATAATACATGACTATAAAAACATAAAAATGAAAAAGCGAAAAAAAGAGATGAAATATAATTAAGTGTATTATTTAATATTTATATATTAATAACACAATATATATGTGTATATATAAAATTAATCAGATCGGATTATTATCGGATCAGATTAGCATAAATCCAAATCCAATTTGTTAATAAATCGGATTATCGGATTCGGATCCTAATTGGGTTATCGGATTTTATTTTCAATCCATATCCGGCTAATCGGATCGGATTCGGATCAAAATCCGAACCATTGATAGGTATATACATAGGCATGCTCCGCACCACGCCTATGTTTTCATTCTGTCCGCAACCACGTTGCTTCCCCTCGTGTCATGCCCTTGCCTAAAGGCAAGTTGGCATAGCCAATTCCTGATGCGCGCATGGCTTTGCATGCCACGCCTTGATCGGCCTTGTTAGAGGCAAGTTAGCACACTCGTGAGCATGCACGAAAATTGGGAGCAGGTATCTATAAAATAAATATTTTTATATGTATTCCAGGTAGAAAAAGTGAATCAAAATAATTTACATATTTAAATAGTGACACCATATAAGATGATTTTTCTCCTTGTGATAACGTATGCCTTAACTAGAAACAAATTTTTTTTTTTGTTAGTTTTATTCTAGAAAAAAGTTGTTTGAAGATGATGTAAGAGAAAATATAACTCAGAACAAAGACAGAAAAAGGACATTACTCGGAATCTAGAAACCAAAACAATTCAGTTGTTTGATCCAATAAGAGTTCAATTTGCTTGACATTTGAATTTTTTGAATTTAATACTTCCTCTTCATGTGCGTTTGGTTCGCTGATTCAAGTTATACGATGAGTTGAGTTTTAATTCTTTTTGGAAGAAGTTTATTAATTTATAGGGGTTTTTAATCTCTGTGAAAACTAAATCTAATTAATTTCATGTGGCTATCAAATCTATCCTATAATGTCCATAATATTATACTATCATATATGCTTGTGTATTAAAACTCTTAATTAATTGTTTCTCCATTTCAACATTTGGTGATCAGTTTCTCTAACTTCAGTTCTTATTCTTAATAGTTTCTTATTTGATCCTTCCTACTTAGTGGTTGTACCTAATTGTGTATATTTTGTATACAATTTCTTGTATGTTCTTAATGAAATTGTATGATATTAATGATATGGGAAACTAATCTTGTATGTATGAAGTATAGAAAAGCCCAGATTCGATAATCCTCATGAATTGCTCTTTTAGTTCTCGATATTCTTCTTCTAGATCTACCCTCTTTCCTTCTTCTTCCTCTAAAGTTGAATATCTCTATGAATTTGAATACCTTGCTGAAGATAGTTAAGTTCCCATCACAAATCTTTCTCTGGTTAATCCTTACACAACCTTCACCAAGCCTACTAACACTATCAAGAAAACTGTTACCAGATTGTTTCATACCCCTCGACCTTCCTCTATTAAAGAGTATATCCAAGCCTCTCAGTTTGATCAATGTTTTGTTCCTGCTATGGAACAAGAACAACTTTTTCCTTTGGAATTACCTCTAGATTTTCCTAGCCAATGGCAACAACACGGTTTTACTCACCTTCACTTTGGAGCCATCTGACTTGTCTCTTTCCATGGGCACAAAGGTTTTCCGGTTACCTCCAGAATTGGCCTGGTTGATACCCGATTTCACCACTACCAATATGCTTGTATTGCAACCGTCCAAACCACCTTGAACGCATGAGCTGCTGTGTTCACCTTCTTCCCAAATTTCAATATGCCGTTAGCAGATCCCTATCTGTTAAGCGTGTTGAAAATCTAGATTCAGATCGGTGGAGCCACCCAGGTTTCCACAACTTTTGTTGCTACCCTTCATTATCAAATGGCCTACAGACTCAAAAACCATGCTATGGATATGTTGCTCCCCTCCTCTGTTTATGAGGACGCCCTTCTTATTACTGTAAACACTTCACACCAAGCTACATGTTCCCACATCCCTAAGCAGTTATCCCGACATGAACTTCTCAAGCTTCTCCCAAACTCCTGGGTTACAGTTTACGAAAAATCTCACTAGCAGTCAAAACCCATACAGTCAACTAACCCCACTTTCATCACCAGACCCGATGGTTCGGTTCAGATCTCGTTTCCCAAAGACCAAAGTCATACTACCTCTGCATCCACTACTACCCTTCCCATATTTTCTTCAGCGCTCCCTGAAATCGCTATGATTTGTCCTTCCAACTTTAAATCCCAAATCCCCATCAAGTCCTTCCAAGCCTCAGGTGTCCCGATCTATTACTTCCAATATTTAGTCACTGGTCACAAGTTCTTTGATATTTGTGATTGTGATGATTGCCTCTATGATGAAGAAGATGATCACCAACGCAAAAGTAAATTAAAAAAGAAATCTTCTCCACAAGCTCTTTGAGAACGATATGAAGCAGGCGATCCCACTGTCGATCTCCTTGGAGAACCATCTGACAAATTTGATTACTATATCCAATATGGTAAATCAAAGATGCAACCAAAGATCACACATTCCTCTTGTAAACCTCATCTTAAACCAATGAAACCTCATTCACCACCACCACCACCGCCTTGTTACATGTTTTCCCCTTCTTCCTCTTGGAACGAAGAACACTTTCCCCAACTAAACTTCCATGATCAGAATGAGAAAACTACACACCAACACAAAATCCCAGATTCTAATATTGTTCAACCTAATGGATCCACCAAATTTATTTCTACAGCTGAAGCAGCCATAAATTAGCAATCCGCCAACTCCTTGGCCCAGAATAAAATTCTTCAAAGGATTTTTCAGTCCCAACAGTCCCTTGAGAACACTGTGCAAAGAAAGCTCACTTCATTGGAACTTCTTATCCATAACCTCCAGCTGAAGATGCAAACTCTCCATAGTGAATTACTTCAAATGGCATACTCCAACCAATCATTCACCTCGGCTTTCTATAATAAGGATGCAGAAATGAAGCACTTAAAATTCCAACTTCAGTCTCTGCAAGCATAACACCATCAACAACAAATGAACCCTCCTGATTTGTTTGGCTCTTCACACTCCAATCTTTTTCCTACCTATCACTCTTTGCCATGTCCCAACCCTTGAACCTCTCTCCTCTAGGTTTCGGAAAAACAAGCATTTTGTTTCCCCTGAAATGCCAAGCCTTCCAATTTTTCCACTAAAGAAAGCTCCTCTATACACTGTTTCCAACTCAACACCAAAACCATTCCCTCAGACTATGCCTCCCCCACCTCCAGATACTATAGCCAAAGCCCCTGAACAATTTATGTTAAAATCCGAGGGGACTAAACCACAACGTCCCATTACTGAACTTCTGATGACTATTGCAAATCTTCCTGACTCAGGAACCGTTCTCTAAATCAGCCCTGAATCTAATTCAGAGTCCTCTGTTGATTCTGAAAATCAAACTCCTTTTATCCATATGGTTCAACCAAACCCTCTTGCTCCCAAACCTATGGTTGAAGAAGTCGTCGATGAGTCTTCAGACACTATTCCTCCACCTTTTCCTCAACCAAACTTTTCATCTACTCCATTCAGCCAAGGATTTTCTATCGATGACATCCTGCGTTCCAAATGGATTGACAAGTTCTATGAAATTCATGTCTGGTGCACTACTGAAATGCTTCTCCCTAATGCTGCTCTACGAACAGTTTTGACCAAGTGTGTTGCCAAATTCCTTGGCCGCTTACGCCAGTGGCTTATATCTCTTGGAGAGTACATAAATCTCCAACTTCTCCAAGCCCCAACCATCTCAGCATTTATTAATGTCTTTCATAACGAATTTCTAGGATCCACAGATGCTTAACTCAGCTCTGTTCGTGAAGAATACCTCAGCATGAGATGTTGTTCTTTTAAAAGAAAAGACTTGGAATGCCATTACCTCAGAATGTCACAGCGGTTTTATATCCTCGGAGATATTGACGATGTCAATTTAAAGCAGTCATTCTTGAATTCTCTCCCTGAACCTCTTGGCAATGAAATTTTCCGATTACTTCAGACCAAGGGCATAGCATTGAATAACACCTCACTTGGTGCCATTTACCAGCATGCCCTCCAAGCTCTAGAGAAACTCTGCAATCACCAGCAGTTTCTCAAGAAGCTTCATGAACAAGGCAAACTTCTTAGAAAAGGTTGTGAGCGACCTGACCTTCTCATTAAGTGCAAAAACAAAACATATAGCTATGGAACTCCTTCTACGAAGCCCAAACATTTTCAGAAATAGAAATACAGAAAGCCTTCTTCGTCTAAATTTCCACCAAACTCCAAAAAGAGAAAATGGAGTTTTTTCAGAAAAAAG
This sequence comes from Cornus suecica, assembly GCA_963922005.1. Lineage (NCBI taxonomy): Eukaryota > Viridiplantae > Streptophyta > Magnoliopsida > Cornales > Cornaceae > Cornus > Cornus suecica. The sequence goes on along the minus strand of OY998240.1, from coordinate 74,635,082 downwards.
TCGTTCCGTGGCCAGAGAAAATTAGATCGATGCTATATCTACAGAAAATAAGGCCATTATGCAAAACAATGTCCACAGAAATCAGCGAGATAAAAATTGGTCCATTCTCTTTCTGCTCAAACTAATGATTTTGAAAATGTCGATATTGAATCTTTGTTCTCCATTGACGAAGAAGCCACCCCTAAAACCATTTTAGCTTTCTTTCTCAAAGAACAAACCATTAACTCATCATCAGAATCTTCTGGATCTGAGGACGAATTTCCTTTTGATATTTTCTCTATTGAACAGATACCACCCTCATTTCTTGTTCAACCTCTTGCCAAAATCCAAGTCCTCCTTGAGAAATATGCCAAACCTATCCATGTGATAGTCTTTTTTGATATCGGAGCCTCATGCTTAATTATGAATCATTTCATCCTTCCTCGCTCCTACTGGGAATCTTGTTTCTCACCTTTCACCGCAGCAAGTGGTGAAACTTTCATCATAACCCTTAAGAGTAAACCTATTACTCTTCAGATTTTCCCTAGATACACTGTAAAACACCAAATCTATGGATCTGAGCTCCCTGGCAAAGATTTGCTTTTAGGATTTGATATTTTACAAAACCTTCACAAAGTCTCTTGGATGGCCAAATGATTAAAATTCAAAACCTATTTCCTTCCATGGACTACCCAACCAAACATGTTCTCTGTTGAAAGTTTGACTACCATTAGACAAGCTATCATCCAATCCTCATATGCAGAATCTCATACCCAGTTCCTTACCAAATGTAACCACCCTCTTTGGAAGAACCTTAATTTTTGTATTTCCATTCCTTTAAAAAAGAACGAAGATCTCAACCCTACCAAAGCTACACATCATGGTATGAATCCTGAGCACTACCACCTTGCCCTTCAGGAGTTTCAACAACTCCAAAATAAAGGTCTTGTCGTACCAACCACTTCTCCATGGGCCTGTGAAGCATTTTATGTCAATAAAAGACTGAACAAGTTCGAGGAAAAATAAGGTTAGCCATTAATTACCAGTCTTTGAACCATTTCCTTCAAGATAACAAATTCACTCTTCCCCGAAGAACTGTTCTTTTCTCCAACCTTCCTAAAGCCCAGATCTTTTCAAAGTTCAATCTCAAAGCAAGTTTTTGGCAACTGGGGATCCTCCCTGAGGATAGACCTAAAATTGGTTTTTGCATCCCCGATCATCACTTCCAGTGGAATGTTATGCCTTTCGGATTAAAAGCTGCTCATTCTTTATTCCAATATGCCATGGTCAAGATTTTTGCTCCAATCCTATCCTCTACCCTTGTCTACATTGATGATATCCTTCTATTTTTCACTGACCTTAAGAGTCATTCCAGTTTTCTCCAATCCTTTCACCAACTCGTTCAAAAGTTTGGTAGCATGCTCTCCGAAAAGAAAATGATTTTAGGACAACCTGAAATCGACTTCTTAGGCATGAAAATCTCCAAAGGCCAGTATGTTCTTCAGCCTCATATTGCCTCCTAACTTGACCATTTCCCTAATGACAATCTTTCAGTTAAACAAATTCAATAATTTTTAGGAATTGTGAATTATATGACTGAGTTTATCCCAAACCTTGCTAGATATAGAAAACCTTTGTCAGCCCTTCTCAAGAAAGACCCAGATCTCTGGTCCCCTCAGTGTACCTCAGCAGTTCTCCACCTCAAGGTTATCTCTAAAACCCTTCCCCCATTAAACATTCCCGTTGATGGTAAAAGAATCCTCCAGACTGATGCTTCTGATTATTTTTGGGGAGCCATCCTCCTTGAGGAAATCTCTGACCAAAAAAGAAAGATCTGCGGATACAAAAGTGGTGTCTCAAGCTAAACTCCATTATCACTCCACCTACAAGGAGATCCTTACCATTAAACGCAACATTGAAAAGTTTGAATTTCATTTAATCGGAGATCATTTTTTAATTGAAACTGATTTAATGAGTTTTCCTAACATGCTTCAATTTAAACAAAAACACATTCCCAAAGCCCAACTCCTTCGATGGGCAAATTGGTTTTCTCAACGGTCGTTCGATGCTGTTCACATTAAAGGGAAAAACAATATCCTCCTAGATTTCCTATCCCGTTTGAAGAAAGAAATCAATCATGTTTCCCCTAGCTTATGTTTTCCTATGATCCTGTGTTTTGAGCCTAATTACCTCCCTTTTCACCTTCAGACTCTCTTGCTAGAAAAAACCCCGATTGCTTGCAGTGTTCACATGGTAAACTCTTTTCAGTTTCTTTATGTCACCCGCTATGGGTTAGATGTAGGTCCTATAAGAAATTTTACATTCCATTTTGTTTACCCCTTCCTCACCCAGTTTGAAATTAACCTTGATTTTTATTTTTATTTTCCTAAAGAAGCCTATTTCTTGCTTTGGTACTCTGTTGATCTTTACACCATCGACATTGTTTTCGATAAGCCCTAGATGCTTCAGTACCTTGCTCAGTGTCTTTTCAATAATCTTCATGTTTCAGAACTTAAGTTATGCTTCTGGCTCACTCTTTTTGGAACCATCTCATTCTGGCAGAACAAGTTCAGAAACACTTTCTTCCAGTCGCCGATATTCATTTTCTGGACCCGTCGTCAGTTCTACCCCACCCAAGATGATGGAATTCACATTGAAAAAACCTACCATACTTCATTCTTCACAGGTCATGAAAATACTGTGGTATATGAGATTCCTCCTTTCTGGGAACTTCATCGATCTCAGCTCTGTCATGCAAATCGTTTTGCATTGAACTCCATCCCCTCTGACCTCCTATTCAAAGAATCTGCACATTGGAGTTACTCTGAAGCCTATCCAGAAAAATGGCATTTTCGCATTCGCTATTTGCTCACAGAATTCCATGCCGAATACTCTCAGTACCCGAACTATCCAGATCATCCTACCTACAGAGTCCATCTAAACCATTTCCATACAGGCAATTCCACAGAAGATGACTCATATTGACTCAGATGGACTCAATGACTTTGCTTAAGTTCAGAGAATGTTATGTCAGCAGTGATATCATTCTTAATGTCACGAATGATGTAATCAGTGTATTATTAATGTGTGATGTCATGAGTGATGTAGTAAGGTTATGTTTATATTTGTGTATTTTTCTAAAGGGTATTTATGTCTTTTCCTGTTCCAGAGTGTCGGCAGCCTATGTCATGGCTCATGTCACCTGTTTATTATTTCTTTAATGTATCAGGGTGTTTTATATAATTTCAGAGGTCCTCCTTCTTCTATATAAGGAGAGCTCCTCCTCTTATGTTTGGCAGACTTAAAAGAAATAAAAGAGAATTCAAGAATAACTACTTTAAATTGACATCATTAATACCTCCGAGGATATAAAACCGCTATGACATTCTGAGGTAATGGCGTTCCAAGTCTTTTCTTTTAAAAGAACAACATCCCATGCTTAGGTATTCTTCACGAACAGAGCTGAGTTGAGCATTTGTGGATCCTAGAAATTCGTTGTGAAGGACATTAATAAATGCTGAGATGGTTGGGGCTTGGAGCAGTTGGAGATTTCTATACTCTCCAAGAGATATAAGCCACTGGCGTAAGCGGCCAAGGAATTTGGCAACACACTTGGTCAACACTGTTCGTACAGCAGCATTAGGGATAATCATTTTAGTAGTACACCAGGCATGAATTTCATAGAACTTGTCAATCCATTTGGAACGCGGGATGTCATCGATAGAAAATCCTTGGCTGAATGGAGTAGATGAAAAGTTTTGTTGAGGAAAAGGTGGAGGAGTAGTGTCTGAAGGCTCATTGACGACTTCTTCGACCATAGGTTCGGGATCAAGAGGGTTTGGTTGAACCATATGGATAAAAGGAGTTTGATTTTCAGAATCAACAGAGAACTCTGAATTAGATTCAAGGCTGATTTGGAGAACGGTTCCTGAGTCAGGAAGATTTGCAATAGTCATCAGAAGTTCAGTAATGGGATGTTGTAGTTTAGTCCCCTCGGATTTTAATATAAATTGTTCAGGGGCTTTGGCTATAGTATATGGAGGTGGGGGAGGCATAGTCTGAGGGACTGGTTTTGGTGTTGAGGTGGAAACAGTGTATGGAGGAGCTTTCTTTAGTGGAAAAATTGGAAGGCTTGGCATTTCAGGCGAAACAAAAAGGCTTGTTTTTCCGAAACCTGGAGGAGAGAGGTTCAAGGGTTGGGACATGGGCAAAAAGTGATAGGTAGGAAAAAGATTGGACTGGTAAGAGCCAAACAAATTAGGAGGGTTCATTTGTTATTGATGGTGTTGTGCTTGCAGAGACTGAAGTTGGAATTTCAAGTGCTTCATTTCTGTATCCTTGTTATAGAAAACCGAGGTGAATGATTGATTGGAGTATGCCATTTGAAGTAATTCACCATGGAGAGTTTGCATCTTCTGTTAGAGGTTATGGATAAGAAGTTCCAATGAAGTGAGCTTTCTTTGCACAGTGTTCTCAAGGGACTGTTGGGACTGAAAAATCCTTTGGAGAATTTTATTCTAGGCCAAGGAGTTGGCGGATTGCCAATTTATGGTTGCTTCAGCTACAGAAATAGATTTGGTGGATCCATCAGGTTGAACAATATTAGGATCTGGGATTTTGTACTGGTGGGTAGTTTTCTCATTTTGGTCATGGAAGTTTAGTGGGGGAAAGTCTTTTTCGTTCCAAGAAGAAGAAGGGTAAAACATGTAACAAGACGGTGGTGGTGGTGGTGAATGAGGTTCCATTGGTTTAAGATGAGGTTTATAAGAGGAAAGTGTGATCTTTGGTTGCATATTTAATTTACCATATTGGACATAGTAATCAAATTTGCCAAATGGTTCTCTAAGGAGATCGACAGTGGGATTGCCTGCTTCATATCGTTCTCGAAGAGCTTGTTGAGAAGATTTCTTTTTGAATTTACTTTTGCGCTGGTCATCATCTTTTTCAGCATAGAGGCAATCATCACAATCACAAATATCAAAGAACTTGTGACCAATGATTGGATCTTGGAAGTAATAGATCGGGACACCTGAGGCTTGGAAGGACTTGATGGGGACTTAGGATTTAAAGTTGGAAGGACAAATCATAGCGATTTCAGGAGTGCTGAAGAAAAGATGGGAAGGGTAGTAGTGGATGCAAATGTAGTATGACTTTGGTCTTTGGGAAACGAGATCTGAACCGAACCATCGGGTCTAGTGATGAAAGTGAGGTTAGTTGACTGTATTGGTTTTAACTGCTACTGAGATTTTTCCTAAGCTGTAACCTAGGAGTCTGGGATAAGCTTGAGAAGTTCATGTCGGGATAACTGCTTAGAGATGTGGGAACATGTAGCTTGATGTGAAGTGTTTACAGTAATGAAAAGGGCATCCTAAGAAATAGAGGAGGGGAGAAACATATCCATAGCATGGTTTTGGAGTCTATAGGCCATTTGATAATGAAGGGTCACAACAAAAGTTGTGAAACCCTAGGTGGCTCCACCGATCTGAATCTGGATTTTCAACGTGCTTAACAGATAGGGATCTGCTAACAGCATATTGAAATTTGGAAAGAAGGTAAACACAACAGTTTCTGCGTTCAAGGTGGTTTGGACGGTTGCAATACAAACATGTTAGTAGAGGTTAAATCGGGTATCAACAGGGCATTTCTGGAGGTAACCGAAAGACCTTTGCGCCCATGGAAAGAGACAGCAAATCAGATGGCTCCAAAGTGAAAGTGAGTAAAACCTTGTTGTTGCCATTGGCTAGGGAAATCTGGAGGTAATTCCAAAGGAAATAGTTGTTCTTGTTCCGTAGCAGGAACAAAACATTGATCAAACCGGGAGGCTTGGATATACTCTTTAACAAAGGAATGTTGAGGGGTATGAAGCAATCTGGTGACAATTTTCTTGAAAGTGTTAGTAGGCTTGGTGAAGGTTGTGTAAGGATTAACCAGAGGAAGATCTGTGACGGGAACTTGACTATCTTCAGCAAGGTATTCAAATTCATAGAGATATTCAACTTTAGAGGAAGAAGAAAGAGAGAGGGTAGATCTAGAAGAAAAATATCGAGAACTGAAAGAGCGATTCATGAGGATTAACGGATTTGGGCTTTTGTATACTTCATACATACAAGATTAGTTTCCCATATCATTAATATCATACAATTTCATTAAGAACATACAAGAAGTGGTCTAGGCAAAACATGATCTATGGATCAGTCATACACCGTAACTCTCTTCAGGTTTGATTAATTGTAATACAGATGTTTTTGTAATGGTACCAAGGAAGGTAAACCGAGTCAAACAACCATACTGAAGGCCAACAAGCTCAAGGTACTATTATCCTTGGGTACCAGAAGAAACACCAAATCTTATTGAACAATTAACCAAAATTTTCACAAAGAAATGGATCTTCAGAAAGAAGATAAGAAGAGAATGTATTGTTGCAGTTTGGAATACTCAGTTGTCATAAGACTCACACATAGTATGCTCCAGGGACTAGCACCAATAACCATTCAAGTTGAAAAAAGTTTGTTTTGTGGGAAAAAATGGGAGACTAAAATTGCAGTAATCAGTTAGAGAATTACCCAGAAAAAGTTTAAGCTAACATGACTCTGATACCCAGGATTTGATATTTTACAAAACCTTCACAAAGTCTCTTGGATGACCAAAGGATTAAAATTCAAAACCTATTTCCTTCCATGGACTACCCAACCAAAGCTACACATCATGGTATAAATCCTGAGCACTACCACCTTACCCTTCGGGAGTTGACCAAAATTGGTCTCTTTTTGTGCAAAAAGCAAAATGGTCCCAACACTACATTTTTAATTTATCTACTCAAATTGAACAATGTCAAAGAAACAATTCAACATCTGCATAATCTATAAACATTTAAGAATCTGTAGTGTGGCTGGTTGGTTAGATTGAGGATCCTTGAAGACTTGAGTGAGGCTGGTTTGTTAGACTTACAAATTCTGTGTTTTTGGACTTGAAGAATTGAATATATACATATATGTATGTATGTATATATAGTTGATAAGATAGCCCTACCACTGCTAATAAATTCGTGCCATTGCCTTTTGTGGGTCATTAACCATTGATGATATATGTCATTTTCATCTTTAATCCCAACACTTTTTAACTATTTTTCTATGTAATATGCTTATTCCATAATGGTTTAATATTGATGTATCATGATTATGCTTGTATATATGTATATATATACTATGCGAATTAGTATATATAGCAAAATTGACTAATCTGTCTATGCAAATAGAGAAACTCATATTTTGTTAGACCATTCTTTTTGTAATATTGAAAGGATTGTATTGACCACTTTACCATCTCTCACTACTTCAAGGACAGAACTTGAAATTGTAATTTCTATTTTGCTTCACAACATTCACAAGAGGTGTTCAGATAACACAAGCCAGCTAAATTATTAAATAGAAATTGATTAGGGACATGAAAGTGATATTGTACCCATCACTCCTAGTGACCTTTTTAATTGCTTACACATCTGTACGGTGTTTATTTTTTATTTTTGGCAATTTCGTTATTCCCAATGAGTTCCAACTAAAAACAGGAAATAACATTGCCCTGACCTGAGTGACTACTAAAGTTAGAAACCAAGAACTGACAAGTAGTACCAATAAAATAGAAGCTGAATGGTAGATGAGATTGAAATATATATATATATATATATATCAGCTAGTATAAAATGAACTGTAATGACAGTGTTTAAGAATATTACCTGGGTTTGAAGTTTGAAGAGAGAAATATATATATCGAAGCTAGTGCTTCTCCACTGCTTTGATTCCACTAGACCAGAGGTACCTCTTATTCCTTTTTCTTTTGCCATATTACACACACACACTTGTGATTGGCTTTGACTAGAAATCTGTGTATTGCATAATATGAGCTTTGCTTAAGAAATTTATTCTTTAATATTCCAGTGATGATCACTTCTGAATCAGAATAAATTAAAACCATATCAAATAATTAATTTGTATTCCTATTGATATCATGAAGTGAATGGTAAATCCAAAAATATATATGGTGAGTTGTGAACTTCTTATATAATTTATACTACCTGCAGAATTTTTGTGTATCTGAGAGCAATGGAACAATATCCAAAGGAAAAACTTATTCCTAATGCCTTGCTGTTGCAGAGTGAGGAATTAAACCAGGTACTATCTAATATATATATATATATATATCTCTAATGTTTTTCCCCAAAGAACATCAATATGCATGCCATCTGAATATTTTAGTTTACTCAACTATGTGATTTTATTTTCTGATATTATATGCAAATATATATGGCAGTATATTTTGGAGACCAGTGTTTACCCACGAGAGCCGAAGCTTCTCAAGAACTGAGGGATGCTACTGAAAACCACCCTTTGTAATTCTTCTCTTTCCAACTCCAATTTGCAATTGCATGACAAACATTGTCCATGTCTCTCATGTGTATTAAAAATTTAGAAGAAAATTAAATAATCCTCAATTAGTATTTCATACCATTGAGTTTTTCATGTTGTTTGTGTAGAAAAATAAAAATTCTTATTAGTTGTTACAAGTTTATATTAAGTTTGAAATGAATGATAGAGAGGGTCGATGGTCGCAATAATTCAATTATGTTTGCATATTGTTCAGGGCCTTCTTTCGTACTCCGGCCTCTGGAATTCAGTTAGTAACCATGCTTTTGAAACTGGTAAATGCCAAAAAGACACTTGGAATTGGCGTTTTCACTGGTTACTCACTTCTCGCTACTGCTCTCAACATTCCTGATGATGGCAAGGTGGTTACTCATCATGTTTGTATATATATATATATACATGTCTAATGTATCATACTATCATGCAATGTTTAACATATGTTTTTCGTATACAGATTACAGCTATAGACATCAACCGGAAAACATATGAAATAGGGCTGCCTATGATTAAAGAGGCTGGCGTTGAGCACAAAATTGACTACATTGAGTCCCCTGCTCTACCCTATCTCGATAAACTCCTAGAAAATGTGAGCTCATTCACTATCTCATATCACCAGCTTCACTTTTCATGTCAAGTGTCGTTTTGCACAGGTCTCCTGGATTAGCTAGTCAGGCAAAAAATTCTGAATATCCCGGTTATCAAAAAAAAAAATAGTATTAGGTAAAATCATGAGTTGTCTAATATGGTTGTGTACATTTTTTCGGGTGCAGGCAGAGAATGAGGCTAGTTATGACTTTGCATATGTCGACGCGGACAATGCAAATTATGTGAATTATCACGAGAGGATGATGAAACTAATTAGGGTTGGTGGGATGGTTATCTATGACAACATTCTGTGGGGTGGGACCGTTGCGATGCCCGAGGAGTGGGCGGTGCCGTCTAAGAGACAGGTGAGGATGAAGACGATTCAATTCAATGAAGCGTTGGCTGCGGACGCTCAGGTGGAAATAGCTGTTGTGCCATTGAGTGATGGTCTCACCATTTGCACTCGTATCTGTTGATTCATACTCTGAATTAGCCATGAATTTAATTTTATGTCTGTCTGAGTGATCATAATTTTATGTACTGGGGTGATAATGCAATTAATAAGAAATATTGGGTTTAATTCACGAATGTGACTTTTTAAAGCCAACTCGACACTATCCACAACACAAACACAAACATAACAATTATGAAATATTGTTTGAATAATTTTTTTTTTCCCGCCGACATACAGTAGAAACATTTATCTCAATTCTATAAGAATCTATTTTTGAGAAAGAAAAAAAATTCTCACCAGCATACACTCATTCAATATATATATATATATATTTAACACCTAAAGAATTGGGAAGTTGTGAAAGGGATGTCATTTGATCTTTGCTTTTGTCCCGGTCCTATAAAAACATATGCTCCATGATTAAGAATTTTTATAATATATTTAACTTAAGGCCAAGAGGCCCAAAGACAAAGTCCACACATCCATAGTGCTTTGATACATCATACAGTCTTCATCCAACCATATAATACTAGCGATACTTATATCATAAGTACCTGCACCAATATTGATGTACGTCATCAAATTTGACAATATAATGCAATTTTTCGTACAATAAAAAAAGATTGGAGAAACATAAAAAATTTAAATTAAAAAATGAAACAAGAAAACCAAACATTAGCATGCCTCTCTCTCTCTCCCTTCCTAAAGCCTTAAACAAGAGTAAATCAATTCAGTCTTATACTCAGGGTGCACAAAGAATTGAAAGAATCAATCGAACCGAACCGGAATCGATGATTTGATTCGGTTTTAAGGTGGTTCGGTTCGGTTCTGGTTCCGAAAATTAAAGAACTGAGTTTTTATATTCGGTTATGGTTGTTAATGATGTAGAACCAAAATCAAATCAATTTTTTTTTTTATTATTTTAAAATTTTATTAGTATTATATTTTTACTTGTATATAATTTAAAAATTATAAGTAAATAATTTTAATATTATAATTTTAGGAGATTTAATTTTGAAATAATTACTTTTATTTCACTAATTTATACAATTGATTTTAGAGATACTCTATTTAATTTAGTTTATAATTATATTATACTTTGATATTTAATGTTTTTAATTTTTTTGAAATGCGATAATATGAACCGAAACAGGACAAAAAAAATGGTTTGGTTCGGTTCGATTCCGATTTTTATTTTTAAGGAATTGAAAATAATGGCTTGTTTTCGATTTCGGTCGGAAACGAACCGAACCGGATGATGTGCACCCTGATGATAAGGGCTATGAGGATTTTAAAATTTTGAGAGGCTCTATATTAAAATGTAAAGTCTTTTACATGATATGGGTTAATTATTTGGTAGATTAAATTTCGGAGTAATTATTTAGGTTAAATTGTTTGTTCGGGGCCTATATTAATAATAATAGAATTTAAAATTTTTGGAGTCACTCCAAATTGGAGATCCATCCTAAGCGATCATCGAGGGCCACCTAGACTAGGGACAGACCTACGTATGATATGTGAGTTATTCTTCTAGCTAGGGATGGACCTAGACAAGTAGACATTCTTGTGAGGGATCATAATCTCAATATTTATATATATACATATAGGTTCTCTCTTGAAAATCATTTCTAAGTTTTCTGAAATGTCAATGGTTTACAAATTTCTTGTATATATCAAATGATGCCGATTTATTTATTAATATATTTTGTTAGTTGTATTCTAGAAGCAAGTTGTTTGAAGACGGTATAAGGGCAGAGATAACTCAAGGCAAAGACACAAAACCAAGGACGGAGCCAGAAAAATTGATAATGGGGAATAATTTATGATATTAAGGATGATTAGGGGTAATAAACTGAATTTTTTCAAATTTATTAGGAGTCAAATCTCATATTTTTTTACTATATTCTCTTAAAAATATTGAAATAAGCATTAATAATAATAACAATAATAATAAATTCATTGGGGCAGTTCTCCCCTAACCCCATAGTGTGCCTCCGTGCCTACACAAAACAAACACTCAGACTCAGAAACTAGAAGCCAACACTATTTAGTTGCTTGCTCAAATAATATTTTTGATTTTAGTCTCCACAAAATATATATATATGATGATGATTTTGATAGAATTAGAGAGAGAGAGAAGAATAGACAAAAAGAGTGTAGGATTTGTTTATTAACGACATTAAAAAATAGATGATACACATAGAAGCACTTATATAGCCAAACAAGAATGTATGAAAATACTATTTTACCCTAATAGCTAAAATAAAATTAATAATAATCTAATATCTAACATCCCCCCAAACTCACGATGCGGCAGCAAGAAACATTGAGAGTTTGCCAATAAAAAAATGGAAGTGCTAAACGGTTTGAGACTTCGTAAAGAAATCTGCAACCTGCATGGAAAATGAGACAAAAGGCAAAGTAATCGTCCCACGGTGGAGATGTTGTCGAGTGGTATGACAATCAATCTCAATGTGTTTGGTTCGTTCATGGAAGATTGAATTGTGAGCAATCTGAATAGTAATTTTATTATCGATGTAAAGAGGGGTGGGAGTAGAAAGTGTGACACCAATATCTGTTAATAGCCAATGCAACCACAAACTCATTTGTAGTAGATGCCATAGCACGGTACTCAGCCTCTGTGGAAGATCGAGAGACAACTTTCTGCTTCTTGCTCTTCCAATAAATGAGAGAGTCACCCAAGAAGATACAAAAATCTGTAGTAGACTTACGATCAGTCGGATCACCAGCCCAATCAGCATTAGAGTATGCACAAAGCTTCAAAGAGGATGTCAAAGGAAATACAAGACTCTGACAGAGAGTACCCCGAAGATAATGCAGAATGCGAAGAACAATGACCCAATGAACTATAGAGGGGGTGGCAAACGGGAGGCAATGAACTGACTAGCAATGTGAACAACATATTCAATGTCGGGGCGAGTAATAGTGAGATAGACTAAGCTACCAACAATAGTCCGATACAAAGTGGGATCAGGAAAATGAATACCATCTGTAGGAGCATAGAGAACATTAAGTTTGATAGGAGTATCAACAGTCCGAGTATCTATAAGATGAGTTCGCTGAAGGATGTCCGCTGTGTATTTGGACTGAGAAAGAAGATGACCTTTAAGTGAAAAGGCTACCTCAATACCTAAGAAGTATCATAGAGGACCTAAATCCTTCATGTCAAATTGACGAGCTAATTCGGTCTTTAATGCTGCAATCCCATCAACATCATCACCCGTAATGATCATATCATCCACATATAGTGAAATAAGAATACGACCAGCAGAAGTAAACTTAATAAATAGAGCCGAATCATGAGCACTAAAGTAAAAACCATAGAAAACTTCTCAAACCAGGATCGAGGGGCCTGTTTTAGATCATATAAAGCCTTCTTGAGCCTGTAAACCTCTCCAAGATTATAAGAGACACTATGTAAACTTCTTCTTGAAGATCTCTATTCAAAAAGGCATTTTAACATCCATTTGAGAAATATGTCACTGGCAGACAAAGGCCACTACAATGAGAGCACGGACAGTAGTCATCTTGGCAACTAGAGTGAAAGTCTCCTCATAATCCAAACCATACTGCTGTGCAAAACCCTTGGTAACCTAGCTTTATACTGCTCAACGGAGCCATCTGATTTAGTTTTAATTTTATAAACCCAACGAAAACCAATTGTGCTCTTACCAGGCGGGAGCGACACCAAGTCCCAAGTATCCGTTCGGTGCAAAGCAGAAAGTTTCTCAGCCATAGCCTGCTACCAAAGGGGATCAAAACCTGCCTCTATATAGGAGGTAGGCTCACAAAGAATGTTAATAAATGTTAAGAATGAAATAAATGAACTAAAATAACAAGGATAAGTAAAATTTGGTAACTGAGTGGACTTACGAGTAGGCTTGGGGAGGCGAGAATGAGGAGGATCCACAATCACATGAGGATCTTGGGTGGTCGCAGGAGGAGATAGAACATCATCATTTGTAGAGAGTGGAACATCAAAATTGTCATAGGCTACACCATCAGTAGCTACTCGAGTCCTGCGAGAAAAATGATAAGGAAAAGGCTGAATAGGAAGAGGAGAATGGGTGGTAGGAAGTGGTGTACCATCTGTAGATGATGAAACAGTAGATGGTAAAATTTCACTTGCATCAACAGAGAAAAGGTCAATGTGGATAAGATCTGACTTGGTCATGTTATGGGAGCTAGCAAGAACAGAAAAGAAATGAATATGCTCAAGGAATATGACATGACGAGAGACATATAATTTATGAGTAACAGGATAAAAACAACGATATCTTTTTTTAACTTTACCATAACCAAGAAAAACACAAACGGAAGAGCGTGACGATAACTTATTACACTCAACACTGGGACGAAGAACAAAACATGTACACCTGAAAACCCGTAACAATAAGTAGTCGGGAGCATAACCATACAATTTTTCATAAGGGGAGATACCTGAAGTGTGAGATGTGGGAATTTTATTGATTAACTGGACAGATGTGAGAACAGCTTCTCCCTAAAATTCACTAGGAACATTAGCAGGCAAAATAAAAGAATGAACTGTCTCATCAATGTGTCTATGCTTCCTTTCAGCAACCCTATTCTGTTGAGGTGTGTCAGTACAAGAGGATTGGTGCACAATACCATCAGAGGGATATAACTCAAGAAAAGGTGTATAAGTATACTCCCCACCCAAATCACAATGAAAACACTTGATAATTGCAGAATGTTGAGTTTTAATAAGTGATCGAAAAATAGTATAAATACTTGTGAATTCATAACGACGTTTCATTAGATAAACCCAATAATACCTAGTGTAATCATCAATGAAACTAACATAATATCTCGACCCTTCTTTAGTTGCGAAAGGGGCAGGGCCCCACACATCATAGTGAATCAAATCAAGCGGTGCAACAGAATAAGAAACACTTCAATTAAAGGGTAGGGCAAAAAATTTAGCCAGTTTACAACCACTACAATCAGAAATATCATGAGATTACAACTTACCCAAAGATCCTCTAGAAACTAAATAATTTAAACGAGGGGCCGAAACATGCCCAAGTCTAGAATGCCATAAGTAAAAACTGGAAGAAGAGGAATCTAAATGAAAAGAAGACAAATCAACACCCGAAAGAGCTACACCTGGAACTCGCAGCTTGTCCAAAACATATAATCTCCCATGCCTACGACCTGTCCCAATCAACTTATGGGATTGAGGATCCTGCACATGACAAGAAGTGGAAGAAAAGTGAACAAAATAACCAGAATCACATAATTGACCCACTGAAATGAGATTCATTGCAAGTTTGTGAATGCAATAAACATTAAAAAGCGATAAATTAGGTGTACGAATAGAACCAACTCCTGCCAAGAGCATGGGGGTGCCATCAGTAGTCATGACAGACACAGGTGAAGTAGAGTGACATATATAAATAAAGGATGATGAATCGGGTGACATGTGATGAGAGGCACCAGAGTCTAAAACCCACAAAAATGTAGACATACCTGAAGGGTTAAAAGATGACAGACCTATTGAAGGTAGAGTGGTCATGGCATATATATATATATATTGAAAGGTAAGTCAATATTATAAAGAACAAAACACAAGGCTTAAAGCTTACAAATTACTCGGGGCATACCCCAAGGGTGGTACCCCCAAACCCACCAAATAGTTAAACTTAACTCTCCAAAAAGGGGAATATACAATAAGACCATACTAACTCTATCAACACACTAGCAAACATTTTTGAAATTAATGTTTGGCTTTACAATAAAAGACCTCAGCTCAAACAAATACCACATAATCTTCATTAGATTAAAACAAATTTGAATAAGCTCAAAACTAGTCTGCACCACATTTGGAAACCCATGAATATCTTCTAAAATCAGTCCCTGCATAAAAAAATAGTAAAGATAATCCCAATAGTTAGCACAGTTTGAGTGGTTTTGAAAAGCATCAGCTGGAGAAGGCATATTATAAAACCCTCAACTTCAAGTCACAAATTATGTAAGAACACCATCTCATCAATAGAAAACTCCAGCCCCAGGATATAATTAAGAAGGCTTTAAAGCTTGTAGAGATTGAAGTCTATAGTTCACAGTGGTGAGGATTTCATGCACTAATAGGTCCCAATCTCTACTCTCTCCAACAAATATTCTCTGATTTCCCTCCATCCACACTATATAAACAGTTGCAACAAATTTTAGCTTAGCCTGAATAAAAGGAAAAGATTTATTCAAATAGTGAATGTTACACTAGTGGAGAATATCAACCCAACTTTGCCCAATCTAATCCAACTCAGCCTCTTTAACCACATTTTTCAGATTTTCCTTATGAACACACAATCAAAAAATAAATGCTCTATTCTCACTTGGACAAGAACAAAAAACATATTTCTGAGATTGAATGATGCCATATAAAACCAGTTTGTCCTAAGTTTTCAACCTATTAAGGATCATAGTACAAACCACAAAGGCATGTCTAGGGATAAAAGCAGAAAACCACACTGATTTGTACCATTAAGCTTGAGCAGCCCTGCTTCTAATATAATCCCAAGCTGTTTTAATTGTGAATTGCCCTTGAGTAGGAGTCCAAACAAACTGATCATTTTGTTCAACTTCAGATTGTTTCAAGTTTAAAATGTTTTCTCTTAGCTGCATTGGTTGATGGGAAATAGGAGTTGGAGGATGCCATAAATTATTCTGCTCACAGTAGCATTCCTACAAATCCCTGAATCATGTACTATTCTTTCACCAAAATTTTCTATAATAGAAGTCTCATAAATCCAGCTATCATTCCACAGTGAGATATTTTTACCATCCCCAACTTTGTATTTTATCAACCCTTTAAAGGTTTCCCTCATACCCAAAATTTTCTTCCAGCGCCAAGAATTCTTTCTAGGAGGATTGATGTTCCAGAAATCATTGCCTTTTATAAGTTTCATCTTGACCCACCTACTTCAGAGACTAGTATTTGTAGGATTAATAGCATTCCAAAGATGTTTGTTAATTGCTACAGTGTTCCATTCCACTAGATTTTTCAAACCATGGCCACCCTCTTTTTTTGGCAAACAAATTCTCTCCCAAACAACTTTTTTTCCACCATTTTTTAGTTCTGCTCCTTTCCAAAGAAATTTTCTCATTATGGCATCAAGCTCCTTCATTATAGCTTTAGGTAAGAGATAAATAGTACTCCAATATACTTGAACTGATAATAAGACTGAAGCTATGAGTTACAACCTCCCAACAAATGATAAAAATATGTTATTCCAAGATTGAACCTTCCTTGTAATTTTCAAAATAAGCTCACTACAATTTTCAGCTTTCAAACTTGTAGAAATTAATGGTACTCCCAAATACCTTACTAGTAGGGTACCCAAGGAAAAGTTTGAAGCACGAAGAATTTCCCCCAAGATATTATCTTCAACACCAGAAGAAAATAATTGACATTTGCTTGGATTTGGATTCAAACCTGACCATGATCCAAATAACCATGGTCATGGCATATGACTATGACTGTGTGGCAAGGATTTTCTGAAACTGTTCTGCAAGAGTGACCATGTTGGGATCCGAAGAAGATACAACTTCAGGTACTAATGCTGCAGTGTTGGGTTGTGGAAGCCTATAAATCGATGTTGGGACTGCCCTCCCAAACGTCACTGCTGTTGGGGTGCGGGTTGCCGCCACTGTTGCTGTGGTGGTTGTGCTTTATTAAGCAATTTAGGGCATTGGGTCTTCCAATGACTTTTCTGCTTACAAAAACTACATTAATCGACACCAACCTTCGAAAGGGGTCCCGTCTGTTGCTTAAAGATGACTTAGTAGGAACAACCAAAACAGATTGACTAGGCACTAGAAGAAAACCCTTTCCTACCTGAGTTTTGAGTCGTGTCTCTTCAGCCAAAAGTTTACTTACAACCGCATCAACAGTGGGATGGGGATTACGATGCAGAATATTTTCCCGAAGTCCTTTAAAATCATCACGAAGGGCCATAAAAAACTGAACAAGACGTTGTTCCTCTCTACGAGCAAGGTAGTCAACATGGCTCTGAAGGGATATTGGCTCCGTGAGAGCCAGTTGATCCCAAAGATCAGACATGGTGGAGTAAAACTCCTGAATACTCATATCCTTTTGTTGCACTACTCGTATATCAGCTTCTAACTAATACTATTTGGCAAAATTGGATTAGGTGTACAATCTTGCCAAGTGATCCCAGACCTGTTTTGCTTTTTTATATTTTGCCAACTGCGTTCCAATGGAGTGCTCAATGGAATTATTAATCCAAGTAATAATTTTTGAGTTGTTTGCTTCCCAACTATCTAATAGATTTGCAGATTCTTCAGCTTTAGGTTCTGCGGGTTTGCTCACCACACCACTAACATAACCCCAAATTTTTTTCCCTTTCAAAAAATTCCTCATTACATAACTCCAATACGAGTAATTATTGTCATTCAATCTTACACTAATTGACTGTTGAGAATCATCTCTTTCACCAGCTATTGCGAAAGACAATTAAAAAAAATGAATCAACAGTAAATTTTCAATCAAATAGAGGATACACCAATCAAAAGACTCATCTGGATCATTGTTCTAATACCATGATAGAATTAGAGAGAGAGAGAAGAAGAGACAAAAGAAGGCTAAGGTTTTCTTATTAACGATGAAAAAAAATAGAGAATACACATATAAGCACTTAATATAGCCAAACAAGAATGTATGAAAAGACTAATTTACTCTAATAACTAAAATACAATTAATAATAATCTAATACTACATCTAACAAGATTTCATTGGCATAATTCTGTTGTGCGGTGTCTGAAAATTTACTACCCGAATCTTCACATTTCACTGGTGAATTAATTTCTAAAATAATTTCCCTTCATGCATGTGAATCTTTTTGGAGGATCGAAGTTTATCAATCTATATCCGGTTTTAAAACTTCTGAAAACTTTATCTGATCTCATGTGATTATCAAACTTGTCCTTTAATTAATGTCCATAATATCACATCATGATTCACTGTTTCGAGACATGTATTGGCGCTCAAAACTGTTTTGTAACTATGATTATTATTTATTTGTGTATTAAAACTGTAATTTCTTGTCTTCTCCATTTTAACATTTTTTTTATCAGTTTTTCTTTTAGAAAACTAGGAAATTTAACTAAATTAAACTTTTTTTATGCAGGGACAAAATGGTCCAACACGGCCTAATTTGATATATATATATATATATATATATATATATATATATGCATTGACTTATTATATTTCTTTCAACTAGTACATTTTTTATTTCACTATTCAAATTGAACCATGCCAACTTTGTAAGAATTGCAATTCAACATCTACTTATAACTTGCTCTCAACATGCAAAAACTTGAGCATCCTATAAGAAAATGAAGTGTGGCTGGTTGGTTAAACTTACATATTTGTCTATTTTAATTTGTACCTAAATAATTTGATATGTTCCCCAAATAGTTTATAAGATGGCTTCATTATTACACTGCAACCCTACCACTAATACTATTTGGAGCTGAATGGTAGATGAGATTGAAACATATCTATATATGTATATATATCAGCTAGCTAGCATTACCTAAAATCGTAAAGAGATTTTGTATATGCACATTACCAGTTGTGTTTGAAGTTTGAAGATGAAGACATTACTCTAGTGACTTCAGAGCTTTGATTCCACTACACCAGAGGTACTTCTTACACCATTTTCTTTTGCCATATATAACACACACACTTACACTTGACATTACTTTTACTAGAAACCTATGGACTGCATAATATGAGCTTTGCTCAAGTATCTTCCAAGGTATAATAACTTCGGAAGCATAACAAGTTAAAACTATATTTTATGATGTGATGATTTTGGTATTTTTGCACGGTTTGCTTCAATAATATACTTAAAATATATTTAAGTCAAATTTAAAATAAATTCAAATTTACATTATTCTAATTTTAACTAAAAATATCTTTCAACAAAAACGTGTTAAAAACAAAATAGTCCCACAACAAATTGACCCTTACAGATAAGAGTCTTAACTATTTGAACACCATGACATTGACATATTGAATAATTGACCATGGTGGTCAATGTCATGACATTGACATATTGAATTATTTGAGTACCTGACATATATACATTTGTCGCTTTATTGAATTATTTGAGTACCATGACATCAACCTTTGAATTATTTGAACACCATGACATAGTGATATACATGTGTGCCTCTTATGTTTTAGGTATAGTGATATACATGTGTGCCTCTTATGTTTTAGGTATGTAAATAATTTTCTACCTCTTCCGATATTAATTGTGAATTATTACAATTTTACTTATTCCAAAATACGTTTGAATTATAATACAATTTAACCTTTCACTTTCTCCTATTATTCTTCTTTCACTAATTTTAATTAAATACTGGATCTCACCATAATATTATATCATTAAAGACAAAATTAAAAATTGCACACTAGTTAACCCATATCAATAAAAAATTAAAAAGTTCAAATTGGACAACTATTGTGGGTAAATACCGGATCCCACCATAATACTATATCATTAAGGACAAAATTAAAAATTGCACACTAGTTAACCCATATCAATAAAAAATTAAAAAGTTCAAATTGGACAACTATTGTGGGTAAATACCGGATCCCACCATAATACTATATCATTAAGGACAAAATTAAAAATTATACATTAGTTAATCCATATCAATTAAAAATTAAAAAATTCAAATTAAATAACTATTGTGGATTATATTTGTTTGTGTGTTAAAGATAAAATTGAGTAAAAGTTCATCGTTCTATTATAATAATAATAATAATAATAATAATAAATTAAGCAACCAACATATCTACTGTATTCGAAATCTTTCGAGTAATTACAAAAACAGTATAATTTTTCAACGAGGGATCGACTTAGTTGAACTAAAATACTTTTTCCTAATTGTTTAAAATAAAATTTTCTTCTAGTGATATTTATATCTGATTCGAGTGATCAATTAGCAGAATTGTGCTTCTTGAGATTAATTATATAATGATCCTCCACCTAATATTTCGTTTGTCAGCATATTTATGTTTTTTTTTTTCTCATTTTTTAATGTGTTACTAAAATTTATACATACAATATATGCCATGGAAATTGCTTTTTTTCCTTCTTTTTTTTTTCTTAACCCATCTATAATTGCACAGCTTCGAAAGGTCTGACTAGCTAGGAATGAATAGTCAAGTGGCTACTACACAATGCCCTAATATATAATTGTAGATTAATAATATATGATTGGTACTATATCATAGCCCTAATGATGTGTATTATATATTATAACATTAGATTAATAATATCATAAACATGTTTGACTAGGGCTGCAAACGAATTAAGCCGAGCCGAATCGAGTTTTGGAATGTTCAAGTTCAGCTCATTTACTAAACGAGCCTAGGAAATGTGTTTACTTAAGCTCAGCTCATTTGCTTAATGAACGAGCCCAAACCGAATGTCAGATTCAACGAGTCGAACTCGAGCTTGCTCACGAACGACTCATTTCAGTTGTAACATATATTACTCTTGCCAAAAACCATCTGCATTGAGTTCTTGCATGTTTTTTAATATATTTTCACTAGTACAAATTTTTATGAGTGATTTTTATGGTATGGCCACATAAGTCCTATAATCTTTTCACAACATTCTTCACAATTTGTTCAATTTGAACACTTTTTTTTTTTTTTTTGTCAAATATGAGATAATTTTACTAACTTAGCCGAGTCTGTTCACGAGTTTGGCGAGCCGAGCTTAGTAATGTTCAAGCTCGGCTTATTTAGTAAACGAGCCTAAAAATTATTCTCGGGCTAGATTCATTTACTAAACGAACGAACACAATCCGAGCTCTTAACGAGTCAAGTTCGAGCTTGCTCATAAAAATATATATTTTCAATTTTTCATACCACTCGACAAACGCTAAAGATCAAAGGCCATCCCTTTCACCAACTCCCACACTTCTTTAGGCTGGCATATCATTAGATAAATTTTTTGCCAAACACTTTTTTAGAGTTTAGAAATTCTTCTAATTTTTTTTATCAAATATTGCTCAAAATAATTTTTTTCTGAAAAAAATTAAATTTTTTTTTTGAAAAATCAATTCAAACCGTATGCCAAGAAAATAGGTGTAGCCACTTTTCTCTACTGGTTCTCGTTGGTATCAGACTCTCGTCAAAGTTAACCCAGTCCGGTTGGCCATAAATTGAGCCCAATTTTGTTTATAAATCAACCCGAAATCAAGCCCGACCCGCTTAAAAGTTCAACCCGTAGACATGAAACTCTCACTTTCTCTCTGGCCTCCACGTAATCCGAATTTAATCAAATTTATAATATTTTAATGGGATTTCTATATATAATCTAATTTCATATTTAGAATTCATTTTTCTTTTGCTCAAAGAAACTCAGAAATCCAGAGGCTTAATATATGATTGGGGTTTAGAGAGACAAATTAAGGTGGCAGATTGGAAGTGTCCCACACACAAAGGTAGCAGCCCTAAATTATCCCTCTAGTATCTTTCACTATATATATATATATATATTTTTTTTCACTCATTATAGCTAAACAGAAATCCTCTATACACTATATGATGTTTGTGTTGAAGGGTTTCTGTTTCTGTTTGTGTGTTTTGGTTTAAAACACATGTTTGGTTGGATTTTTATGTTTGTGTTTCCAAACCACATTAAACAAACACTTGCCTCTTTTAGTACAAAATGAAAAAACCAAAATTTGGTGTTTTTTCACTCCACTATTTATAAAAATGAATTTGGTCTTACTATTTATTTATTATTTATTATAATATTTATTTACGTATTATTATTTTTCTTTTTTTATTATTTCTTCATTTTATAATATATTTTATTATTTTATTATTTATATTATTAAATTATTATTTATATTATTGTTTATTAATTTATATATTAATTTATAAATATATTCTATTTATTTATTTATTATTATTTCATTATTTAATTCATTTTATTTATAAATTATTTATTCATTTTTAATTATTTAAAAATATATTTTTATTAATTTAATATTAATTTATTATTATTATACTCATTTTTTATTATTATTATGAAGTATTTATTTGATATTATATTTACTTATTATTTATTATTATATTTATTTATTATTATTATTTATTTCATTTTGTTTATTATTTATTATTTTTATTATATTTTTAAATATGTTTTATGTAATTTATTATTTATTTTATTAATTTATTATTATTATTTATTATTTAGTCCATTTATTATTATTATATATATATATTTATTATTGTATTTATTTATTTTTTATTATTATTTATTTCATTTTTTTTATTATTTATTATTTTTATTATATTTTTAAATATGTTTTATGTAATTTATTATTATTATTTATTATTTAGTCCATTTATTATTATTATATATATATATATATTATTGTATTTATTTATTTTTTATTATTATTTATTTCATTTTGTTTATTATTTATTATTTTTAAATATGTTTTATGTAATTTATTATTTATTTTATTAATTTATTATTATTATTTATTGTTTAGTCCATTTTATTATTATTATATTTATTTATTATTATTGTATTCATTTATTATTATTATTATATTATATTTTATTTATTATTTATATTATTAATTATTGATTTTTAATTTTTTAATTTCAACCCAAAAAACATCCCTACCAAACATACTTATGTTTTTGGATGAATAAACAAAAAAACCAAAAACCTGTTTTTTGTTTATTTCAACACAAACACAAACACAAACACAGCTCTACCAAACAGCCCTATATGATGTTGGATACATGTCTCTGATTTTTCGATTTGCATTTCGGTTACATATAGTGTACTGAATCAATTTTAATTTCAAAATCAGACGAATTCGAATTCTGAAATTTACCTAAATTTGGTATTAATATTTAGAAATAAATATTACCTTCCTAATCAGTTGCGATTAAATTTGTACAAATTAATATTTTGTGAGGCAATTGAAGTCACACTATGGGCAATTAATCAGGTCTGCTTTGCTTGCATTATTTAAATGTTTTTTTTTTCTCTTAAAGCAAAAAGGTCCATCTTTTTGGGCAAGTGCAAGTTTTTAATTTATTGTTGGTGGTCCCAAAATCCAACACTAAGGCCATGTTTGGTAGGCGGTTTTTCTGGTCTGGTTTGGTCTGGTCCGGTCCGGTTTGATCTGGTCTAATCTGGTATGGAAAAGACTGTTTGGTAAGCGGTCTGGTCTTATTATTTATTTATTATTTATTATAATATTTATTTATGTATTATTTCTTTCTTTATAATATATTTTATTATTTATATTATTAAATTATTATTTATATTATTATTTATTAATTTATATATTAATTTATAAATATATTCTATTTATTTATTATTATTTCATTATTTAATTAATTTTATTTATAAATTATTTATTCATTTTTAATTATTTAAAAATATATTTTATTAATTTAATATTAATTTATTATTATTATACTCATTTATTATTATTATTATTATGAAGTATTTATTCATTATTATATTTAATTATTATTTATTATTATATTTATTTATTTATTATTATTTATTTCATTTTGTTTATTATTTATTATTTTGATTATATTTTAAAATATGTTTTATGTAATTTATTATTATTATTTATTATTTAGTCCATTTTTTATTATTATATTTATTTATTATTATTGTATTCATTTTTTATTATTATTATGTTTTATTTAATTTATTATTTATATTATTAATTATTTATTTTTAATTATTTATAAATATATTATATTTATTTATTATTATTATATTCATTTTTTATTATTATTAGGTATTATTTATTTATTTTTGTTTATTATTTATTATTTAGATTTTATTTTTAAAATATGTTTTATTTAATTTATTTTTATTATTATTAATTTATTATTATTATTTATTCATTTTTAATTATTTATAAATATATTTTATTAATAAGACCAAACCGGACCACCAGGAACCACCTTTTTTTTTGTCTGAAATGAAGTCATTTTGGTCTGATTTGGTCTAACCAAAAATTTGGGACAAATGCTACCAAACATGGTCTGATCCTATAAAATTTAAGACCAGACCAGACCAGCTGGAACCGAACCACCTATCAAACATGGCCTACCTAAAGAGAAAGTGAAGAGGTTTATGATTCTTTTTTATTAGGTAGACGAAAATGAATTTTATTATTATTTTAGTAGGATGAAAGTGACTGGGTTGGTTGTCGGATTTGGTGATTATATATATATTAAGCTCCGTTTTACAAACTTGTTTTTGTTTTTTGACATTGTTAAGGAGAACAGAACATGTTTGATAATCATTTTTACTGTTTGTTATGTTCTCAATTTGGGAAGTGTTTTTGTGAATAGTAGAAAAAACAAGGGAATAACAAAAACTTATTTTTTTGTTCTCTCTCAAAAATTTTTTTTGAAAATATTGACGACCCCTTCACCTCCACCCTCCATCCTCAACCACCACCATATATTTTTTGAAAAAAAAAAATGAAAATATTTACGACCCCTTATGAGAAATAGGGACGAAATGGGTAGAGAATGGGCGGCGAAGTAAATGTAGAAAACTTTTTATCTCTAGAAAACAGTAGGTTTTTCTCTCTAGAAGTCTTTTGGCCCCAAACTGAACCAATATATTTTTTGGCCCCAAACATTTTTTTTTTCTTTTGGGTGAGAAAATAAGTACAAGAACAATTATTGTTCTTAGTTTTTTGGTTCCTAAAGCAAAAACAAAGGTTGCCAACGGGCAATGTCATACTGATGACAATTTCAAATGATCATGTTTGATTATACACCATTTGTAATTTGACCCATGTGTAGTTTACAATTATGTTTCTCAATTTTAAAGGATCATCACCTAATGGTCTTAACCATTAAACAAAACATTAGTGGAATGATAGATGAAATTAAAAAATTAATTGACTGGTAGTATAATTAATATTAACTCTATGTGATTAATGGTGTTTATACAGGACTTTGGCAGCAATTGCAAGCAAAACAGTGAAGGTTGGATTCAGTTCTTCAACTCCAGAACACCAAATTAAGGTACATCTTTAACCATTTTCTCTTTCTCATGATATATACATATTGGTACACAAGCACCACAGTCTCCTAAGACGCGCGCATATATGCATGTACATTTGACTATGTGTATATATTGTTGACTACTTGTTATTTTGCTGGAGAAACATCCCAACTTCCAAGTCAGAAATGAAATATATATATATATATATATATGATACGGATTAGTTATAGAAATTACCCCCACACTTGGATTGAACTAGGAATAAATGCGCATTTGCCCAAAAAAAAATTAAAAAATAGTGAATTCTAGTAAGTTGTTTTGAAATAGTTAATTATACTAGCTAGCTCTTTTATGTTTATCAGAATTTTTGTTCATCAGAGAGCAATGGAACATACAACAAAGGTTGCGATTAAGCCTAATCCCGTGGTGTTGCAAAGCAAGGACTTATATGAGGTAAAAATAGAGTGTACTTTAATTATCTGGATTTACATTTTTGCTTATATATACATGTTTGTTCAATGTTTTGGTTCTTTGATTCATTTTTATTGGATTTTCGGCTTATGGCATATATAACAGTATATAATGGAGACAAGCGTCTACCCGCGAGAGCCAAAGCCTCTCAAGGACCTGAGGAATGCTACTGCCAGCCATCCCTTGTAATTGTTATATTTGTATATATATATATATATATGTTTCCGTTAATATTACTCTTAACAATATATCATTCTTTGCATGCTATGAAAAATGTACGTTATAATCCCAGATCCTAGTCATTTGGCTTCACTTATGACTTGTGAAGATTTGACTATATATATATATAATATGTATGGAAATTTTAGCATATGGTTTAGCAACTTACTTAAATTAAATATTGTTCAGGTCCTTCATTGGTAGTTCACCAGATGCAGCTCAGTTCATGGCCATGGTTTTGAAGATAGTGAACGCCAAAAAGACAATTGAAATTGGTGTTTTCACTGGATACTCACTCCTCACTACCGCGCTCAACATTCCTGATGATGGCAAGGTTCTTGTTGTCTTACATCCATTTCCAATCTGTTAAATATATACTTGAATGCATACACATACATAAATACATACATAATATATGTATGTATGTATTATGTATAATGTATATCGGCGTGTCAAAGGATGTCTAGGGGCGTGCTAAGTCTCCAGGCTCATGAAGTGAGTGCGGTCTTGTGCTCAGACTCGAACCTTGCGCCTTTAAATAGTATTGGATATGAATTCTTAAATAGTAATTTAAATATTTAATTGTTCACCTCCCTCCACTCGGTATATGTCTCACTCCAGATGATCTCTAGAGCTAGCGTTGGTGCATCTTAAAACTTCTAACACCATATATAACATGTCTCATTAATTAATCATTCTTTATTTACCATACGATTTTTGCAGATTACAGCTTTAGACATAAATCGGAAATCATACGAGATAGGGTTGCCGATATTCAAGAGGCCGGTGTCGAGCACAAAATCAACTTCATTGAGACTAAAGCTCTACCCTATCTTGATCAACTACTAGTAAATGTAAGTTCTAACCATCTTATAAGCTTCACTTTTATTTCAAAAGTTTACTACTCCCCTGCCCCATTTTATATCCTTTTTCGGGAATGCAACTTTGTAAGATGAGGGATTTTAATATGTTTTATTATATTGGTAGTGGATGAAATCAATTTTACCCACAGCGGTCCATGATGAATTGATGGTTGTAGTTGTGCACACATAAAGATAGAGATCACCCGTTGTGATCCCCGCGAACATATTGGCAATTCAAACCAATGTCGGGTTATCTCCATCATCCCCTTTACAGTGCTATGTTTTTAACTATTTGTCGACAGCAAGAGAACGAAGGGAGCTTTGACTTTGCATATGTGGATGCGGACAAGGATAATTACTGGAATTACCATGAGAGGCTGATGAAACTGTGTAAGATTGGCGCAATAATTATGTATGATGATACACTTTGGGGTGGAATTGTTGCATGGGCTGAAGAGTCTGTTCCTGAGGCCAAGCGAAAGTCTGTTCCTGTGTAAGATTGGCGCAATAATTGTTGCATGATACACTTTGGAGATCAGTGGTGGTGGTGCTTGGAGGAGGTTGGGTGGTGTTGCTTTGATGGTCGTCGTTTGTGGTTGTGCGGAGGTGAAGATGGTGGTTTGATGGCGGTGATGGTGGAGCTTGGTGGTGGTTGCTTGAGGCGGTGATGGTGGATCTGTAAAATCTATTTGTGAATATTTGCAATATGATATTAGATTCGATTAGCTTAAATTTAAAAGATGGACCATATATAATTGTCAATATCAGTGGATCAACTTGGTTTGCCAACAATGATCACTTCCCATATTATCAAATTGATAGCTGTATACGGCAGATTTGAGTTGGCGAAACTACAAGAGTGTGAATATAATTTACATTAACAGCAGGGGGCGGAAGTGTAATTTACCCTTGTTTCGACAACATATTTTCTAGGGTCCCAAACAGATAAAATTACCGACAAGCTTCAAGATTGTTGTAGCTGAAATTTAAGTTACATAACAAGTACTAAATTTATTAGATGTAAATTTAGGGGAAAAATTAAAGAAGTTTTAGTTTTCAATATAAACAGACCAGCAAGTCATCACAGTGAAAAATAGATTTTATGATGGTTTTGCAATTTTTAAAAATAGATTTGTTATATTTCTTAACAACATAAAAAATATAGTTAGTAAAATTACATACTCATTTTTATTTTATTTTTAAAAAAATATCATATGGTTAATGCATTATAAATCAACCTTCGGAAATTAATCAACATATGAGCAAAATATGGATAAACACTTACTTATATATAGTATAGACTTATATCGATAGATCATCACATGGTTAAGATATAAACTGAAAAAGTTTCATGGTAATTTGTTGTGAAATTTTTGTGCTAGCGACTATTTTGATTATAATTTCTGGAGGATTAATTTATACATAGTAATCTGAAATAATTGGATATATATGTTCCACAAATAGTTGATAAGTTCATTATTACACTGCAACCCTGCCACTACTTTCAACAAAACAGTAGCTGAATGGTAGATGAGATTGAAATATATATATATATATATATATGGGTGAATGACGCAAAGCTCCCTATACTATCCAAAATGTGCAGAAAATTTCCCTCTAGGTTTTAAAATACCTAATTTTATAAAATGTGCGCTTTGATCCCTTAAAACAATTTTTCAGTAATGTGCATTTACTTTTTTACTTTTAAAATATTATTTTATAATTTAACATAAATACAAGTTAATTGTGAAAAGGTGAAAAAAATTCTGGATTTTAACATAATGACGGTGAAGATAGGGTGTTAATTGATTGGATTGGGAATGGTGGTGGGTCCCACAGTTATATATCAAGTCCAGCTAGTAAACGCTAAGCTTCGTATGGATCTAAGACTGTAAATTATTATTAGTGTGTTTATTTTATTTTAGGGAAAATTATATTTAGGGAATCAAAATCAAACATAATTGCTTAATAGGGACCATAGAGTTTCATATGTATATAAAGGAATCAATCCTAAATTAATATTGCAGCTTAGAGACCATTTAGACTAAAGTTACAAAAATTACCCCTTAATAAACCCCCAAAGATGAAAACACCACCACACTTCCACACCATTACCTAATGATCGGACCAAATCATAAAAAATCTCTAAATCCCTGAATTAAAATTTGCGATTTCTAAAATCTCCAAATTGGATGAACGAAAATCAAACAAGAAATGAAATTCACAAATAAATTGTCGTGTGATGATGGCAGAGGGAAAAAAGATGATGAGCAGAGTGATGTGGAGTAAGGAGCGGAGTTCGGTGGTGGTGGTGGTGCCACGGGGGAGAGGGGGGGTGTTTGCGACCGATGAAGATGGTGCGGGTGAAGTTCAAGGGGATTTGAAAATTTAAGAATGCTATTGGGGTCAATTTGGGATCGTATCAATGGCTGTTGATGGTGTTATTCCTAGGTGGATTTGGGCTTCTTGGATTGTTGTGATTGCAATGGCCATTTCTTTGGGTTGAGTTGCATAGATAAAGAAATGGTAAACTTGAGATGTGTATTGGGTTTGATTTTATTTTTTCTTTGTTTTTTTTTTTAAAAAGTTATTGGGTTTGGTTTTGTTGAGTTGTAAAGAGAGAAGAGAGTTACAACAGTGTAGACAGAGAAGAGAGTTGAAAGAGATGACCTAAAACGAAGTAGTATGGTGTACATGTGTGTGTGGAGCGGGGCCCACTGATAGTATTATTTTGGGTTAATACATATACCTATAAATATATCCATATACATATATTCATATAAGAGCAAGGGTAGTTAGGTAATTAAGTAAGGATATTTTGGAGTTTTAAGAAAATATGTCATTTGGAACTCACATGACTCTTTTTTGACCGAAAGAATGGCCTGTCACAGGGGTGAATCTGCACGCTTTTATCAAATTATTGGGACTTATCTGCACAAAGTGAATCATAGGGTAATTTTATACACATTTTGGATAGTGTAGGCGGTTTTGCGCCATTCACCCACATATATATATATATACATATATATATATATACCAGCTGGCATTACCTGATATTGTAAAGAGATTGTTTATGCATGTTACCAGTTTGGGTTTGAAGTTTGATGACATAACTCTTTGATTCCACTACACCAGAGGTACCTCTTACAAGTTACACCAACCCTGCCACTACTTTCAACAAAATAGTAGCTGAATGGTAGATGAGATTGAAAAATAATATATATATATATATATACCAGCTGGCATTACCTGAAATTGTAAAGAGATTGTTTATGCATGTTACCAGTTTGGGTTTGAAGTTTGAAGACATAACTCAAGTGACTCTTTGATTCCACTACACCAGAGGTACCTCTTTCTTTTCCCATATAACACACGCGCACATACATATATTTTATTTTTTAATTTTTTTTAATCACCATTCTTCCCAAATCTCAACTCCACACCCCCAAAGCCTACCCCTTCTCTCTCTCTCTCTCTATATATATATATATATATTCCGATTTGTATATATAATATATATATATGTGTGATTGGCGTCGATATAGTGATTACTAGTGCCCAAAATAAATGGGTTTTGCGAATGAGCCGATGCTATGTGTAAATACTCCATATTTGCTTTAATTATGTTTGAGGGTTCTTAATTGAGTCTATTTCTAGTAGATCTGGATTCATATCTGTATGTATGTATGTATGTATATGTATTTTAACTCCCATTGTTCTTGCCGTTGTGTTATTTTATGAAAACTCTAGGATGATAAGTGATGATTATTTTCCCAGATGATCAATAAGAATTGTATGTATGGTATTGTGTGTATGATATATATAAATATATAGATATATAGAGAGAAGGTAAATGGTTTGGGGTTGTGGAGTTGAGAATTGGAATGAGAAAGCCGGTAGATAAGTTTAAGTTAAAATAATAATAATAAATTACATGTGTTAATATTTTATTTAGCCATATTATGGGCAGAGGCAAGTATTATTTTATGCTTATTTTTTTAAGGGCCCAGAGGAGCCAATGCAAGTATTGTCCTGTATACTCAATTTTTTAGTTTTTATATTTTATGCTTATTTTTTAAAAAATTATTCAAAACTCCTCACTAAAATTATCAAATGCCTCAATTGGAATTACAAAAAAATACCCTTATGCCCTATTCACATAAAAAACATACCCTTACGTCCCACTCACTTAGTTTTCTAAATTCCTCACTACATATACCGATGTATATTTGTGATCTTATGGATAAGATCCTTAACTATTTGAACACCATGACATATATTATACACTTTTCCTTCTCGATCCATATTGGATTATTTGAATACCATGGTATCGAAAAGATTATTTGATCACCATGACATATACATGTGTGCCTGTATTTTAAATATTTTGAGTAATTAGAAAAAGAAATTGAGTAACTGACATATATACTGTATTTAAAATCTTTTGAGTAATTACAGAAAGAGTGTATTTTTTCATCGAGGGACTTAGTTGAACTAAAGGACTTTTTCCTAGTTGTTGAAAGTGGTCTATCTTTGAATATAAGTAAATAATAGTGATTATTAGATAGGTTTGATATATATATTTTTTTTCCTAAGAAAAATTATTCTTTTATACTTGAATCAAATATCAGATCATTATATTTGATTTTGAACAAATTTCTTGCTTACTATTGTGAAATAGATTATCTGTATATATATCTCACAAAATTATTATACTAACCAAAAATCGTCCTGGGGGTGTAGACCTTTAAATATATGATTGGTGTTTAGAGAGACAAATTACGATGGCAGATTGATATTAAAGTGTAGCACACAAAGGTAGCAGCCCTAAATCACAAATATGAAGTTTTCTCTATTATCCTATATATGTATATATATATATATATAGTGTATATATTCAGACTCATTATAGCAAAAACAAATCCTCTATACACTATTTCGGGTTGGATACAAGTCTCTGATTTCTAGATTTACATTTCGGTTACATGTAGTGCACTGAAACAATATCTTACTTTCAAAATACGTACGAAGTGAAATTTACCTAAATTTGATATTAATAATTAGGAATGGATATTAACTTGGTAATATTTGTGCTAAAATTTTGTACAATTTCAATATTTTGCGAGACAATTGAGTCACACTATGAGCAACGTGAGAAAAGGACAAAAACAAGAAAAGATAACAATAATTGAAATTCGTGTTTTGATAAATTATGAAAGGAAAAAGAAAAAAAGAAATGACAGTATGTGTTTGGATAATTTAGATGTGAGAAAAGAAAAGAAACCGTTTCAACCACTTTACTGTTTTATCCTAATATTTAATTAGGACTCAAATGTCTTTTAAATTTTTTTTTTTTAAATATATATGATGATTATTTTTTGGTATTATAAAAATGTTACTTAAGTTGCGATACCTTTTCTTCAAATTTTATCATTTTCATTTTCAGAAGGATTATAAATAAGAGATTTGGAGGGATAATAAGTAGATATTTCTCGAAATCTTTTATTTTCTCTCTTCATTAGCAAACCAAATATGAAATTCACTATCCGTTCTTTTCCTATCCTTCCAATTCCCGCTATACAAACGAAGCGTAAAGCAAAAAAAGTTATCTTTTTGCAAGTTTTTAGTTTAGTATTTATGGTCTCAAACGTCCAACACTATCCAAAGAAAAAGTGACGAGGTTTATGATTTTTTTTATTAGGTAGACGAAAAATAGAGGTTTTTATTATTATTTTAGGAGGATGAAAGTGATGGGTTGGTTGTCGGAGTATATATATATATAAATGTTTGATAATTCATATGATTCAAGAAAAATGTTGATTATACACCATGTGTAGTTTATAATTCTTTTTCTCAATTTTAAAGGATCATCACCTAATGGTCTTAGCCAGTAAACAAATCATTAGTGGAATGGTAGATGAAATGAAAAAGTTAATTGACTGTTAATATAATGAAAACGAATTCTATATGATCATGGTGTTTTTGCAGGACTTTGCCAGCACCTGCATCAGAAGATTCAGAACACAAAAATAAGGTAGATCTCCGAACATTTTCTTTTTCTTTTTCTCATAGTAATATGTATATATACATATAGCTACACAAACATCACAGACCCCTAGATGCATATATGCATTTAGACGAGTACATTTGACTTTTGGTGCATGTATCTTTGACTACTAGTTAATTTGCCGGAGAAATATCCCTCCTTCTTCGAGCAGGGTTAGCGGTATTGGATTGATATGTTATGTATGTCTGTTCATTACGATTTTGGAAGATGGCGATATCATTATTTAGTAATAATACTCATTCAGTACTTATTTTTAAAATTAATATTGTTCGAGTCCGTTATACTGATACCACAACCGCGGCCCAAACCAATGTCGCAACGGCGAACCATGCTTCCAAGTCAAGAATTGAAAATGTATATGAAACAGCTAAGTTCAAGAAATTACCTCCACACTAAAACCATGATGAATTCAATTAAGTAAACTCAAGAATTTATGTTGGATTCAACTATGAAAAAGAAAAGTGAATTCTAATATATATACCATTTGTTATTTTTTAACACGTTTGTCAGGATTATTGTTCATCAGAGAGCAATGGAACATACCACGAATAGAGTGTTTAAGTCTAATCCCGAGGTGTTGCAAAGCGAGGACTTATATAAGGTAAAAATAGAGTGCACATTAATTATGTAGATTTACATTTTCTTCTGCTTATACATGCTTGTGCAATGTTTTGGTTCTTAATAATAAATTTGTTATTAATTTTTTATTGGATTTTCGGCTTATGGCATAGCAGTATATATTGGAGACCAGCGTGTACCCGCGAGAGCCAAAGCCTCTCAAGGACCTGAGGGATGCTAGTGCCACCCACCCCAAGTAATATATATATATATATTTATATGTTGTAATAAATTAAGGTTCAAATGATGTTACAGAAATATGCAGAAACTATAATCCCATATCCTAGTCATTTGGTTTCACTTATGAATTGTGAAGATTTGACTATATAAATAATATGTACGAAAATTTTAGCATATGGTTTAGTAACTTACTTAAATTAAATATTGTTCAGGGCTAACTATGGTACTTCACCAGTTGCAGCTCAGTTCATGGCCATGGTTTTGAAGATGGTGAATCCCAAAATTACAATTGAAATTGGTGTTTTCACTGGATACTCACTCCTCACTACTGCTCTCAACATTCCTGACGATGGCAAGGTTCTCGCTATCGTCCATCCATTTCCCATATGTTACATTATACTTGCAAGCATGCATACATATACAAAAATAATATATATATATATATATGTGTGTGTGTCTTGCTCCATATATAACATGTCTGTGCCGGAGTCTGTGCCGGAGTTTAAGAGAGAGGTGAGACGCAGTACAATCGAGTTCAATCAGTCCATAGCTGCAGACCCTCGAGTCGAAATCTCTCTTGCGCCTTTAGGAGACGGTGTCACCATTTGCAGGCGCATAGCTTGATGCAATGTTAAAAATGGCAGCCATGTCAACACAAGTGAATAAGAATGTGGCATAGTCAAGAGACAAGCTTGTTTTGAATATTGGCTCCAATTCTTCTTTTGTATCTTTTCATCATGTTTATGTTTACTTGCATATTTTGTGTGTTTGGTTAAATTAGTTTAATATTGTCTGTGTCTTGTGTTATAGTCCCAAATTATATCTTCCGGAATCCAACTTTTTTAAAATAATGATTTTTATTATTTTATTAGTAGATGAATTGTTGATTTTATTCATGGTGGACCAATAAAAAAAGAAAATATGAATATTTAAATTGGGATGGAAAAAGTAATAAGAATTAATAATGTGAGATTGTAAAACTTACAGCTCACAAGGTAGCAGTCCTAAATCACAAGTCTCTGATTTTTGGATTTGCGTGTCGGTTACATGTGAGAATCAACATCTTAATTTCAAAATGTGAAAATTTTGGATTTTAAAATTTACCTAAATTAGATAGTATTAAATTTTGTACAATTTTAATATTTTGCGAGGCATTTGACGTCACACTATGGGCAACTATCACTTCTACTTTGATTGCACTATTTAATTTTTTTTAAAAAAATTATTTCTCTTAAAGCAAAAAGGTTCATCTTTCTGGGCAAGTGCAAGTTTTTAATTTATTGTTGATGGTTCCAAAAGTTCAACACTAGCCAAACAGAAAGTGATGAGGTTTATAGTTCATTTCTATAAGGTAGACGAAAATGACGAATTTTTTCTTATTGTTTTAGAAGGATGAAAGTGAGAGGATGGTTGTAACACTGGTAATGGCAATTTTAATCGACCATTCATATGATTGAAGAAAATGTTTCATTATACACCAATTTGACCCATGTGTAGTTTAATAAATGTGACAAATTTTACCCAAACCGTTTATAATTCATTTTCTCAATTTTAAGGGTACGTAAAATGCAGTTACATTTCTGAAAAATAGTCATGGATAAATAAGTCATTTTACAGTTAGAGGCGGTGCATTGTAATTATCCAAACAACAGAGGATGCAGGTGTAATATATCATATCTTGAGCGGATGTAACTTTAATTTACCCCAATTTCAAAGTATTGTTACTAGAGCTCGCAAAAGGAGACACGACACGGTAACACGACGCGAATACGGCATGAATTAAAAGAGTTAGGGTTAACCATAAGAGGGTTGAAGTTGTATAAGGGTCGACCCAAACTCGATATGAGAATATAAGGGTAGTCCCGAACACGACACGTTTGACATGATTATATATTTTTTGTTTCTTCTCTTATTGGTCATGGGTTGAAATATATCAATACACTATTACTGGATTGTGTCAAATTCAATTTAACTTTGCTAATAATAGGTTAAATAGTTCGTATCGTGTTAGATTGTGTCAAATTTAATTTAATATATTATAATAACTAGACTAAATAGATTACATGGGTCGACACGGATAACCTGTGTGATAGGTTGGGGTTGAACATATTCGACACGTATATTAACTCGGTCTTTTTTGACACGACATGATATTAACCCGACATGAACACGACTCACCGACACGAATTTTCAACCCTAATCACAGGGGCGGAGCCAGGATTCGAAGATAAGGGGGCCGAAGTTGAAGGTGTTCAAATATTGATTAAATACATATAAAAATATAACTTATTCAATTTTGATATATATACATGTACTGGGAAAAAAACTAACCTATATCTAAAAATTAGAAAAATAAAAATCAAAACTTGGTAGATATTATAAAATTTGAGCTCAAAAAACATATTATCTATAATTGAGCTCGACATTTTTTGATAAAATGAAAATCGTCTTATAGAATTGACTAAAATCCAAGCATTTTCCTTTTTAATATTGATATTTATATAATTTGCAACAATTATTTAAAATTAAAATGATTATGATTAAATTTGAATAAACAACAGCGTGCCATGTGAATCGTACATAAACACGTCTTTTGAGAATACGCAAATTCATTAACCCAAAACAATCATGTGTCTATGCATTGTGTGGAATACTATTGATAATCACTATTAATAATTCTTTCAACCAGTATAACGAAATTTTATGCTTGTGTTATGGAGATACTAATTAAATAAGTAGTAATTATTATAGTAATATTGTGCGTGTGTATTGTCATAAAATTTTAATTTTAAAGATGAAAAATAAATTCATATGTAATTACATAATACAAGTCATAGGAATAGAAAATTTGATTAATAAATACACTCCCAAACACCGAAGTCGCATCTAAACAAGAATTTCAAAGAGATTTTTTTAATTAATAAATATTTTTTAACTAGGGAATTAAAAAAACTTTCTTTTTTACTTTTTGAAATTTTATAGGGCCACAAAAAATATTGGAGTTTTTGAAAAAAAAAATTGAGGGGGCAATTGAACCTAAATTTTAAGTTACATATAAAATTATATATAAGAAATAAAGAAAATTAAAACATTTATCAAATCCTAATGGTCACCTAATGGTCTTAACCATTTATCAAAACATTAGTGGAACGGTAGATGAAATTAATTCTGTTAGGCTCTTAGCAATATATTTCTCACTATATGTAACTATGTAAGCAATAGATTCATATTATTGGCAATACGTATCTGCAGTCCTCTTTGAGTGAAGTAAAACAATGGAGCACCTTGGGCAGACAGATAAAAGGG
Source organism: Cornus suecica (assembly GCA_963922005.1). Lineage (NCBI taxonomy): Eukaryota > Viridiplantae > Streptophyta > Magnoliopsida > Cornales > Cornaceae > Cornus > Cornus suecica. The sequence continues at coordinate 74,597,808 of OY998240.1, read as the reverse complement.
CCAAAATGGGGCTGTTACAGACTGATGAGTTATATAAGGTACTATATGTATATATGTACTTGGTGTGTATATATATATTAGTTTCTTCATTTACATATATGCATCTTGTACCCTTATTATAGCTTTGACTATATGGTTTTTTATGTAAGTTATTACTCACCCAATTAAAATACAAACATGATCTAAATATTTTCTCAGATTTGCACTTTTTCGATCCTTGATTTTTGAATTTTATTTGGTAATCTAATAATGTGGCAGTATATACTGGAGAGCAGCGTGTTCCCAAGAGAAGCAGAGCCTCTGAAGGAGCTAAGGGAAGTCACTGCGCGATTACCTCTGTATAATCTTCTTCTCTCTTTTTTACAAATAACTTTGATCTCTCACTCCCCTTTTTTTTTCCTCATTACATCATTGTCATATCAACGGAGTACTTTTTAAGTCCATTTTTGTTTTTAAGTATTTTTTACTCCTTATGTAACCATGGTTTAATATTATATAGAGGTGGCAAAGGGGCGGGTTTGGGTCGGGTAATAAATGTGCGGGTCATAAACAAGTTGGTGATATTTTCTCAACCCGCAACATCAGGTCGTTGATGGGTCGGGTCAACCCCGCGGCCCAACTCGACCGGTAAGTTTTTTTTTTTTTTTTGAAAAAATAAAATTTGCCAAAATGGATATTAATTTCAGTTGTAATTTAGTATAAATAGTATATATATATATATATATTTCTTATTAGTTTCAGTTGTACTTTAGTTAGGAAAAATCATTGGGGTCAGTGAGATTCTCAATCCCCTATCACGTTCCCTACTCTCTCTACCCCAATATATATATACATATATATGAGTCTATACTATAAGATTTTAAAAAATATCAAAATGTATATAACTTTGAACTAAATATTTCTTCTGTATTAAGGGTCAAGCACAACATAAATAAATCTTTAACTGATACACATATAACTTTTAAAATACTTATATGTATTCCCACAACAAAAAAAGAGTAAAATTTAGAATAAAAATAACGGGTTTGTTTGATAAAAATTTTTTTGGAAGTGTGAGCAAATTTTCTCATTTGCCCTAACAATCATATAAACATGTTTTTTGAATCATCAATCTGAAACATCAATACCCATTTTCCAAGCAATCTAATCCACAAAAAAATAAAAAAATCTCTTCATTTATTGAAAAAAATCATGAGATCTGATTTGATTTTTTAGAAGAAACTTTTGTTTTCAAAATGCATCCCTCGTCTCATATATGTATGTTAATATATATAGAGAGAGAGAAGTGATGGGAGTTGGGTATACACGGGTACTCTCACCCAATCCGTAAAATTGAGGAGTGTTTATTACCCAATCCGTTAGTGACCCGCATCTTAAACTACTCACCTGATAATCCAAATTTTAAGGGCGGGTGTGGGCAGGTTGTTGGGTTTTCGTAAAATTTGATACCTCTAATATTATACAAGTTGTGGAACCGGTTCTGTACCACATTCGAAGGATGATCATCCTCTAGGCCTAAATTGACTCTGCCCCTGTTGCAACGGTGATACCACGTCACTAGGCTGACATGGTATCACAATCAAATAAAATCACTACATGGTAAGAAAAATTACCCTTCATCGATATAATATATGTAGAAACAAAATATATTTAAAACAAAAATAGTCCTCATAAAATCACGATTCATCCCTAAAATAATAATAATAAAAAATTCACCTCATCTTTTTTCCATCCAAACATATGCAACTTTCTCTCTCTCTCAATAAACCTATACTTTATTTCCTTCATCCTCAATTAAAAAAAATGATGGATACCGAATCTTTATGAGTTTAAGTGAATTTTCACCATTTAAAGTTCCAATTTATTACACACAATCAAATTGAAAACCTTCAATTGATCAACAATTCACAATCCAATTGATAGAAATCCCAAGTAAAGAATAAGGTCACCAATTGGTGGTGGGCGATGGTGCCGGTGGAGCGCAGCGGTGTTGTGGAGAAAGTATTGGAGATTTGGATGGAGAAAAGAGGAGGCTGAAATTTTTTTATTTTAGGGATGACTCGTCACTTTATGAAGATTGTTTTGTTTTAAATATATTTTGTTTCCATATATATTATATTAAGGAAGTTGTAATCTTCATTACACATGTAATGATTTTATTGGATTGTGATACCATGTCAGCCTAATAACTTGGTATCACCGTTACAACCAATAATTTCTCCCCAAAAGGACCTAAATTCTTTTGTTGTCAAGCATAAAGAAGATAACTTACAATATATGCATGTTGTTGTCCAGCCACTTCTTGATGACTGCACCTGACGCCGGTCAGTTTATGGCCTTGATCTTGAAGACGATAAATGCGAAAAAGACGATTGAAATTGGAGTTTATACTGGATACTCTCTTCTCCTAACTGCTCTTTCAATTCCTGAAGATGGAAAGGTTCATAACTAGCTTCACTTCATTCACCAATCAATCTCAAATATTCATATATATATATATATAGTCAGTCCACTAAGATATAAATGACTTAACATTTTGCAGATTTTAGCCTTGGATATAAATAGGAAATCATACGAAATTGGATTGCCATTTATTCAAAAAGCTGGTGTTGAACACAAAATCGACTTCATTGAGTCCCAAGCTCTTCCCGTTCTTGACAAACTCCTCGAAAATGTAAGTATATATTATAAATGTTCGAGTTACACCACTTATGATAGTTTAAGGACTGTTTGGTATGCATTTTTTAGAATAGTTCTTTGGAAACTGAAAATCAAAAAATTTTACAAAAATTCTGTTTAGTTGAGTTTCTAACTGTTTCCGGAAAACTTTAGATATATAAAAATGCATGTTTTCATTAACTCCATTTTTTTTTTCTCATAAAAGATTTTTGTGTTCTCGAGAACAGTTTTCAGAGATGGATACCAAGCAGACCCGTGCTTATTGACATTTTGTTATTTTCTGACAGAAAGCAAATGAAGGGGGTTTCGACTTTGCTTTTGTCGATGCAGACAGGCAGAATATTTTGAATTACCACGAGAGGCTAATGAAATTGTTGAAGATAGGGGGGATAGTGATATATGATAATACGTTGTGGGGAGGCACTGTGGCTCTGCCGGACCCATCATCGGCTCCAAAGGGCAGGAAAGCGGATTGGCCCCTCGCAGTTGAGTTCAACAAAGCACTGGCAGCTGATCTTCGTGTCGACATTGCACAGGCGCCATTGGGCGATGGGATCACTATCTGTCGGCGTCGCATGTGAAATCATTTCCAAAATGTTGCTCAGAGTTGGGAAAGGGATTGCAAGGTTGGTTTATTCCTTGGATTTGCATAAGCAAATAATGCTGCAATAAATTAAATAAATGAGGGTGTGACATAGTACAATGAAGCTGCAAGTTCTAGTGGATTTGGGTTTATGTGGCAGATGGCCTGCGACTGTGTGTGTAATTATCTGAGTTTGTGCTTAACTATGTGTTGTTGAATAATCTTGAGTATATGTTATGGCATTTATGATTAAAGAAAGGGTTCCACTAGACCCTATATGAGGTTTGAAGGTTTGTCTTAATTTCAGGTAGACTCTTTGATTTTTTAATATTCTTACCTATACTCCTGTGACATATCGTCTATTATCTTTTCCAACGGAATAGTATGAATTTTATTTATTTCCCTGATTATTAGATTAATTAACTAAAGTATCATATAATTGAAGGGTTAATCATTTGCTCACTCTTTTTGGATGATATCAGTAGATTCCATTGGTTACTTACCAAAAATGTCATCATTGGAGCAAACAATGCAATAGCTTCGAGGGTCTAATACAAAAAGATATTGGGTACCCGGAGATAAATTCAACCGGTATCCCAAACCAATAGAGAAAAGAGGAATAATACATGCAATGATTCTATCACTTACGCGTGATAAACACCACTTATCCTGATTGATTTGGGATACAATGTCAAACTCATCGTTGGGGTAACGAATAATTTTCCGTCTAGTAGATACAACAAGGGAAACCTCAAGAGATTTAGATGAGAATATTAAAAACCGAGTAGATTTAGTTAGAATAGGGCAAACTAAACTAACCCTTAAAAAAACTCTATCCACCTAAATAAATACATAACAATTTACTAATACCTGTAATTCAATGATTCAGATGATTTTTTTCTTTTTCTTTGACAATTTATTCTATTCTAACGAAAAAATATTCCATGAGAGATATGAAAGTGTAATACCAGGATTAAGGGCGACAGGTTGATATAAACTACTATAAACACAACACAAAATTAAATATTTTAGGTTTGACTTTTATTTCATTTGTGACATAATAATGTCAACAAGTTTAAGTTAAATTAATCATATATTAAAAATTATACTTGTCTTATATGATGAGATGAGAATAGTATCAGTCTTATTAATTTAAATGAATATTGTATTGTAACTATTGTTTTAATTGCTTTCGTTTTCAGAAATTAGTTATTTAATTAAATACTTTTTTCCCATTAAAACTGTATTGAATATATAAAAATGAATTAACAAAAGAATAATTACATGTCTCATTCAATTTATTTGTGTTCATTAGGTTATGAAACATAAGGGGCCAATTGTATTATTCTCTCCGTCTCAAAATAAGTGTTCACTTTTCCTTATCCCAAAATAAATATCAACTTTTGAAAAATGCATTTTATTTTATCAATTTACCAATTTAACCTTCAACCATTAAACTTATAAAACATATACACTATGGGTCCGTTTGGATACGGAGAAAACAGTTTTTGTTTTTTTAGTGTTCACCTAGTTAAAAAAAAAAACACGTTTGGCAAACGCGTTTAATGTTCACTTTTTTTTTTCCCAAGAAAACTGTTTTCTGTAAATAGTGTAAAAATGGTGAAAACACCAAATACAACTTTTAGTTATTTTTTTAGTTTTTTCACTGTTTAGGGTACCACCTCCGCCACCGCCCCCACTGCCCCCACCGCCGCCGCCGCCAACCACCACCACCCCCCGTCGTCGGCCCCCACCACCTCCGATCGCTGCTGGGCGCCGCCGCCGCCGCCCGCCGCCAGTCACCCACCACCACCGCCCCTACCGTCGTCGGTCATCGCCAGCCATCACCGCCGTCCACCAATACCATTTTATTTGTAATACAAATTTTCATCCAAACGTTTTTTTGTTTTTAGTTTTTTGCTGAAAAAAACAAAGACAAATACAAAAACAGTTTTTATATTTGAAGACAGAAAACAAATACAAAAAACAGGTTTTCCAAACGCACCCTATAAATCTAAATCATCACATCACTATGATGGGACCATGGGCAAAATTGGTATTTTATTCACTAACACAATAATAAAAATCATCCTCTTAAAAAATTAAATTTCCTAAAATCAACCTATAAATTGGGATGGAGGAATACTTACTTTATTACCAAATTAATCATGATGTTATTTCTTTATTCAGTTTTTCATTTTTTAATTTATTCTCTCTCAATCAGGAACTAAAAGGAATCTTTAAAAGTAAACCACATAACAAATTTGTTCCAGAGATGCCTGCTGCGACGAGCTGAAAGTAGCAACAGGGTACTCTCTCTCTCTCTCTCTCTCTCTCTCTCTCTTTCTATATATACATATATATATGTGTGTATGTATATGTTTATACTTTTGATGGATTAATTACTTTTTTGCTGATTAATTTTGATCTTCTTTAGAATGTGCCTCTAGCATCATGAATTGCCAATCGTATTTCACATTTTTTTTGGTTTTTTCTTTTTCCCCTTTTGTTATTGGTTTGAGGTTAATATATTGGATGAGTCAATTCTATAACTTCTTAGCTATATAATCTTCGGATTGAATTTTCTGGTGGTCGGTTCACACAATCATTTGTTACCATTAATAAAATCTGCAGTTATCATGATTTTCTTGCAAATACAAATTAAATCCCAATACTAGCAAAGGTCTTGACGACAAATTGAATTTTTGTCCCAAAATCAAAAGTTTTAGATTCCTTAAAAATGCTGTGATTGGCATGTCTTGTTGTAGTGTTTCGACCATAAAGGGAATATGCCAATTAAGGGCCATCACAATCCCCAGGAAAAGGACAATAGCTGATGGTCCCCTAACTCAATTATGAGGGATGTAGATTATATATATATAACTTTTTTTTCCTTTTTTTTTTTTATAATTTTGTTCATGGTTTTCTGATCATCAAGTTAGCATGTAGTTGAATTATGCGCAAATGATAATAAGAAATGCGTTCTTTGTGACCAATCAAGTTTGTAAGAACCGAAAAAAATAATTAGAGTTGTGATGAATACACTTTAAACAATAATTGCTTTGATTTAAAAAAAAAAAAAAGAATATAATTTGAAAACCCTAGTCTTTGTATGATAGATGGTGGAAGTAGAATGGGCACAGTACTTGGTCGCTGTGAGTAGGATGCCTTAAAGAGGGTGAGAGAGAGGGAAGAACCCAAAATACGAGGTTTCGGCGGTTGAAACCAATCTGGTCGTTTGACAAAAAATTTAGAAGAGTTTCTGGACTTTGGAAGAACGTTTAAAAGAAGCTAAGGGATAGGCGTTTCCCAAAAGACTAGAGGCTTATTATTAATCAAGAGAGCAAGAACTATTGGACTATATTTATAGTCTATATTTTTTGGGGGGTTGGTTTTTTTTATTTTGTATTTTACAAGTGCTGATATTGAAAATCATTGTGATATTAAAATGAGAAAATGAGATTTCTTTTCTTTGACTTTTTTGGACTTTAGAATCGTCGAAGACACGAGAAGGGGGCGATGGCAAATGGGTTATTGCAGAGTGACGAATTGTATCAGGTTCTCGCACACTTTCTATTTTAGTGTTTTGTGCTTAATGATGCTTCAAAATTCTTAAACTTATGCTTAGCTACTTTGATAGTATATTCTCGAGACCAGCGTGTACCCCCGCGAACCAGAGCCTCTCAAGGAACTGAGGGAGGTTACCGCTAACCACCCTATGTAAGTTCAACATTATACTCTTAGAGCTAAAATTATACTAAATGATTACAATTTTGAGTATGAGGTCATTTTTCGACTTACACTCACAAACAACATCAATTAGAATTGTGTGGCAACAAATTAAATGTGAGTATTTATATTATAGATGGACTCCTCTTTTATTACCATAAACAAAATTTAAAAATTCAAATTCTCTGGACATAAATGAAAAAAACTTCATTTTCAAATGGGAGAATTGCCTCTCTAAAGATTTGTTAACTTTTCTTGCATGATGATTGATGTCTTGTTGTATTCAAGGGCCGTGATGAAAACTTTTCATTTTCAAATGGTAGCTAGTATTACCTCTCTAAAGACTTGTTAACCTTTATCATTACATTCCGTAAGCATTTCTTGCACGATGATTGATGTCTTTTTATATTCAAGGGCCGTGATGGGTACTGCACCGGAGGCAGCTCAGTTGATGGCCATGCTCTTGAAACTAGTAAATGCCAAGAAAACAATTGAAGTTGGAGTTTTCACTGGATACTCCCTACTCCTCACTGCTCTTACAATTCCTGATGACGGCAAGGTCTGTGCGTACATGTATCGATTATCAATTAACGTCTATCATGTCCATCTACTGAAAATGTATTGTTGCAGATTGTAGCTATGGATATGGATCGGGATGCGTATGAGATAGGGTTTCCAATCATCAAAAAAGCTGGTGTTGAGCACAAAATCGACTTCATTCAGTCCGAAGCTTTGCCAGTTCTTGACAAATTATTAGAAGACGTAAGGATTAGCCAAATAAAAAAGTTGGTTCACTTTGATCAAGACTTGAGTCGTATTAGTACTCCCTCCGTTCCAATTTAAGTGTCCAACTCTCTTTTTCTTTTTCTTTTTTACGGTTTCAAAATTAAGTGTCTCATTTGAAAAGTCAATGCAGTTTAATTTTTTTTCACTTTACCAATTTCACCTTTATGCATTGAGGTTATAAAAACTACTAAACTATAAACCATCACATCATCTTAAAAACTTAGATTACCGAAAAGGGACATATAAATTGGAACGGAGGGAGTAGTATATAGAAGCGCCTTGTATTCTTTTTACTAGTATATTTTGCTTATGAGTGGGACTCTCTTGCAGCCTGAGAATGAAGGAAGTTTTGACTTCGCATATGTTGATGCTGACAAGATTAATTTTTTGAATTATCATGAGAGGCTGCTGAAACTGTTGAAAGTTGGGGGCATAGTTGCCTATGACAACACGCTCTGGGGAGGATCGGTGGTGTTGCCCGAGGAGTCACTTGCAGAATGGATGAAACCGGGAAGGCCGTGGACACTAAAGTTTAACAAAGCACTGGCAGCTGATCCTCGCGTCGAAATTTCTCTTACTCCAATGGGTGATGGCTGTACTATCTGTCGGCGTATCTACTGATCTTTCACACTTTCTGCCCTAGTTTGACATCTGTGCTGGTGTAAATGGAAGCAATTTGTTGCATGTATGTGTTGATGATGTCAAAAATTTCAATGTAGAAGTATATATGTTCATGCTTTTGAATTTAGTGCTTGGCTTGATGGTGGTTATATATTTGTTGTTGCTGCCAAATTTACTAATTTACTTTGTATATCAGTATGATCTGTAGCTCATTTCTTATCCTATGTTTCATGAGGAAGAAGAAATAGACTCTCTTTGTGGTCAACACTTTCCTCAATAGATTTTTTAATGTTGGAGTGGATAGATTCATGGTTTGACTAATAAATAGTGAAAACAACATATTAAACAAACAAGCACACATTAGGGAGTAATTTGGTGTTTACTCATTATCAAAGATTTAAAGTAGATTGCATTACACGTAACTAGTGCTGCAATGAACCGAGTTGTTCATGAATAGCTTGAGCTCAGCTCAACTCGGACTCGTTCATTAAGCAAACTAGCTGATTCTAAGTTCGATTTTTCAGGCTCGTTTAATAAATGAGTCAAAGCTGAGTAATCGATTTACAGGCTCAAACTGACTGATTCTAAGTTCGATTTCCAGGCTCGTTTAATAATTGAGTCAAAGTTGAGTAATCGATTTACAGACTCGTTTAATAAACAAGTCAAAACTGAGTAATGGGAGGCTTGACTCGTATATATTCGTAAACATGAATTCGCATAGGTCTGTTTAAGTTCGTGAACATAGGTTTGTATAAAGCTCGTATTCATTCGTAATTACACAATTCAATCGAGTTCTTTGCCTAATAATTTTTTTAAGTATTGCTTTTATGTTTTGTTTGATTGCAACTGATCGAAAATATATAATAGAAATGTAATGGTAGTAAACGAGTATGGCGAGCTTAAGACGAGTTTGAACCGATTTTATATTTTAGTTAAAATTCTTTCTATACGAGCTGATCTAAGACGAGCTCGAATTTTTCAGGTTTATAATGAGACAGAGCAAACCAGTCGAGCCCAAACAACCCAAAACTCGTCTTGACTCGGTTTATTTGCAGTTTATTTAAGCTTTAGAAGGTCTCTCCATGCCAATTGAATTAACCCGACAACAATTTTCTTAAAACAAAAACAACAAATTCCACTTTTTCCCGAATTTTGGGATCCACACGCGCCGTTCCCGCGTGAGAAGAATCCCCCACTCTGTGATATTATTACAAGCCACGAACCGAACCAACCCCTCTCTCTCTCTCTCCGATTCCTCCATGGATGACCTCCCTCCATCTCTACTCACCGAAATCCTGAGTCGACTCAACGATTCCCTCTCCCTCGCGCGCTGCCGACTCGTCTCCAAAACCCTAAACGCCCTTTCGCGCGAAGTCCGCTTCGTCAACCTCCAATGCTCCTTCGACCGCTACACCAAATCCAGGTCGCCGGAGACCAAGTCTCTGGTCACGCCGTTCAAGACGATCTTCACCAACCTGATTTCCGATTCTGGAAACGTCGAGTCAGTGTCGGTCGGCATCGAGAGGCCGCTCCGAGCCATTTCGTACGACGACGTTGAGGACGAGTCTGATGATTTGTATCTCACGGATGAGAAATTCGTGGCTCAGTGGCTGCCGAGACTGTGCGAAGAGGTGAGGTCGATCTCGATTTCGGATTTCTGGATTCAGTCTTGCTGGAGACGATCGGAGGTCCTGTCGCTCATTTCTTCGTGCTGTAAGTTCTTCGCTTTCTCGCGCTAAAAATATTTGATTATTGATTTATATCATCGTTGATCATGTATGTATAACTTGTATGAGAATCAAACAGTTCATTTGACTATTACTTTGAGAATTTTCAATTAATTGCTAGTATCGAGTTTAATACAAGCTCAAAATGTTGAAATTTTGAATATATACTAATAAATCATAGACCTTGAAGAAATTTTATTAAAAGGTATGTAATTTGGATTGAAATTGAAGAAATAGCTAAGGTATATGATATATTGGAGCAATTTATATATGTGGGTGAGAGAAAGCGGCCTATCACAATTGTTTGAGTGGAGTCTCAGCGGAATCAAGGAGTGAATTTGAGAGTGTTGACCATTTTTGTGAAAAAATTGTTGTTATTTTCCGGTATTGAGGTTAACTCTAGGGGTTCGACAAACTCAAAATCAGGTTATGCAATCGAATTTGGCTGCAGATTGTAGCAATTAGATTTATTTTGTTGGTTTGTTTATTGAATTTTTAATATATGTCGAAGCAATCTATCATAAATTCACAATTTCAATCTCATTCTTGTCACCTGCTTGAATTTCATTTCATGGCTTCAAAGTTGAAACTGATGAACCTGCATTGATTGAGCAGTCCATTAGCCTTTTTTCTCAACCAGATTTCTGTGTATGTCACTATTGAATTTTGGATGGATGATATCCTTTGGATAAATTATTCACTTGCATTTAGATTGGCTGCCCTTGTTATGTTAAAAGTAAATTTGACATGATTTGCTAGTCTTCTTTAGATGATTTTTTATTATACGGCTAAGAGCACTTGGATCCATCCCTTTTCGAGTTTAGGGTTATCTTGCATGGGTCTCGTTACTTAATAACTGAATTCTGATTTGATCATGATTACTTTCCGATTTATTTTTGTGGAAATGTAACAAATAATATTCTCATTTTCCTTCTTTTTCCTCCTGATTGTGCAGGCCATAGTCTCGTTGCACTAGAGTTGAAGAATGCTTGGCTTTCAGTGGACGGCTTGAATGAAATGCCTACGCTTACGAGTTTGACACTTGAATTCATAAGATTGGATGATGAGGATTTAAACAAGGTGAATGATTGTTTCCCCTCTTTGCAAGTTCTGAATTTAATAGGTGTTGGAGGACTCAAGGAACCTCGAATTCATCTGTTGCACCTCAAAACCTGTCAATGGACTGTATCAAATGCTCCACTTTCTCTGACCATAGTTGCACCCAAACTTGTCAAACTCAAACTTGAATGTGTGAAGCCAAGGTCACTTGTCATAAGAGCTCCACTGTTATCTGATTTCCATCTCTCTCTTGCAAAAGCAAGCAACTTTAAAATAGAAGAGTGTAACAATTTGAAATCCCTTCAGCTTGAGTCTAAAGATCTTTGCAGCCTGGTTGAAATGTTTCCATGTGGTAAAGCAATTGAGACTCTTACCGTTGACTCTCCAAACTGGGCTCAATCGCTGGAAATGACGAATTTCAGCCTCGAGGCACTATTTAATGTTTTCCCGAATACCAATTCTCTTACATTGGGCCCTGGTGCTTGGTTGAAGGGGGAGACTTGTTTTCATACTGGAGGTTCTGAAATTGGGAGCCTGACGAAGAAGTTGAAAACAATTGTTGCACGTGTAGTTGTACATGATGTCAAGATCACTCTGTCGTTTATTTTATATTTATTGAAGAAATGCGCCAACTTGACGGATATAGCATTGCTCATCCACCATGAAGCTGAAGCCAATATATCAAGAGATCTCATCTTGAGGTGTGTGGCTGGTTGTCCGAAAGTAAGATGGAGATGGGGAACGTGGAAAAAAGGGATGAAAGATGCTTGGATTTCTGATGGCATTTAATCCGGCAATCCAATTGTCTGTTGTGTAAAGTCATAGAGCATGCGTAATAAAGGTTTCATATCACCCCCCATATAGTCAGGACAAGAGATGCTGTAAAATAGCAGTAGCAGTCCGGTGATCTCATGTCCGCTGCAGTAGTTTTGTGTTCCCTGACAAGCTTCGCCTTCTTGGTGTATGGTTCTCTCTGGCTTCTGTTCATACGCTGTACTTTTGAGGATCGCAATCAAGATTGTTTTTTCGACCAGCTACCAAAATCGGGTACATGGTTTTGCTCCAGCAACCTCACGCCTGTCTTCCAGCATGACATTAGAGAGCATCAAAATGGCTAATGAATGTTGTTGTATATTTGTATTATATATGTATAATAGGCATAATTTAGGTTCATCAAGGTGTCCAAATAAATTTTATGCTGTGAATGGGATTCTCTTGGTTATGAGATGAGATGGGAACTTCTCCCATATTTATCAACAGTTTTTGAATACTATTTGTTACCGAATGATCCTTTTGGAAAAATGAATTAATATTTACCGTTTACCATGTGACAGTAGATTGGTTATGCAGCTGAGCAGGGAAACAAATGCTGATGGGTGTTCATACACTGTACTCTAGACAGAGAAACAACATTTTCGACCTCTAGGATTTGTTCCCATGGACCATGGTAAAAAGAAATTAAATAAAATATGCAAACCAGGCGTAAGAAGTCATTAAATAAAAGAAAAAAAATTAAAACGACAATTTATGAAACTTATATTACAAAAACGATAACTTTCAAAAAGTAATTTAAAGGAATGCTCATTGAACAAAAATAATTACATAAAGAAAAAATTATATTTTTGGATTTGGAGTGTAAAATTTTTATTTCACTTGATAATTTTTTTATAATTTATGGGATATTTAGTCTTACATTTATACCTACTTATCAAATTTATAATTATTTTTATTTTTTTGTAATTGTTTTTGTTCATTGACCTATTCTTTAAATTAATTTTCAGAAAAAAATATCGCTTGTAAAATTTTCGGGAAAAAATAATTAAATGGGGGCGTTCCAAGAATCGAACTCGGGACCTCTTGCACCCAAAGCAAGAATCATACCACTAGACCAAACGCCCACTTGTCAATTAGTATCTATCCTTTCTTTCATAACTCTGAATCTATATTTTCCCATTTTCTTTTCATAGTCTGCGCATATAAAAAACAAGCACATTCGTATAATAAATATATGAATGCGGCTGATAATAGTTTCTTATAATAAAGAATGAGACCAGCCATGCGATGCATAATAGAAGTTAGAACCCAAAATGAGTTATATATATATATCATCGCTTTGTGACACATGCTTCTTTCAACTGGTAGAAGATAATTTACATGTAATTTATTGTTAAACTTCTGATTTTTGCAAGTGAAGCATTGAAACTAAAAAAACGTGAGAGTTTAAAATTTGTGTAAACTGAATGTTTTTTTTAAGTTAAAATGATTCTTGCAGAGATAATTCCATTATAGGTTTCATACACAATTTATGTCTTGCCATGTTAAATCATCTAAAGTTTAGAGGTGGTTAGTGTTGAATCTTTGTTTTCCTTTAATTGTAATCTGCTTTTAATTCGTGTCATGCCTTTGGCATGTAAATTTCTTAAATAAATATCATGCCTTTTGGCTTTTTGTCATTTAAGTTTCAAGAAGGAATATCATGGTCTCAACATTTAACTTTCATCATAAAATTATCATGGCTTTCATATTTAAATTTGAACCTAAATGTATATGCAATTTTGTATTGAATGTTTATGAATATAACTTTGATGATATTCATTTCATAGGAAAACTATTTGATTTTTGTGAGATATTGAGGAAATTAATGTTTTTCTTTCTCTTATATTAAATATTCCGTCATCATCTTTGCGATACTGTTTGTTGACGGAATTAATGGATTGCCCATACGGTAATAAATCAGCATTTGATGAAATTTAATTAATTAGTAATTTTAAAATAAAACGGTTGATTTTCTATTAAAACAAAAAAAAAAAATTGATATATCTTGGAGTAAAATACATGACACACAAATCTTTAAATTTGAATTATGGTCTCACATTATCACTTTTTCCATTGATAATTTGACATGACATTGGAAAAAAAATTGTTTAGGTTTTTATTATTTGCAGATCCCAAAACTTTCTTTATTTTTGGTATATCTAGGGATGAACAAGGTTCGGTTCCGACCAAAACCGGAATCAAACCATTATTTTTGGTTCCTTAAAATGAGAATCGAAACTTAACCGTTAAATGCAAGGAACCAAACTAAATCAAACCTTTTTTTTGGTTTGATTCCGGTTCTTACTATCGCATTTCAAAAAAATTGAAAACGTTAAGTATCAAAACATAATATAATTATAAACTATATTAAATATAGTATCTCAAGTATTACAAACCCAAAATTAACTATATAATTAGTGAAATGAAAGTAATTATTTCAAAACGACATCTCCTAAAATTATAACCTTATATATATTTATTTATAACTTTTAAATTATATATAAGTTAAAATATAATACTAATAAAAAAAATAAGAATAAAAAAAATCGATTCAGTTCTGATTACATTCGGTTATACATGGTTGAGAACTGGAACCAAATATAAAAATCCAATTCTTTAATTTTCGGAACCAGAATCTAACCAAACCAAACCATCCGTCCAGTTCCATTCTTTGTGCACCCCTAGGTATATCACTTGACTGAAGCATAAAATTGGCAAAATGATGAAGTAATTTGGGAATGGGATGGAAGTTTGTATACGGGGGCAAACAATTGGTGAAGTCACTTATGCCGTTTATAGTTGTAAATTCTCTTTGAATTTATTTTGGTAGTCAAAAATATTAATTTTATATTAAAGAAACACTAGTTTATTTTATTTCAATCACTATTTTTTTTGCATTACTCGTGTTAAAACTCCTCTATTTGGTTTTGATATTGTCAATTGAGAAGTTTAGTATAATTATTAATTGAAACAGAGAACGAAAAGTGAATTATAACTACAATTGAGAAATTTTCATTATTTATTTTCGTTAATTTTGATACTGCTTTACTAAATTTATTTTTGCCATTCATAACACAGGTTTTGGACAGAAATATAAGTAATTTATTGAAAAATAAAAAAAGTATAGAATTGGTAAAACAAAAACTGGCAAACCCTCCCCCAAAAATCCATCTTGTTAATTCTTCATATCTCACATATATTAGGTAGTGATTTTCTAACTAGTATATAAAAAAAGGCGCAGAGAGAGCATAATAACGTAAGAGCGAAAGAGACGATCCAAAATAAAATAAAATCTCTACCGGATTTCACATTAAAAAATTAAGTATAACCTATATTTGAATACTAAATTATCTACTTTTAGTTTAAATTAAAACTTGATAGGTTTTCAGTTTTTTAAGTTGCTTTGAAATGCCCTTGATGTGAAGTATTACGACTTGAATATACAATATGAAAATAATTTGTAAGTTATTTATAATATAAATTATGAAAATAAATTTTTTATTTACTGTAAAAAAATTTTAAACTTAGAATAATAAAATTTATTGTTTAAATCGAACTAATTTTTACTAACAACTTAATTATTTTAAAAAATAATTACAATTTATTGTTTCATTTCTTTATCCACTTGATGATATATTTATTCTAATACACCAAAAGATGAATTTTTAATTATTAATAAAAAGGGAAAGATAGCCGTTTATAATATAATTAAAACTCATTGCAACAATTAATAGATTTTTTTGTTTTGCATTTTACCAGGGCAACTCGGAGAAAATAATAATTGATGAGTCAGGAGGTGCATCGACGCGTTAGGGATGACTCACTACTGAGTATATATATATATATGTATGTGTATATATATATATATATACTTTGCACCATATATGTATTTCCCGCCTCTCACATTTCCCGCTCCGACGAAACCCTAACAGCCCAAAAATGGGGTCGAAGCACCAATCCTCCGATCTGATTACCGACGCCAAGAAGCGAAGGCGTGTCGGATTCGCCAAAATTGGTTAGTCAATCTCGTCCTTTTGTTCTAATTTCACCCAAAACTTTCTTCGTCTTCGTCACAGTTTACTCCATATATATATATATATATATTTCATATGTAGCTCGCTTTCTCTTCTTTCTCTCAGTTTTATTTTTCTCTAATTGTTACCTTGCAGATGCTGGAATCGAAGCGAACGAGTGCTTCAAGATCTATATGGGTATGATTTTTGGTCTATTATAGTTAATTTTTATATTTTTGTAACACTTAGCGAGTGACTTGTGAATAGTTGTTATAATTTGAGTTTAGGTTAATTGAACTTGGGGCTATTGACCCTAGTTGTGGATTTGTACTAGGGCTAGTGATGATTCAGAGCCTGGTTGAACCCTTTGTTGTCAGTTACCTTCTAATTTGGGGATGTTATCATTCACCCAGAAATTGAGGGCCTTTTTCGGTTCAGTTTTCGGAAAACAATTCTATAAGCTTCAGAAAACAAAAAACTGCTTTTAAACAACTGAAAGACAGTAGTCAGTGAACGAGCCTTTTTGTAAATGAGTTTTCATAATCGTTCAGTGTATCAGTAATTGGAGGTTATTGAACATGCCTATTGTAGCAAGTGAAGCTAGGCATATTCCCCTTGTCCCATATCCGGTTATTTCGGTGATTGTATGGCGTAGAACATGCCTATTGTAGCAAGTGAAGCTACGAGCCTTTTTTCTAACCGAGTTTTCATTATCGTTCTCTGAAGATAAATATTTTTGAGTGACAAACCAAGCAAGCCTTTAACTTTCCTAGTTGTATAGATGATTGTATGTTATTGAACATGCCTATTTTAGCAAGTGAAGCTAGGCATATCCCCCTTATCTCACTTTTATAGTTGTTTCCAACATGTTGTAGCAAGTCAAGATAGGCATTTTCCCCTGATCTCACTTTTCTGGTTGTTTTGGTGATTGTATGTTGGAGAAGATGCCTATTGTAGCTAGTGAAGCTAGGCATCTTCCGCTCTTTCGTGCTTGTGGAATTAACCAATGTTGACCTTTTCATTTCTAAGTTTTTAACTCAGGCTTGCTTCTTATGAAACCAAATACCTGTCATGGATGCTTATATTAATGAGTAGGTCTAAATGCGATGTATTTGCATTCTTTGTGATTTGTTTTTTTAATTTTACATATTTTGTTATGTCTTGTATCTTTCCATGTTTTTTCCTATTCTGCCGAGCCTAATTTTTTTAAGCTCCATTATTTGATTTCTTATGTTTTAGTTTCTAGCAAAGAGGAAGTGGATGCTTCTGACAGTTTTTGTGTCGAGCCAATTGATTTGAATCACTTTTTCGAGGAAGATGGGAAGATTTATGGTTATCAAGGGTTGAAGGTACTATCCATTCAGCACAAATATGAATTGCTACTTGTTTAGGATCGCATTTTAAATTTGATGCTGTATGAACAAGCTCTTACAAATTGTTGTGCATTGTGGGATGGGTCAGTGGAATTTCTATGCCCATCAATATATCCTCCATAGTTTGCCAAAAAGAATTTCTTTTCGTTCATAAAATGGATTTGCTTGTTATGCTGCCATTGGTTAATTAAGATGATTGACATAATTATAATCAACCAAGAAAAATATATATTAGGTAAGATCTGAACTTACTGATACACATTGGATGACTTATTTTTTTCCTTTTTATTGTGTGTGTGTCCTCGTCAACGGTCTAAGTAAATGTAAAAAAAAAAATTCATTCTTTCTTCCCCTCTGTATTGGTTATTATGGTAAAGATAATCCAACTGATAAGTAGAATCAATATGTAGAAGAGATAGAATTTGTTTATTTCACCTTCTAGCTCCATTTTTTTCCGTATATTTATACAATCCATTTTTCCTTTCGCCTTATAATCTCTTAAAATTGCTGAGTCTCAGACATGGTAATATATCTGCTATTGGATTGCCTTAAGATTGCTCACTTGCCTGGTTAATTGACGTTTAAATACATTTCCTGCTATCATATGCTATCTACAAGTGGACTTCAAAATTTATGTTCTTGAATTTCTAGTTTATTTCTACCACCAATAAATGCAGATCACCATCTGGGTTAGCAGCGTATCCTTTCATGTGTATGCTGATATTAAGTTTGAGAGCACATCTGATGTAAGTATTTTTATCATTTATCTTTGTCCTCGTAGAAGCCCAACATCTTTTATTTTTCAGTTATGCAATTTCGTTTTTATTTTTTGTTTTTTAAATCAGTTCCAAACATGATGTATTTTAATGTTTGGGTGTTCTACTTGGTTTCTAATGTGTGTTAACATTTAACTATTACAAGGGAGGCAAAGGGATCACAGATCTGAAATCGGCTCTTCAGGTTATCCATCTATCAGCCTTTTCAAATTACCTTCTTCATCTCTAACATCTGTATTTGTGGTACGGTGACCATTTAGTTGATTCTTACAGAATATATTTGCTGAGAATCTTGTTGAGACAAAAGATGACTTCCTTCAAACCTTTTCAACAGAGAGTCATTATGTTAAGTATGTTCCACCAACAAGCTCTCTTCTACACGTCTTAAAATCTCACTCTTATGCTTTCCTTTTCTCCTTTCCATTTTCCTTTCAAAAAAATAGTACTTTCTTTTTACTTGCTTTGTTTTTATTTCTGTTTTTCTCTGTTCTCAGATCTGTTGTCTCTAATGGGGAGAGATTGCAACAAAAGGCTTCTAATGGTTCCATCGACGATTCTGATAATCATTTAAGAGCAGAGGCTTCTGATGTGGAGGTTCTTATTCAGACATTTATTTAATATTTTAAGAATGATACTGAACATGATGGTTCATGGCTTCCATACCATGGCCAAGGCTAAAACAGTGGCCACCTTGTTTCCAAAAAATAGTGGATATTTTTTTGCCCCTTGAGATCGCTTTGGCTGCTAATGTTGAGCCTTAGTAGAATAGTTTCTTTAAGCCGATGTCTCCCCTGATTTCATTATTTGAAGTTGTCAATGAGACCGCATTGAACTTGACCCACTCGAGTACTACAATTTTCCCTACAAAATGTTGAGTTGCCTGCTTGTGACCATCACATCTACCTACATCCCTGTATCATTGGGTTCTGCCATCATTTTTCAAAAGGGTAAACAGTAAACACCCACATTTTTGTCCTTGTTTTGTTCTTTTCTTTGAGTGTTTTATGTTCTGCCTCTCATTTGTGAGTGGCAATAGTTGAGTGACTGTAGCCGAGGTCGATTTACCTTTGGGATCCTTCACTGTAGGGTACATCTTCAATGTTTCCCCTGTTGTATTAATGTTAGTGTACACGTTTGATGTTTCCTCTTCTATTTGAGGAAATAATCAAATAGTATAAAATGTTTGAGGAACTATCTTTTGCTATTTTATCTTCTCTATTTAGTTATTTAAAAATAAATAAATGAAAAGCCATTAAGCTTGAAAGCTCCTTATGTGCACCGTATTTTTCTGATGATGAGAATATATCTGGTAATGACTTGTTCCTTTTGTCCCACATTGTTTGCGTTTACAGTCGGTGTAATTGCTTGGAATAAAGTGCCCAGTGCTTTTTTTCTCTTTGGTTCAGGTTGTCAAAGTTGTAGGCAGCATGCAGGTTGGACACCTTTACTGTCGATTGGTACCTCTCGCACTTCTTCTCGTAGATGGTAATTCTTCAACTGTTAATGTTGCGGAAGCGTTTTTATTTATTTATTTATTTTGCTTATGTGTTTGGGAAATAAGGGCTTCTTTGGACATCCTTTGCATTTGATTGGGCAAAATGTTTGTAATCTAATTCCGAATTTTATCTACATTGGTCTATTCACAAAGACAGGCTTCGCTATATTTCTTTATATGCTATTGTTGTTCGGTTTCCTTAGAATATAGTAGAAATATCAAGCATCATTGATTCTTGACATTATCTCTGGTGGACTTATTCGAGATAAAATACACATTTGAAAAGTGAATGTGGCCATTTTCGCTCTGAAGTGGCATCCAAACAGGCCACAGAAGCACAGCTTCATCTCCTAACTAGTGTTTCTGAATCAGGTAGTAATCCGATAGATATTACTGATCCAAGATGGGAGATCTATCTTTTAGTTCAGAAGAAAATTGATCAGCAGGGCGACAACCAGCTTAGATTGCTTGGTTTTGGAGCTTTATATCGTTTTTTCCATTACCCTGATGGTCTACGTCTGAGGCTTAGTCAGGTTCAATCTTCTTTACATGGAATCTTCTTTAAGGAAAAATAACATGCACCTGTCAATATCTTTTGTTGTTTATTCTTGTTTGTTTCTTAGCTCTTTTTAGCTTTTGATGAGTTTTTGTTGATGGCAGATTCTTGTACTGCCTCCTTACCAGCACAGGGGTTATGGCCGTTGCCTCCTAGAGGTGCTGAACACTGTTGCCATTAGTGAAAATGCTTATGACTTGACAGTTGAAGAGCCATCGGACTCCTTACAACATGTACGGACCTGTATTGACGTGCTACGCCTTCATGCTTTTGAACCAGTTCGGGCTGCACTTGATCCAGTAATTCTGCGCTTGAAGCAAGAAAATTTGTCAAAGAAAAGCCAACCTTGCCATTTTGGTCCACCTGTGAGCGCTGTTGAAGATGTCAGGAGAAGTTTGAAGATCAACAAGAAACAGTTCCTACAGTGCTGGGAAGTGCTCATCTATGTCGGCCTTGATCCTATCGACAAATACATGGAGACTTTCAGGACAATCGTTTCAGATCGTATAAAGGCTGATGTCATAGGGAAAGAGACTGGCCCTGCCAGGAAGCGGGTGATTGAAGTCCCAACCGATTATGATCAAGAAATGTCATTTGTCTTGTGCAAGTCACAGAATGGTGAATCTAGTGGCATTGAGATGGATGAAAATCAAATTAGCCCAGAAGAACAGCTGCGGCAACTAGTTGATATGAGGATGAAGGAGATAAAGTTGATAGTTGAGAAGGTGTCTCTGTGTTGATCATGCAGTTTTCGGGGCCTCTGCTTTATGTGTCAGCAAAGGCTTTTAACTGTCATTCTGGTAAGACAATGGGGATTTTGGATGAGCCTTTGAACAAGTTGTTCCTGCACTTCCAGGTTGAACTTAATTCGGTACTATATTATCGGGGTTAAGCTACAAACTTCTGAATCAATGTAAACCGGAACTTGAATACTTTCTGATTTTAGCTTTCAAGTAGGCGGATGTTACTATTGCTATATACGAGTAGAAGCACATGTTGTTTGAGCATTTGAATTTCTAATTATTTGAACATCTCTCTCTCTCCCTCTCTCTCTCACTATATATATTTATATATGTATATATATAAAATTGAGTATACTCAATATATAGCGCTTCAACAAATTTGAAGTTTCAGGGGACTTGATTGAAGTTTCGAATCTACTTGGAACAACATAAACATGTCATTTTCTTTGAAACTTCGACAGTTGTGAGCATGAGATCTGGGCAGAATGTGGTTGGTGAGTTTGAAAGCAATCACTGTTTTTGTAAACTAATATCAGATGTAATAAATAAATAAATTGATATACATAGACGTGATAGTTATGTTCCAGTTTTTTGATGTCTAACAAACAAACTTTGCAAGTGGAACTGTGGAAGGGGATTGCCAGTTAATTTCACTTTATATCAGCCCAAGACTTGCATTCTCCATTGCAATAATTCAAGACTGGGATCGCAATTTGTACCATGCCCGAGCCGAAGCTCCGTCTTGTTCCGTACCTTTATTTAAGGGGGCGGATTTGGTAAAAAAAAATTGAACTTGGCAAGGGTTATGAGGCTGGTACGGATTTTGTTAGATATCCGTCATGACCTTTCCCGCTCCGTTTATATTAATTTTATTATGTTTATTACTTATTATATGTATAAGATTTTTTATAAATTCTAAATATTTTATTAGTTATAACGCTTTTTTTTTTATAGGGCTCAACATCTAAGATAAAAAGAATATGACTAGCCAAATATATACGAAGGAAAAAGAGAGTTCGATTCTAGGATGATTTGAAAGAAATTCATATGTTAAGTTTTTATTTTTGTCAAACTCTTTTGCCCATGATGAAATTAACACTGGGAAATAAATGTTAATAGGGCGGAGCGGAGCGGGCATGGGTATAGTAAATTGTTAATGGGGCGTACATGATTTATAAAAAGGCAACCCGTAAAAAGCCCATAAAATTTATAATATTTTAAAAAATTAAACAAGTCGGGGATGAATAGAGGCGAACCCGTTCCGTTTCAGCCCGTTGTCATCCCTAATTCAAGAAGATATAATTGTCCTTTTCATGTAAAAACAAATTTTTAACGACTTAATTATTAAACCAATGGTTCAATATCATGTGGACAAGTGGCCCAAATCTTTTTATAAAAGAAATTGATTCTAATTTCCCTTTTATGAATTTTATGTTCAATACATTTTTGTAAAAATTTTACCAGTGTGTAATTATCTAAGAAATAAAATTTTATCACGTATGTACATGAGTTGGAAGAAGGAAGTTCCTCCTCCCAGAATAAGAGACAAGTATTAGGTTTAAATAGATTAATTTGAAAAAAAATACTCATCAAAGCTTTAATGTTACAAATGATGTACTTAAATAAATTAACATATATACTTACTTTAACTTTCAGTGGTTGGGGTAAAATAAATTGAACGAGTCGGACATGTTGTGTTTGGAAAGTCAGTTTTTTGTATTCAAATATAAAAATTATTTTTATATTTGTCTTTGTGTTTTTAGCAAAAAACTAAAAACAAAAAAATATTTGGATCAAAATTTGTATTGAAAAATAAAATGGTATTGGTGGGCAGCGGTGGTGGTGGGCGGAGGCGACGGCGGTGGGGCCCGGCCGCGACCGAAGGTGGTGGGGGCCGGCGGCGGCGACCAGTGGCGGGGGGTGGTGGTGGTTGGTGGCGGCGGCGATGGGGGTGGTGGCGAAGGTGGTACCCAAAACAGTGAAAAAACTCAAAAAAAAACTAAAAGTTGTATTTGATGTTTTCACCACTTTTATCCACTATTCACATGAAACAGTTTTCTTAGGAAAAAAAAAATGAACAGTAAACGCGTTTGCCAAACGTATTTTTATTTTTGAAATGGGTGAACTGTAAAAAAACAAAACTATTTTCGCGTTTGCCAAACGGACCCATACCAAAAAATACTGAATAATTTTTTATTTATTAAATTATCTTGATCAAATATATTAATGACATGGTAAAGCTTACCCCTACTCAACTCTTAACTACCAAAATAATTACCTAAACTCTGGAAAATTTTGAACTAAATTATAGTCGAGTCAAGTCAGGGCCGGCTGAAATCCTGAACATATGTAGGGGTTTTAGGCGAGATCAAATGTGAGACCCCTCATATGTAAGGTTTCACACACTTTAAATTATAAATGTAAAAAAATTATTAACAAAATAAAACCTCCATCTTGGTATTGTCGTCAAAATATACTGTAATATGAGTGCGAAAGTCACGATACCCTTAAATGTAGTCTCGTGAAAATTGTTGTTTTCGTTGTGCGAGTGTGGTAAGCACGAGAGCCCCAAGTGTAGTCTCTAATAGTTGTGCAAGTGCAACAAAAATATTCTAGCCTTAATTAGAATAATGATTTTATTTGAATTATACTTTAGTTTGATTTGGTTGAATATTTTTTCTTTTAGTGTATAGTAATAATACGTTAAATATAAAATTTTGGGGTACTAAATAGTTAAATTGTGTTACAATTTAGTACTAATTGGGTTTTTAAACAAACTATTTTTTTTTGGATCTATTATAAAATAATTTATATATATATATATAAAAAAATTGAGGTCTTAAATTATGTAATTACAATAGGCATTGTTTTGAATTTGCCAATAAAACTAATTATTGTTATAAAGCCTATAAGATTACCATTTTTTTTTTAAAAATAAATTTATAAAAAAATACACAAAAAATAAATTTGGGGCCCTCCCTTAGTCCCCTTGCCCCAGGGCCCGCCTGGGTCAAGTACCCGTCCAAGTTGCAACTTATTTTTTTCCCAAAAAACAATAATAAATTAAAAAATAAAGGTAGAGTGGGTATACCGTAACAAGGGAATAGCATCTCTTATAGAGTGTTAGAAAAATACGAGTCTAGGGTTTATAATCGCTTTAGTTGAAACCCTACCCTTCTCTCTTCAGCCCCTCTCATCATCACATTTTCAAACCCTAGGTTCGTCTCTTCTCTTTCCTTCCCTCTCTGGTAAAACTCATCAGAGAACTTTATAAGTTTTCGTGTATCTGTGTGTGTATATATATATATGTATGCGTATTGATATTTATCTGCTGCTTGTCGCTCTTTTTTGTTTCCTATACCGATTCTGAAAGTAGATCTAGATTTGTAGTCCCGATTAAATTTAGGGAAAAGCAAGTTCTTGAATTAATTTTTGTAGAAAATAAGCTCAATTTGTGTATTTGATGTAGGTATTTGTGAGGATTAGTTGGTGAGTGAAAATGGTGGAGAAAACAGCAGGAAGGAAGGAGGAGGTGGTGTCTAGGGAGTACACCATCAACCTTCACAAGCGTTTGCATAGCTGGTATTGCCACTCTCTCATTCTTTCATACTTTATGTATCTATAGGTATATTATATATATCCATATTGCATATACATGGAGATTATTGATGTTCTATTTCCTGTGTTGAGTTTACCTTGTTGGGTTTATCAGGAATTTTATTTTCATTCTAATCAAATTTTAAACTCCAATAAATTCCACAAACCCTTTACTTTTCTCATTTTCCAATGAAATGTAAATGCATCATTCATCAGTGAAAAGAACAGAAGTTTGGTAGTTTCTGGAAAATGCAAATCTGATGTTCCTACTGGAAATTTGGGCTTTGTGGGGTTAGCAGATGCTTAATAGCAGCTGCGACTCAGATATGCTGTTGGGATAATGGCTATTAATTTATTGCAATAAAATCAATTTTTGGATGCTAAATTATTTGGATTTTTAATTGTATGAATGGATTCCAAGTTCAATGTATCATGTGTTTGCTTACTAACAAGGTTATTGACATTGATTGAGTTTTAACTATGCTCTTACCCTTTTAACTAAATGGCGGAATGGAGTCTGAAAAACTCATACATTGTGTGTTGATATCAGCTTCTTCTCTTGCATTTTCTACGGGACCGGAGTTAAATGACAGCACTATATTTGACTATTCTTTACTTATTTTATGCACTAACTTAATATTAGATTTGCAGAATTGTCATTTTTTTAATCATACCTGTTCAAAACTGGTTGGGTATTTCTTCTACCCAATTGCATATTAATCTGGGTTCACATATAATTGCTAGGAGAATTGTCTTAGAAATTATTTGAATTTGTGAATGCACCCATTGATCCATAGCTGAATGCTCACCATAAGAATGAAATTTAAATGTATCATGTGTTTTAGCGTGTACTGATGTCAGAATTGTCAGATATTGAGTTTTAACTATACTCTTACCCTTTTATCCTAACGGTGGGATAGGAGTCTGAAAAACTCATAGATTGTGTGTTGATATCAGCTTCGTCTCCTGCATATTCTACGAGACCGGAGTTAAATGACAGCAATACATTAGAAATATTCTATATATCTTTTTATGTACAAACAGTCTTGTTAAAGGCTCAAAGCGCACTAAAGCACTAGAGGTCCTCTGGAGCCTACTAAACCATTTATATTTAATAGTAAAGGCCCAAATGTTGTCAAATGTGCATCTGTGCACACAATAGGCGCAAGTCTTGCGCCTTTAGGAACTTGGAGCCTAGGCGTGCCTTCAACAACACTATGTACAACGAATCTTAAAATTTGTAGAGCACACTCGTAATCTTCACTTGGTTAAACAATAGTTGTTCGAAACCCAATGGTGTGTTACTCTGCATTCTCATGTAATTGCTCTTCAAGTTTGCAGATGTACCCGTTTTTCCTTGTTATTAATATATACGGTGTTAATCTTATTGTACTCCTAGTCTCTCTTATAGACTTATGGAAGTTGGTGATCCCTAGTAGTTCAGCAGTCAACTTAAATGCAAATTAACTTGTGAAGATGTTATTTTATGGTGAATGAGGAGAAATTGGTCTTTCTGCCCAATTAATAGAGTCTTACCCTGCTGAAGGGAAGTAGAATTTGGCCTCAGGATCTCTCCAGTAATTTTGTTCATTGAGAATGATACTGCTTACAATTTTGTCATCAAGATGTTTTCAATTTGTTTGGATGACTCGGATATATATAGCCTAATGGATGCATGGAAGAAGATTTCATTTTCTTTACATAAGGAGAATCAGGAGATAATGATCTGTGTTTTTTTCTAATTCACTTTTCCCCGAGTTAAATAATGAGCTGTAATTTTTAGATAATGCATTAATTTACTGCCTTCTCCCAATTCAATTTTAATGAAATGTATTTTGTCTGATAATGTGATTTGACTAGTAAGGTGTAATTTATACTTGTATTTTAAAATTGTGAACAACAGCACATTCAAGAAAAAGGCTCCCAATGCCATAAAGGAGATCAGGAAATTCGCGCAGAAGGCCATGGGGACCAAGGATGTGAGAGTCGACGTGAAGCTAAACAAATACATCTGGAGCAGAGGAATTCGAAGTGTCCCGAGGCGGGTCAGAGTTCGAATTGCTCGCAAGAGGAATGATGACGAAGATGCAAAGGAAGAACTCTACTCTCTTGTTACTGTTGCTGAAATCCCACCAGAAGGACTGAAAGGGCTCGGCACCAAGATAATCGAGGAAGACGATTGATGAGCAAGATGAGAGTTTTCGGAAGTGTTGAGTATTTATAAGACTGATTAATTTCTGAAATTTGGTTATTTTTGCGTAGAACATGATAGTTTGTTTTTGTTCTCTTAATACAATGATCCAGCGCCTTTGACTCTACTTGTGGTTTTCACTCTCCTAGTATGAATTCCAATTTAAGTATTCTTCACAATCAGGATCAAAGAAATACAGTGACCATATGGCAGTTGGGAAAATGTGCTTAGTTGCTGATGATATAGTTATATATAGCAGTTATATTCTTGTTGATGTGCTGACCATTTACACACTATGTGTGAGGTCCTCATAGGATACTATTTTGATCTCTGTTGACCCTTAATAATCTTTAGAATAGTTTGTTAACCATTTACACGTTATTTGCATTGTTAATGTACATCTTTATGCAATGTATTATTTACCCATGTGGTTGCCCTGAAGTTAGTAGGAAACGGTTAAAATTTGCTCAATTCTCTATCCCTTCCAATGGATCCGGATCCTCTCCATTTAATCTCCCTCTACAAGTATATAATTAAAGTCCCATTCAAAAAAAAAAAAAGTAAATAATTAAAGTACTATTAGTGTGTAAGTGAGATTATATGATTGGGGATAATGTACAATTACGGGTATAATGAAATTTAGTGAAATTAAGTAATCCCCAGTTCAATTTAATGAAAGGGGGTGAAAGAAGTGAAGCTGGTGGAAGAGAACGGTGTATCTCGTGTCTATTATGTTATGCGTCTCATCCTGAATCCGAGGCTACCCAATTGCTCCAAAAACAAATGAGCTATAAGCAAATCTATCAGAGCATGTGGAAATTAGTAATTGTACCAACAAGTATATTTAACTTGGAAGTGAAGTTGCATGGGAATTGAATTACTCAAGAAATTAGCTATAAGGAAATGAAATAAGCATGAGAAAGGGGGAAGAACAAAAAATTCAGGCTTTCAGTAAAAGTAGAGATCTGAACACAAGAACATCTCTTAAAGCTGTTGACACCCTAAATGAGCCAACACATGGCAATGAAGCGGACCGAAACTATTGCATTTTCATGTGTTGCACAAATAAACACATGAAAATTATTTCAAGTGAAGTTGAATTTGTAGCAGTTGAATAATTTGTCCAAATTTTATTGCCAACTTGATATATATACTCATTTGTGCTGGTAAGTTCGCCAACCTTGATAATATTTTGAAGGTCCATATTTATCAAGCACAGCTTAAACTCAAGTCCATAAGCCAAGTTTTGTATTAAAAAAAAAAAACATTTCGTGCCTCTAGCCCCTCTCACCCAATTACTTTTCCTTCTATTCCGTTAAAGCAACCAAACGGAGCCTTGTTCAATTTGACATG
This sequence comes from Cornus suecica, assembly GCA_963922005.1. Taxonomy (NCBI): domain Eukaryota; kingdom Viridiplantae; phylum Streptophyta; class Magnoliopsida; order Cornales; family Cornaceae; genus Cornus; species Cornus suecica. The sequence continues at coordinate 74,569,711 of OY998240.1, read as the reverse complement.
CAAATTTAGCTATCCCAACCCACTAGGGGGTGTACTAGAGCTAGAATACAAAGAAGGAATAACAGCGAGGTGCCTAAAATGGTTAAAAACGGAACCCATTAGATAGGTCTCAAAATTCTTCATTTCCTTTCGAGCATGATTTTAGACATCCCAATGGAACCCAAAACACACAGCACATCTACTTTTTTTCAACAGTACAATAATCTGACTTGCCGTTTCCATCACAATCCGCACAAATGACACATTAACATGAGAATGACAAAAAATTAATCAATTAATTAATTAACTTATTTTCAGAATATGTTACAAGACATGAACTGCCATTCTATATGCCAAATATAGAGTCATTACAAAACAATATATATATATATGTGTGTGTGTGTGTGGTTATTGATTCATTGGGACATATTGATAAACAGATAGAGTGAACTGTAAACAGAAGAGTTCAAAATTGAGTGATCACTAACCTTAACTCTAACAGAGCGAAACTTGAGAGCTCCAAGAAGCTTCTGATTGCCAGAATTGATTATTGAATGTCCTGAAAACCACAATTTACAAAAGAACTCAGAGAACAGGTGAAACCCAAAAAAAAAAAAAAAAAGGAAAATAAAACAACTTTTTTTTTTGTGTGTGTGTGTGTGTGTGAGAGAGAGAGAGAGAGAGAGAGGGGGGGAGAGACGTTAGTTTAAAGTGGTTTGTAACCGCTAGAAATAAATTAATAATCAAAACCAATGGATGAGAGAAGTGATAGAACTATTCTTTATCCATTTTCTTTCTTTTTTTTCTTCTTTTTTTTGTTTGTTGTTTTTTTAATATGGTCATTAATTAGATTTTCACGAGAAAAGAGAAGGAAAAAATGAGAAAAGAAAGTGAAGTGAGATAAGCAACAAAATTTGTGAAGTGAATGAAAAGAAACTTTATTTTGGAGTATACATTTGATTTACTTCAACCTTTTTTCAAAAAACATCATAAGAAAATATTATTTCATTATTTGAATAGTATGAAATTTATTAGAAAATGATTCTCCTTTTAGGCATCATTAAATTTAGTATGAAATAATAAGATCTTTTATACGTTATGAAATAGTATAGTAGATCAGAAGCCCAAAGAAGAAAATATTAAGGTATTGTTGGTCTACATTTATTTGAAACCTAGGAAAAAAAAAGAGGCAATAAATTAGTATTGATCCACGGAAGCCGATTGCAGTTTTGCATTTTCACCAAGTAGAAAAATATTTAATTTGCGAATGGTCAAAAGAAAATATAAAATAATACAACATTATTTCAAGCTCCCTTGTATAATTTGTTGAATTAAATGAACTGCTACATTATTTCTTACTACTTTTCATTTTCAAGCTAACTAAGCAACTCAAAAATTTAAAAGATTCATTTTCTTTCCCTTTTGCCCTAACCTAATCTAGCCATGTAAGGAGCATAATATTGAACTTCTCTAGAAAAAAATAAAAAATGATTAAACACATTTAAGGTATATAAAATTATAAATGCTATGCTAGTAAATTTTACTGTGGATTGTGGACTAGAAGGGGCCTTGAAACAGTAGCAAGCCCATGAGAAAGAAATAATCATATGCCATAACATTATGTAGATTAGGTTGGCCCGGGCTTGCGAGATCTGATTCTCGTGAAGCAAATAGGCCCATAAACATGAAGGCCATGTGATTTGTCTCTTATAATTTTTCTTAGGGTCCGTTTGGTTGCGCAGATTTGGAATTGAATTGGAATTGCGTTGGAATTAAAATTTTATGGTATTTTAATTCCACAAATGCAAATTGTAATTCCAAATATATTATTTGGATGTGTCTTGGAATTCAAGTGTAATTGGATTTCAATCCCAAACCCGATTTGAATGTAAAAGATCATAATTTTAAAATCGAATTAAAAAATATAGATAAATATATATAGAGAGAGAGAGATATAAGTATACAAGTATAGGTATGAATATATATATGAGTGTATGTATGTGTGTATATACATGTATGTATGTGGATATGTATATATGTATGAGTTTAGAATCTAAATGTATGTGTTTATATGTGTATGCATATTTGTGTGTGTGGACAGTGTGGCTATATATTTGTGTGAATATGTATTCATATTTGTATATATACACTCTATATGAGTACATATATATAGATGCATACGTATATATGTGTGTATTTATGTTTTTATATATAAACATGTGTAAATATACATGTATTTGTACATATATAGGTGTGTGTGTGTATAGCGGTATGTATGTATATGTATGTATGTTTGTGGTTGTGAAAAATGTGTTGTTAGAGAGAGTATTTAGTGGGTCAAGATTTGGAGAAGATGTGGAATTGAAAATCACAACTTCTCCTTATAGAATTCAAGTTGTGGAATTGGTATCTTTGGAATTGCATTTCAATTCCAATTTTAAAGTATTTTGTTACATCCAAACAATGGATTTGGAATTGGAGCCCCAATTCCAATTCCATGTTCCCAAACGGAACCTTAGGGTAAAGTGCAAAAGAAACCTTGAACTATTGCATTTTTACAAACCCCCCCCCCCCCCCCCCCCCAAACTAAAAATAACCCCTTAAACTATCAATTTCTTGCAATTAGCCCCAATTTCAATCAAAAATACTATTTTACCCTCCTCACTAAATTTGTCATTCTTTAAATTATATTAAAAATCTCCTCTTATTTATAATATTAAGTAACTATTCAGCTTAATTATATTAGAGTAAATTTCTCTTCAAATAAAAAATGAAATAGAATTATAAGTTGTAATTGATTTATTTTTTATTTTTTATAATAATTAACATGTTAGCATTATTTAGTTTGATTTAACTAATAAAACTTGTTATCCTAAGTTTAATATTTTTTATACTAAAATAAAAACTTCTTTTCATAGGATATATTTAGAAATAATGTACTAATAATTTAATAATAAACACTTTTTGTTTGTATCAATTATATATAAATAGTGTTGAGTAATTACTTAATTATTTTTTGAATTCTATTTAAATTTTATTTAAATAAATTAAAAGCATTATTTATTTAAATAAATTAAAAGCATTATTTATTTAATTAATTATAAAAAATTGTGTAAATTTATACAAATTTAAATGGAGATTTGCCATCAAATTAGTAGCAATTATGTAAAAAAAATATGTTAATGCGAAAATTCCTAAAGTGTAATTGAATAAGAAAGAGTATTTTGATCATTTATGAAAATATTTAAAGATAATGGGACATTTTGCAACCAATTGTAATAGTTCAAGGTTAGTTACACCAATTGTCCTTCAAGAGGGTCATGTGCAATGTTGGTCATAGTTTATGGGCAATTTTTGCACTTTACCCTTTTTCTTATTTCAAAGTGAGAAGTGGAGGGTTATATTTAAGAGCTTTTCTCTCATTAATCTTTTTCGAGTTAGATTTGGTAAATTTCAATATAGATTTTGCCCAATTTTAGATATTTGTTTATCCAACAAAGCTTTGTTTAATAAATCTTTTCTTTTTTTCTTTTTTATATGTCTGAAATTCGAGAGGGTGAAAATGGAATTAGGACAAATCTCAAAAAGTGAAAGTGGGAATAATTCTTTTCTTTTTTCTCAGAAAAGTCCATCTAAGCAAGACAATCCAATAAACTCTGTTAATGTTAAAATTTAGCTATATTTCTGTCTTGCAAAATTAATCCCCATTTGTTTTATGCCAAAGTACCTTAACTACCGACAGAAACTTGCGTGTAATTTAAGCAAAGAGTTGGTAATTTACTATATAGCACTTTCAATGGTAAGATTTGTTTGTTTAAATCTTAACTAATGATTGTTTTCTCATATAATCATTGATGATTTCTAATAAAATAAAATATTCACATGTGGTCATTATAATTGAAAGTGCTATATAGTAAATTATAATTTTTTTACACTATAATGAGTCCGTTTGTTGACTACCAAATTTGTTTGAAGTAATCTCTGTTCTCTATATATTTTTAGTATTTGTCTCACGCCACCTCCTACTTACATGCGGAAAATTTTTACATATGTACTAAAAATTTAAAATATTACCTTAATTAGATTATTTTTTAAAATTAAAAATCAATTATGAAAAGATTTTAAAAATTATGAAAATGATTCAAATTTTTAGAACATATGTAAATTTTTCATTGGACCACACCATATGTAAGTAGGAGGTTCCTACTTACATGGTCTGAGGCAAGTATTACCCTTTTTGGGACAAGAGGGTAATATTTGCCTCAAGTCATATGAAAATATATGTTTTAAAAATATATGATGTTTTCTAATAAAATATTTACATGTGGTCTATAACTTTAAAATATTATAGTAAATTTCCAAGTCCAGGAATTGTTTTGAGAGATTTAAACAAAGCAAAATCATAAGCAAAAGTTAAATTTGAAGTAGTTTATGCAAATAGCTTTCATTAAGTTCTCCTTATTGTAAATAAAAAGAGGGCAAAATCATGAATATTATAACTGATTGAAAATTTTCTAAAATTTTAGGAAACGTGAAAATATTTATTGATGTTGGATATATCTTTCAAATTAATAGTAATACTCACTATATTATGGGATTGAACTAAAACAAAACCTTCTTTCATTGACAATTTAACATACCATGAGAAAAGATAATCAATGTTTTCCTACGATGAATAGAATAGCAGTTTTCAAGCTTTCATGGTAACCGAGCAAGGTTAACTATTCTGGCCTATGCAATAGAAACCCTGAACAACTTTGATCATTTTCTATCTCCATCACCCCTTTCTATATGCAATACTCTCTTTTTCGTAGTAAGTTTTTCACTTTGCATAAATTCCAGATTTTTTCATATATTTCAACCCTTTGTTCCTTTGGCAAAATTGTATTTTTCTGTTCTCTTTTCGAAACTGCAGTCAGCAAACGTAGCCCCTGATTTTCTTTCGCAGTCTTCTGTTATTTTTTGAATTGTAGGCAACAATTCTTCTCCTTTTGCATCACGATTTTCAGTAACCAATAATCTATTATCTTTTCAAACACACAGTCTTCCTTCTTCAGCTTTCGGAATTGGCAATAACATCTAACCATCGCTTCTTTTCACCTCTCAGCCAAATGTTTTTTCAGTTTCTCCATCGGTAGGTTTGTGTCTTTTAGCTTCCTCGGGTATCTCTCAGACCACTTGGGTTTTCGATTCCAGTGCTACACATCATATGACTAGTGATTATTCTTTATTCACATCTATTTCCTCTCTTTCATCACCTGTTTCCATTATAGTTGCCAATGGTATGTATATGCCATTGGCTGGTATTGGAACAATTGTCTCTTCTAATTTGTCTATTTATGATGTTTATTGCATCCCTCAACTTACCTTGAATCTAATCTCTGTTAGTCAATTGTTTGATTCTGGATATTCTGTTCAATTATCTTCTATTCGTTGTGTTGTGCAGGATTCGCATTCCAAGAAGCTGATTGCAACAGGCCGTAGAGAGGGTGGATTATACATCATGGAGAAGCTTTATGTTCCCATTATCGTTGTTTTCGCAGTTGATTTGTCTTCCTTTAGTTTGAGTCCTCAGTCATCTAGTTTTTATTTATGGCATTCCCGTCTTGGACATGTTTCTAGTTCTCGGTTACGGTATTTAGTTTCCACTTATGTTTTGGGTAATTTACAGAGTCATGATATTTCTGATTGTAGTGGATACAAATTAGCCAAAATTTCTGCTTTGCCTTTCAATAAGAGTTCGACCACTTTTTAGCACCATTTGATTTTGTTCACTCTGATGTATGGGGCTCTTCTCCCATTCAATCTAAAAGGGGATCCATATATTATGTCTTTTTTGTTGATGATTATTCCCGTTATTGTTGGATTTATCTTATGAAACATCGTTTCGAGTTCTTTTCTATTTATAGGAATTTATGTGCTATGGTTCAAACATATTTCTCATCCATTATCAAATGTTTTAGATGTGATTTAGGTGGGGAATATCAATATGGTGATTTTATTGATTTAGTACAAGCTGACATAACTATTTTGCAGTTGTATTGTGTTGATACACCTGAGTATAATGGTGTAGTTGATCGTAAGCATTGACATATTATAGAGATTGTTCGCTCACTTTTGTTATTTGCGAGTGTTCCAACTGTTTTTTTTTTGGGTGGGGGGTGCTCTTACTACTACTCATATTATTAATCGAATACCTTTTGTGGTCACTTTTGGTATTTCGTCATTTGAACGCCTATTTAGCAAACCTTCTAACTATTTTTTGTTGAAAGTTTTTTATTACACTTGTTTTGTTCTTCTTTCTAAAGCTTATTGTACCAAGTTGTCAACCCGGTTTACTATGTGTGTGTTTCCTGGGTATGGTGAGGGTAAAAAGGGTTACCGTTGTTATGATCTTGTTGCTCAAAAGTTTTATGTGTCTCGTCATGTAATGTTCCTCGAGCACATTCATTTCTTCTCCATTCCTACTAGTCCTAGTACTTTGAGTAAGCATGATATCTTTTTTATTGGTCATTTTTTTGTAGGATAGTTTAAGTAATGTTTCAGATATTCCATCTAGTTCTATCCCTGCACCTAATCATGTTAGTCGCTCTCCTATTGTCCACACTTATACTCGCAAGAATATCATTGTCCCTTCTGCAGGTACATCTTCTTCTCTCTCGGCAAACTCTCCATTAGATTTTGACAATGTGAATCATGCACCTTCTCGTTATCCTCATCGAGAGCGTAAGTGTCCTGGTCGTTTTGGTTTTTCCAATTCTTGTTATTCTTCAAATTTTTGTTCTTTTTTAGAATATATTCATTCTTTTTCAGAACCTAATTCCTATAAGGAGGTTGTTCTTGAGTCTCACTAGCAGCAGGTGATGGAACGAAGAGCTCTCTGCTTTGTATAAGAATGACACGTGGGATCCGGTGCCATTACCTTTTAGTAAATCTACAAGTGGGTCAATAAAATAAAGACCAAGGTTGATGGTTCAATTGAGCGGTATAAAGCTCGTCTGGTTGCAAATGGATTCTCCCAAGAGTGCGGTATTGATTATGAAGAAACATTTGCTCATGTTGCTAAAATGGCAACTGTTCGTGCATTACTTGTTATAGCCGCTATCCGTCAGTGGGGTCTTTCACAAATGGATGACAAAAATGTTTTTTTATATGGGACTTTGGCAGATGGAGTTTATATGGTTTCATTCCCTGGTGTTTCTCATAATCATGGGGAAGTCTGTAAACTTAAGAAGGCATTGTATGGTCTCAAGCAAGCTCCTCGATCTTGGTTTGAGAAATTTTCAACAGTTATCTGTGGCTTAGGCTTCCGTTCCAGTGATTATGACTCATATCTTTTTATTCGTTCTACTTCTGCTGAACGTATTCTTCTGCTATTATATGTTGATGACATGATTGTAGCCGGTGATAACACAGTTGGAATCTCACTCCTGAAGTCACAATTGCAACAACAATTTGAGATGAAAGATCTTGGGCCTCTTCGTTATTTCCTTGGTATTAAAGTTGCCTATTCTTCCAAAGGCTATCTTATTTCCCAATCCAAGTATGCAGTAGAAGTTATTCGCAAAGATCGTCTCACAGATTCACGGACCGTTGAAACTCCCTTGGAGCTTAATGTTCATTATACTTCCTCAGATGGTATTCCATTGGCCGATCATACTTTGTATCGCATTGTGGTTGACAACTTAGTATATCTCACCGTTACACGATCTGACTTTGCAACACATGTACGTTGGTAAGAGGGATTATATTTACAGATATAAACAAATTTAATATCGACCAAGTGCAATTTGTGTGCAGAAGAATTTAAGGTACATTAATCAAGGAGCTCTTTATTTTAATTTTCCTACAATACAATTATTAAATGGGCATAGTCTTCCACTATGTCAGATTTCGTAATCATCAAGTGCATATTTTTTTTTAATAGTGATAAAAGGAACAAATTACTCTATTCATTTTCAAGCTATCATGTTAATCCAAATGAATTATTATTTTTCTTTCAAACTTAACCTATGATATGAAGTTATGAACCATACCTCGCTTCATGCATGATTACAGAAATTTATCAATCACATATAAGTATAAGAGTTCCTCTACACGAATCTCCCTCACTTCATGCATGATTACAAAAATCTAACAAATTAATCTTTTCATTTTCAAACCCTTGTGCCAATCCGAATGAATTATCTTCTTTTTTTTCCAAACTTAACCAATGGTATGAATAATTCCCTCATTTCAGGTATTATTACATGAATATTATATTAATTACGAGTTCATCTACACAATTTTCCTTCATTTCATACATGATTACAGGAATCTACCCATCACATATAACCATTAGAGTACCTCCACATGATTCAAAATTAATACAGTTGGAAATTAATATTAATATGTTTTGAATAGTTAGTATTTAATATGGTTGGTATAATACGTAATAATTAAAAGATAGACGTCATGCTAGAGAGAAACTTGACTTATCAGTTGTCCATTATCGGATACAATTAAAAAAAATTTGTCGTGACAATTTCTCATTGTGTCATTTTACTTGGGTTACAAGTAAACCAACAAATTGAGAATATTTAATTGATGATCAGGTTAGTGGTTCTTTAGTTAAAGGATTAAGTTAAAAATAAAACTAAAATTGAATACTATATACAAAATTGCAATACGTCTGCTGGGTTTTTTGAAAAAATCGTGCATTTTTTAACTGAAAAAAATGAAAACAACTCTTCAGTTTATACCACTTTGTAGCAATTCGCTCGAACATGTGCAATTCACGTGCGCTTTGCACATTCTTCCCTCGATGCACTATTTTGTCTGAAATGCATGCATCTCACACACACACTATAAAGGAAAAACAAAAAAAATTAAACAAACAAATAAAAACACCAAGCAAACAAAGGAATGGGTAAACCAAGTTGTAGAAATGTGAGCACTATGCATTACTTGGAAATAAAAGAATTAGCTTGCGAAGTCCATGAACATATGGGGTATTTAAGAGGGCATTTGGTGAATAAACACTACTTATTTAAATATAGATTGTATATTGTGAAATAATTAAAATATTTATCATAAATTGGCTAAAAAATATACTAATTAAATGGGTCAGTCTGACACTATGCATTAAACACGGATAATCGGGTTGTTAAGCTCTAACGCCCGATCATGACACGTTTAACTAAACAAGTTAAAAAGAATAATACGATTGTGACAAGAGAACGATTATGGTTAACCCAAATCTGCTAACTTCGTGTTGTGTTTTAGTCGCAGGTCATGTCAAATAATTTTGTCACGTCCACTATATATACGACAAATTTTGTGGTATATAATTTAAATGGTAATTTGCAATGATACCTCTTTATGATTGGGGTCAATTATAGGTAGAGGGTGGTCAATGCAATTTTTGAGCTTTGCGAAGTGTTGTAATGACACTCCCTAAAGGCATGAAATGAATTTAACGCTCTTGATTATGTTAATTTGCACACAAAATGTCTAAGTTACCCCATGCCTAAACTCTACCATTCACCCACAAAATGTCTAGGTTTACTTGTGTATTTATAATACACAATTTTAATATATATAAATTAGAGGGGCAAGTATGTAATTTCACTATGTAATCGAGGTGGGGCACCCCTCCCCCATACCCGCCCCCATTTATTTAATTGGATCCCAAATTCACTTAAATCGGGGCGAGGTGGAGTGGCTCTCGAAAGCTATCCCGAAGTTCATTCTTCCGTTGTAGTGGAACAATTCTTAGATAGAAGTCGTTGTGATAATGTGTCCGTGAAATGAAAAACAGACATTCATTTGCCTGCGAAAGAAGAAGGTGATTCCCTAACAGGGCGGACATTTTGCACATCCCTACACCCATTACACCAACTACCCTTATCATCAAACTTATATCAGCTATATCTACGTATGTACTACTATAAAAGTAAGCAATTTTTATTTTTTTCATACATATTTTTATTTTTATTTTTATCTAAATAATTATAATCATTCATTTACTTACTCTACTTAAAATGTCAAAGCAATTTTTATTTCTTTTATAGATTTTTTTTCACTCTTGTTACAATTTTTTATTTTTTATTTTCACATTAATGTTCCACTTTTTTTGTTGAGATTCCCACTAAAATAATTAATTAGCACTAAATCATATTTAATAATAAATATAATCATATTGTTAAATCCCACTAAAATTGTTGATTGACAATATTATAGAAATACTTTTTTTATATATACGTTCTATGTATATATATATATATGTATGTATATGTATATATATATATATATGTATGTATATGTATATATATATATATATGTATGTATACGTGTGTGTGTGTTATTACGTATGTAATATTCATAATGGCTATGAGTTATAACCCTTTAGATTATTATTTTTGTAAAATATTTATATAGTAATATATTTAGAATTAAAAAAAGTAATTAAATAATAAAATTTTCTTATTATCAATTTATATATTATATTATTTATAAAATAAATTTAAAGTTAGCCCACACTCTTAAATAGATTTGTTTTAGTGTGTTTTAGATGTTTTAGAATTTTTTTATTTAAAATTAATTTTTGTATATTGTATTTCTTGTATATTTATTGTAGATTTTTTGATAATAAAGATGTGATGATAAGAGTGGTTGAGGTAAGAGGTGAGGTCTAAGGATTAGGCATGGGTAACTTAGACATTGTGCCTGAAAATTAAAATAATCAAGAGCACTAAAGGTATTTCATGCTTTCAGGGGATGTCATTGCTAAAATTGTATTGACCAATATCTTTTTGCAATTGACTCAAACCTGAGGGGGTACTGCAAATTACCCTAATTCAAACTAGTTATGTCAGTTGATTTTTCTTCTCTTTTTTATTCCTTTCCATTTTCTCGGGATGGGAAGGCAAAATTCTCTCATTTATGACATTTTATAGAAATATAAAATCAAAATTGAGATCCAGAACATGGCAGTCTGGTATGGATTCATAAAGAGAGAAAGATTTAAAATTGACCTACTAATTAATTTATCGAACAACGGTATTGTGAGACTCAAATCCACAAATTCAATCAATAAACCGTTAAAATTAATGTTTAAATACATTCAAATCAACAACGCACAAGTCCAATACAAGCAGTATAAGGGAGATTAGAAATAGACTTAATCATTAAATATTTTAAAAATCTAGTATTTTGGGACTTAATGCCATGATGACATTGGTTCAATCATTAAACCGTTAAAATTAATGTTTAAATAAATTCAACTCGGCCATTGTCCGCTACAAATTATGAAAAAGGAAAGTTCTGAAGTAGAAAAATCAGTAAATATTTTTAAAAATTGGTATTGTGGACTCGAAACCACCATGGCCTTGGCTCAATCATTAAACCGCTAAAAATAATATTTATATACATTCAATTAACAACGCGTCAATCCAGTAGTAGTTGTCGTATTTGACTCAGACATACCATTTGATATTCCAAATAAGCGGTATTGTGGGACTTGAATCCATAATGACATTGGTTTAATCATTAAATCGTTAAAATTAATGTTTCAATACATTAGAATGGATATCGTGGCAGCCCCGTATTGGATCGTAAAAAAGGAAATGTTCTACATAGAACTCTCATTAATATTTCATTAAGAAAAATGTATTGTGGGAGTCGAATCCACCCTGATAGTGATTCAAATATTAAAATGTTATGTACCAGTAATAAAATGTTAAATTTAGTGTTTAAATATGATTGTTTTAATTTCTTTAGTTTTTTTTTTTCCTTCCATTTTTTTTATATATTTTGAATGGAAGAAACACTTAAGTTTAATAAACTTCATGGTAGCATACAAGATAATCAACTCCATAAAATGAGGTTTAGTAAAAGATTACTACAGTGGCTTTGTATTTGCAGTGGCAACTAGTGAAAGTCAAGTCTATGGTCCCTGGTCGGATCCGGATCCTCTCCATTTAATCTTCCTCTACAAATTACAATTTGCTTAAATCTCTAATATCATGATTGGTATTTAGGAATGAAATGGAATGCTCATTACAATTATGGTTCGGTAGGTTTACCCTTTCACATACATATAATTAGGGTAAAGTGCATTAAACCCCCTGAATTATACTCTCTCTTCCAAGAAATCCCCTAAACTTTTAAAATGGCATACCCCCCCCCCCCCCCCCCCCCCCAAGCTATGTAAAAAGTTACAAATAACTCCCCTGAACTATTCTTGTGTAATAAACCCCTTAAACTATCACAAATTTTTTAAAAAATCCCATCGTCTTCAAATTATTTGGTAAATGACTATAATACCCTTTCTTATTTAATTAACTTAATACATTTTTATTATTAAAAAGTATTATGAAATAATTGTTGTAAATTTGATGGCATACTCTCTATTCAAAGTTGGTAAATTAATACATGATTTTTATAACTAATAAAAAATAATTATTTGAGCTTTTTATAAAAAGAAAATTGATTATCTATTGTAAAAGATTAATTTATTATTGAACTTTATTTATCTACATAACATGAGAAAATATATTTTTATTACTAAAGTAATTTGTAAATTCACTATGAATATATATCGTATGAAAAGAAGAATATATCATTTTCTCTGATTATATTACATAAATTATGTCTTCTATAATAATAAAAAAAAGTAACATGTTGTCATTACTTTATTTAGAAATTTAGTAAATTTATTATTAAAAAGTAATTGATTTAAATTATAAAATTTACTATCCTAAATTTAAACTTTTTTACCCTAGATAAAGCTTCTTTTGATAGGATTTATATTCATAATAAATTTACAAATTACTTTAATAACAAAAATCTTTTTTCTCATGTTATGTATATAAAAGTCTTGAATAATTACTTAATCCTTTTAAAATTTACACTCAAATTTTTTTTTATAAAAATCTAAAATCATTATTTTATTAATTAATTATAAAAATCATGTGTTAATTTACCAACTTTGAATAGAGAGTATGTCATCAAATTTGTAATAATTATTTCATAATATTTTTAATAATAAAAATATATTAAGTTAATTCAATAAAAAAAGTGTATTATAGTCATTTAACAAATAATTTGAAGACGATGGGAATTTTTTTAAATTTTGTGATAGTTTAGGGGGTTTATTGTACAAGAATAATTTAGTTATTTGTAACTTTTAACATAGTTTGGGGGGGTTTATGCCATTTTTTAAGTTTAGAGAGTTTCTTGGGAAAGACTATAGTTTAGGGGGTTTAATGCACTTTACCCTAATTATATATGTATTGAAAGTCAAAAGGCTGGGACCCACCAAATCATTAGGGATTTAAGCAAATTGTAACTTGTAGAGGGAGATTAAATGGAGAGGATCCGGATCCCCTTCAAATTGATGTGCATTGTGTCAGTAAGTTTATATTTTGGAAAATTATAGTAGTACCCCTTAAGGTTTAGGTCAATGCGGTCAATATTTTTTTCATCTTATAACCCTCTGAGGTTTTAATTTCGTTGCAATGACATTTCTGGGCTGGTGAAATGACTAGAATGCCCCTTTAATTGTTTCACTTATTACATTAGGGTAATATATAAAGTGTGAAATTACCCATATGCCCAAACACTTCACCCCTCTAAAATTACTAATTATATTTCCACCCCTTATTACAATATATATATTACGAAAATTACAATTTGATTTTTTTTTTTATAAAATTCTAAATAAACACAAAAAATTTGAAACAAACATATAAAATTCGAAAAAATATATATAATTTGTAAAAAATATATAAAATTTGAAAAAACATATAAAATTTGAAACAATATATAAAATTCAAAAAAAAAACATATAAAATTCGAAACAAATATATAAAATTCGTAAACAATATATAAAATTCGAAAAACATATAAAATTCTAAAAAATATATAAAATTCAAATATATATATATATATATAACTTATTATAAATGCAAGTTTGACAACTTTCTATCCATTTTTTCTTTTTTTAAACATGAACGCAAATTTTTCTATTTCGTTAAAGGGGTCAAACTAGAGAACTAAAAGTGTTTTTCTCTTATTTTGTTTCATTTATTTTCAATACACACACACATATATATATATACATACTACTATAAAAGTGTGAAGGAAAAAAAATTCCTATACATTTTTCCGTATGTTTTATCTTTGTATTTCATCTCTGAATTATATGTTATGATAAATGTCATTATGATTTAGGATATTAAAAAAATTGATAAGGCACCTTTAATAGTCATGTAGTTTACTTAAGTGCAAATATTTTGATTCTTTCTATATACTTTTTATAGTTTATAAAAATAAGCATAAAATCTTATTTCTTTAAAAGGCTTACGTTGAGTAATATATTAAGTTATAATTTTGAATATTACCAAGTTCTATATGAGTTTTCATTATATGCCTTTTTGTTTTAATTGTTATGTCCATATAATATTTCTAATTTTTAGTACTATAAGAAGTGAAAATTTATTAATCAATTTTTTTGTCAAACTTGCACTTATAATAAGTATTTTATATATATATATTTGAATTTTATATATTTGTTTAGAATTTTATATGTTTTTTTTAATTTTATATATTGTTTCAAATTTTATATATTTTTTCGAATTTTATATGTTTTTTCAAATTTTATATATTTTTTACAAATTATATATATTTTTTCGAATTTTATATGTTTGTTTCGAATTTTTGTGTTTATTTAGAATTTTATAAAGAAAAAAATCAAATTGTAATTTTCGTAATATATATATATATATTTTGTAATAAGGAGTGGAAGTGTAATTAGTAATTTTAGAGGGGGAAGTGTTTGGGCATATGGGTAATTTCACACTTTATATATTACCCTAATGTAATAAGTGAAACAATTAAAGGGGCATTCTAGTCATTTCACCAACCCAGGGGGTGTCATTGCAACGAAATTGAAACCTCAGGGGGCTATGAGACCAAAAAAGTATTGACCAGCATATTAGTCACATTGACCTAAACCTCAAGGAGTGTTACTGCAATTTATCCTTTATTTTTTCTTTCCCTTACCCGTTTGGTTCTGCTTTTGTTACGTTGAATTTACACAAAAATATATATTTTTGTTATGGAAGGTTGTGAGTTAAAATTGAAAGCACGTTTGGTATTGATGCTTTTGTTTTTGTTTTAATGACTTATTTCCTTCGTTACAGTAATATTTTTTTGAATAGTACCAAAAATACAAAAAATATAAGCATCATTTTGGTATTTCTAAAAATAATACTATTTGTTTTATGTTTTTCTACTGTGGAAAATAAAACATTGAGTGCAAAACATGTTTTTGTTGTGAAAAGTGGTAAAATAACACAAAACAAAAAGGTGAACCAAACATGCCCTTAATAAGGTCAAGTGATGTTTGTTTAAGAGGCTAATGCCCTGCTTGTTTACCGGTTATGGTCTTATATTTCCGGTCTTGTCATGATTTTTTGAGACCAGACCATGTTTGTTTTGCCTTGGTCTCAAAAAATATAACCAGACCAAGTTGGACTAAATTGAACCAAAATGACCTTTTTTAGGACCACAATTTTTGGTGATTCTATTTGGTCTGGTTATAAAATCTATCCAAAATCTAACCAAAATGTCCTCCAATAATTGAACCACATCTAATCAATATATAACCAAAACAAAAAAATAAAATAAATGAATAAATAGTAATAAATAATAAACAAAATGAATTAAATAATATATAAAAATAAGAATAAATAAATAAATAATAAGAAAATTGAATTAAATAATACATAAAAATAATAATAATTAAATAAATAATAAGCAAAATGAATTAAATAATACATAAAAATAATATTAAATGAATAAAATATATTTATAAATTAATTAAAATAAACAAATAAATAATAAATTAAATGAATTATATTTATAAAAAAATGAATAATAAACAAAATTAAGACCAGACCAGTTTGCCAAATAGGGTCTGGTTCAAAGAAGTTTGGAACCAGACAGTTTGTCAAACATGGTCTGGTTCTAGTTTCCTCAGACCAAGACCATTAGACCATACCACTTACCAAATAGAATTTCAGAACATCACCCAGACCAGACCAGACCGGACCAGAAATAACTGGACCAGACCGGCTACCAAACGGGGCCTAACAGACATTGTTAGGGTATATAGAGAACATATTTAATAGCTGTGTGTTAGTTTGTCACCAACCATAGCTCAGAGTTGTATCTGGCAAAACCTATAGAACATTGAATTAGTGTTTTTGATAGGTAAATACATACTCACACACAACCCTAGCCGCACGCCACCTCCAACCCCAGTCGCTCCCCACCGCCAGCCGCCACCCCTCACCCCCACATCTCCTTCCCCGATCTTGATCTATATTGTATGCATATATACATATATATATATATATATATTTATATATGTGTATATAGAAAAAGGTGATTCAAATCCCAAAAGAGAAAAAAATAATGTTAATATATGTATGAATATACTAATAAGGTTGTATATATTTTTTCTTATTTTTCAGTTTTCTTATTTTTTCTTAGATCCCAAATCTTAAAAGAGAAAAAAAATGTATAGGGAGAGTTAGGGATGATAAATTACAAATTGTTCAAATTTTAAATTTAATTCATTACAAATCGATCAACCTTTTTTATTTATTTGTTTCGAATTTTATATTTGTTTTTTGAATTTTATATATTTTTATGAATTTTATATATTTGTTTCGAAATTTATATGTTATTTTGAAATTTATATTTGTTTTTTGAATTTTATATTTTATTTTAGAAATTTATATTTGCTAATTTTTTTAAGTTTCCTTTATTTTATGTGTGTAATTTAGTATTTTTTTGAAAAATGCAAATATTTTATATTTTGATTATGATTTAAAATATAACATATTTTTTTATGTTTTTGGAGGTGGTGGTGGTGGGGAGAGAAAATTAGATTAATTACATGACACTATCGCCATCCATTTAATTTTTATTCACAAATTCAAAAATTTAGTTTCCAAAAAAATTAAATATTTGTTTGTAAATATTTTGGGTTGGGGTTGGGGGTTTTTGAATTTTATATATTTGTTTAAAATTTTATATGTTTTTTTCAATTTTTATAATATTTTTTGAAATTTAATATATATATATTTGAATTTTTTATGTTTTTTTAATTTTATATATTTGTTTCAATTTTTTTATGTTTTTACGAATTTTATATTTATTTTCGAAATTTAATATAATTTTTTTTGAAATTTATATGATTTTTTTTAATTTTATATATTTGTTTTGAATTTTATATGTTTTTTTTTAAATTTATATATATATATATTTGAATTTTTTATATATATTTGAATTTTATATTTTTTTTTGAATTTTATAATATTTTTCAAATTTTAATATATATATTTTTGAATTATATATATATTTTTAAAAATGAATACAAATTAAATGATTAAATTATTGGAGGAAGTCAAATTGATAAAATAATATATCCTTATTTCTAAATACACCAGGTTATCCCATTGAAGGTAGTTTATGTATTTATAAAAAGAAATTGGATGATGTCATCTTTAAGTGAGTGTAAATAATGAGAATCTCAAACCTGAAAGGGTGTAAATAAAAATAATCAAATGTGAGAGGATATGATTAAAATAAAGATAAAAATTTAAGAGGGTGTAAATGAAATTAACTCAATATTATATATAGTTGATTATAATGATTTCACCTAATGTTTGCTTTAATTATATGGACCTCCCCTATTATTTGAGAAATAATATTTACCTCCATGAAAATACAAATATTATTGCACGGACCTCCATACTAGTGACGGACCGTTAATTCAACTAACGCACCTACCAAAATTACTTTATTGTCCTTAATGAGATATATAAAATTACAAAAATACCCTTTTATGAGATATATAAAATGCCATTTTTCTCCAATTAAACCATGCCTTTTTTCCTTTTTTTTTTTTTTTTTCTAATTTCGAATTGCAATTTGCAAGACTCATGAATCTATCTCCAACTTTTAGATGTGAAAAAATTAATTCATGTTACTTTCAAAAAAATCATTCATGCTTAATACATTAACAAATTACATATGTAGAGAGGAAAGTCCTGATTCTGAAATTTCTTATGCACTAAAATAAGGAGAGACCTCTCCATAGACAAAAAATTGAATAAATTAGTTGAGTGATTCTATTATCTATTGTGTTGAATTGTGAAACACTTTAGTCAAACACATATAATACGATTCATATTAGAATTTAAATATTAATATTTTATTTTCAGAAGAGGTATCTGTAAAAAAACCTTAATATATATATATTTTTTTGCAGTCTAGATACTCTAGGTATATCAAATAAAATTAATATTTGATTTTAATTTGTTAATATTTAAAAATATGAAATTCTAACTACCCTACCTGCCAAATCAAAACGACGAACAAGTATAATGATAATTCCTCCCATTTTAAATGAATAGGTCAAAGTTTTAGTCCAAAACATTGTGAAGACGATTTCGGTATACATACCCAATATAATTCATAATAATATATTTTAAAATAAAATAAAATATAACAAGCGAGACTAAGGACCTGTTTGGATATGTGGTTTTGGTTTTGGTCTTTGATTTCAAGACCAAACCATGTTTGGTTGGTAGGTTTTGGACTTGGTTTTGGGCTTTTTAAAACCAACCACTAAAATTATGGTTTTGGCCTATCAATTTTGACTTTTTTTTCCCCTCTCTCTCTATATATATATGGCCGAAAATATGAATTATTTTGAAAAAAATAATATATAATATTTGAGAAAAATAAATTTTTTTCCGAAAAAATAATTTTATTCCCCAAAAAAATAATTTTCGGAAAAAAATTAATTGGGAATAAAATTATTTTTCAGAAAAAATTTATTTTTCAGAAAAAATTTATTCTTTCGGAAAAAAATTATTTTTCCCCATTTTATATCCTTTTTTTTTCTAAATTTTTAAATTTTTTCAGTATATAATAAAATTATTCAGAATTTTATATATATTTTTTAATTATATATATTTTTTCGAATTTAAGATATATTATTTGAATTTTATATATAATTTTCACATTTTTAAATATTTTTTTCGATTATATATATATTTTTTGGAATAAAAAAAATAAAAATGTCAAATGTTTTCGGGAATTTTAAATATTTTTTAATTATATATATATTTTCATTTTAATATTTTTTCCAATTTTATATATATATTTTTCATATTTATATATTTTTAATACATATTAGTATATATATATAATTATACCAAGACCAAGACTAAGACCAACTCCTTACCAAACATTATATATAGGTTTTAAA
Organism: Cornus suecica; assembly: GCA_963922005.1. Lineage (NCBI taxonomy): Eukaryota > Viridiplantae > Streptophyta > Magnoliopsida > Cornales > Cornaceae > Cornus > Cornus suecica. The sequence goes on along the minus strand of OY998240.1, from coordinate 74,550,402 downwards.
TTTACCTAAAACCGCCCAAAACCACCAAAACCAAAATCACAAGACCAAAATCAAAATCAAGTTCTCAAACGGACCCTAAATAGTACCATTCTAACTTAGCTTGCTAAATCGAAGATAGAGAATTCTAATGATAATTTTTCACATTCTAAACGACAAGGTCAACTTTAATTCTCCAAACATTGTGAACAGGGTGGAGCCATGTATTATCCAAGAGGGGCTTTCAAATATTACGAATTCATAAACAACGCATATGACCCTTCTCAAAATTTTCAAAAATTCTTTTACTATCTAAAAAAATATATATTTTATGAATAAGTTAATAAAAATTGCTAAATCAATGATGGAGAAGTCTAATGACAATTCTTTACATTCTAAACGAAAAGGTCAAGTTTAAATTCCAAAACATTGTGAATATGTGAGTATTTTCCTTCTAAATTAAAAATAAAAATAAAAATGAATTAATAAATGAAAATAATAATAATAATAATAGGTTAATAACCGGACCATTGGATAAAGCCCAAATATGTTGTATCATACAGCCCAGTACCATCATCGGCCCAATCCGATACGAACACCGACCCGCCACCACACCTATATATAAATCCTTCGAAACCCTAGCCCTAAAAATTTCCAACATCTGCTCTAATCGCTTCGTAGCCAAACTCTAGCACTGCAGCTACCTGAGCTCGCACAACTGATAATCCAACATGGGTAAGCCCCAAATCTCCCTAATTTTCAGTTTTTAATGACGATTGGATCTAGGGTTTCTCATATATACGTGTAATCTGTGTGTATATGTGTGTGTGCCCTAGGTGTTTGATCCCATTATGTGATGAACTGAGTTATGCTGAATTTGCAGGAAAGGTTCACGGATCACTGGCACGTGCCGGTAAGGTGAGAGGCCAAACACCCAAGGTTGCTAAGCAGGACAAGAAGAAGAAGCCTCGTGGTCGCGCTCACAAGCGTATGCAGTATAATCGCCGATTCGTCACTGCCGGTAATTTCCATTGTTTCACTTGATATATATATATATGTGGGTGATGTTATAAAGTATGTGTATTTGTCATATGGTTTGAATTCTGCTTGTATACATGCTTATGCTGTTATAGTTTAGACCTCGCTTTAGATCCTTTATAATTCTGACTACAAGCTTATAATTCCACTTGTTTGGATACTGGTAGACAGTGTAAGGGAAATTGTATATATAATGTATAATTGATATATTTGTGGGTGCTATTTAGTGATGTAAAAGTCCCATTAGTGGGGCATTTGAGTTTGAAAATACAGAAAATTTCGCTTGGACAAGTTAATTTATTTATTATTTCTTTCGTAGCAACCGAACATTTGTTGTAGTTTAAAGCTTATGGTGACACAAGGAAGAACAAAGAAATATTATGTTGGCCTGGTAAAATTGATGTTTTTGTGTGGGGACTAGTGTAGTTGAAGGCGCGATGCCTAAGCGAGTACCCACACCTTTGGCAGCATTTGCGCCTTTATGATAGATTACGACCATTTTGTTTTCTTGTTTATTGTTTTTATTGTGTGGCTCGCTTTCATTGACCTCAAGCCTTTAATATTCTTGGTGGGAACTTAACTTGAAATTCAGATCAATTGGGCGTATTGTGTTTCGAATTTATTTGCTTTCAGTGGCCATTATTCTTTTTTTTTTTTGGGTTTTCTGCCTCTTAAGTCTATTGCAAATTTGCAATTAAACTCGGTATAACTGTATAAGTGAGAAACCTTGAAATTCCACTTCAAAAGCATGTGCTGATGAGAATGACCATAAATGATTAAATGTTGTTTGCAGTTGTTGGCTTTGGCAAGAAGCGAGGACCAAACTCATCCGAGAAGTAAGCTTGGGATATGAGTATTTCAAGGCAAACAGTGCTTGTGTCTCCAACAAGTTAATTCTAGCATCTCATTTTGTATTAGTTTAAATACTCTGCTATTGCAATATGAACCTTTGGTGAACCTTTGGTGAACTGTTTACATTTATGCTTCGGTTGTTAAATTGAAAATGTAGAAGCTTCGTGGTTTTTTATCCTAGTTATTGATGACTGTGTGGTGAAAATTTAGCTGGATTAATTTTGATCTTCCCAAATCATGTACTTTGAATCTTGTCGAGCATGTGAAGTGGGTGAATAGCGTAATATTTGTTTAGTTAATACTTCAACCCATGTTTTAGAAATGACAGTCTCTTCAATATTCATTTCATTTTAACACCGCAAGTTGCTGACATTCTCATCTCACTGGTGATATGTGATTCTTAGTGGTAGTAAGAATAATCCTCCTTTATTGCACATGTAAATTTTGTGTCGACTTCGACTTATTTTTATTTGTTTTGTGTTGAGTATGTTTACTAATTTATATGCATGCAGTGTATATATATTCTATATATTTCTTTGATAGTCGAGTTAGGAACGATTTTCTATAATTTTCTTATTTTAATTGAGCACAAGAAGAAAGAACCCTTGCATTTACTGAATTTTGCTGTTGTTTGGAAGGATAGTTCATTCTTCTTTTCAAATATTATGGAATCTGTGTCTTGTATGTTGCCCTTATATCCAATTTTTCAAAAATTCAGTGTGTTAGTATTGCAGTTTTTCTTAAATAGTTTAGACTTAGAGACAGATATATTACAGTCTTTTTCTGTATATTACAGTCTTTTTCTGTATATTACTAAGATCTGAACTAAATGACCCAGTTGAAGGTGATGGTGATGATTATATTGGTGATATACTTCTGTCTATATTTTATGTTGTCGGTGAAACCATGCTGAAAAAATTATCACTTTTTTTTTTTCCCATTCATTTATGGATTTGGTTTAACTTACCCTCAAAATATGCCTTGTTCTTGAATTGTTTGATAGGTTGTTTTGCTAGAAAGACCATAACGATATCACTGTTTTCTTTAATGGTGTGGAGAGTCATTGACAGGGATTTAAATTTTTTTTACTGTGGTTTTTTCTCTCTAGCGTTTCACTGAGTTTTAATTGTAAGGAGAATCCTTGTACGTGGTGACATTGATTCTTAAAAGGCTCAGCAGAGGAGATCTTTATACATAGAGACATTGATGATTGATTCAAAGAGGTTTAGTGAAGAAATTATAACCAATATTTATTACACACATTCTCAACTAAAGGTATTATAGACATTTTATTAAAGAAAATGGAAGTATTTGTTACAACTAAGTAGAGGGGGTGGAAGTGTAATTATCGGAATGTGAGGGAGTGCTAGTGTAATTTTATAATTATTGAGAACGTTAAACTATAATTGTCCCTATTATTAAAAGGTGGAGTGGTTTGTCTTTATGTCATGTTTGGTGGAGTGGAGTGAGTGCCATTCCATTCATTCTTTGATTTGGTATGACACATTGAATGAGAATGACCATTTTCAATTAATGAAATTTCATATGAATTTTCATTCCATTAGTAAACCTAAGGAATGGTCATTTCATTCCTTAGGCCCTGTATTGTAACTGGTGTTGGTACCAAGTTTTTGGTTTTGGTGCGAAAAAATGGCACCAAATCATGTTTGGTAAAATGGTGTAAAAATTTGGTACGTTTACTGTAGCAAACCATGATGTCAACTTTGTGAAGGAATTTGGAACTATCATTTTTTATGGTTTTGTATGGTGCGAACACTGTAGCAAACCCACATCACTGTAGCACCGAATATAATATTTATATTTTAATATTATAAATTTTAATATTAATATTAATATATTAATATAATATTATATTAATATATTAATATTAATATATTAGTATATTAATATATTTTAATATTACAAAATTTTAATATTTATAAATAAAATGTGAAATCATTCCAAGTTACCAAACATGGTTTGGTTTCAGAATTTCAACCCATACCAACTCTACCAAACATGATTTGGTTTTTTAGCATCACTTTATCTCACACCAAAACCATCTGCCCCAAACATGGTTTGGAACCAAAATAAAACCACACCAAACCAAATCCAATCCAACCCAAACCAAAACTAAAAACTAACACCGCACTAAACCGTTACCAAACGCAACCTTTTAAGAAATGCTTTTAAAGTATAAAATTATTAAAACAACTCTTTCACGTTTCAAATAAACAAACCACTTTCACCACCATGTCATCAACTTATACCATCGCCGTCGTCACCTTTATTGTCCGTCATTACTATTTTTGCTACCTTTTACCATTTTTAAGTAAAAAAGTTACGAAATAATATTATTTAATTAAAATTATATATTTATCACTAAGAGGGATATTTTTGAGAAATGTTCTTTTAAGTTCATTATATTCTTAAAGTATTTTATATTTATAATCAAACAATAGAATGAGAATGATTCTTTCATTCTCATTTTCATTTATGCGTACCAAACATAACATTAGTTTCTAAATAGTTAACTGTTTTCAATCTTAAACAAAGGAAGAAAAAATCGCTATGTAGGATTCATAATGGTCAAACCCACATCCCATACAATTTGGGTAGTTGGATGAGGTGTGGATGGCAATGGACCCTCTCAATTGAGAAGATTCGGTTCCTTAAGTTCGTAGTCTGGTCCTATGTGGTCCGGTCTCATAATAATTTTTTTGGGATCAGACACTGTTTGACAACACGGTTTCAAAAAAACGGTTCCAAAAAAAATAGGACCACTTGGGACCAAAAAGGGTAATTTGAGACAACAAAAAATGATGGTCTCAAGTGGTCTTATACAATTGTCTTAACACATGGGATCATAAAATTTGAAAAATCTATATAAAATTAAAAAATAAATATAATTTGAAAATAATATATAAAATTAAAAAAATAATATAAAATTTTTGAAATAATGTATAAAATTTGGAATATATATATAAAATTCAAAAAATATATTTAAAATTTGGGAAAATAAAAAAATTCCAAAATAATAGAAAAAATAAAAAATAATGTATAAAATTCGAAAATAATATATAAAATTAGAAAAATAATATAATTTTTTTAAAATAATGTATTAAATTCGAAAAAAATATATAAAAATCAAAATTAATATATAAAATTTTAAATATATATATATAATTTAAAAAATAATATATAACTTTTGAAAAATAATATAAAAAATTTGAAATAATGTATAAAATTTGAAAAAAATATAAAATTCAAAAATAATATACAAAATTAGATATATATATATATATATATATATATTTGAGAAAATATAAAAAAATTGAAAATAATATAAAAAATAAAAAATAATATAAAAATTCGAAATAATTTATAAAATTTGAAAAATATATTATTTTTGAATTTATTATATTATTTTCAAATTTTTAATAATTTTTCAAATTTTATATATTTTTCATACTTAATATATTTTTTGAATTTTATATATTATTTTTTATTTTTTATATTTTTTTTCCAAACATAAGACCAAACAGCTTGAATAAGACCATAAGACCACATAGCTTTACCAAACAGACTTTCAGAACACCACCCAGATAAGACCAGACCAGATCGGACCAGATAAGACAAGACCAGACCAGACCAGATAAGACCGGACCGGACCACCTACCAAACGGGCCCTAAAGAAATACTATTTCCGTCCCAATTGAAGTATTTACATTTCTTCTTTTAATCGTTCCAAATAAATATTAAAATTAATATATTTTATTTTATCAATTTATCAATTTACTATTCTAGCATTTAAGTTATACAACATCTAAACTACATGTCATCATATCATTTATTGAGACCATAAATAAAATTAGTATTTCATTCATTATTTTTATATAATTAAAATTTTCAAAATAAATTTATAATTTGGAACAGAGGTATTATCAATATTTTTGACGAATAGTCACTCGACTAATCACTGTCATGAGTCAGCGGGCCCTTTATTTAATTATGATATAATCTAATCTTTTCAAAAGTTTATTATTATCCCTCTAAATTTGACATTTAAATTTTAGTTTTATCATATCATTGGCATTTGACTGTCTGCGAATTTTTTTTGTTTTTTGTTTTTTCAAAACGTCAGTCAGTTATAGATTAGTAATTTTCATAGCATTTGAAATTGTATCCAGTTCACAATTCATGCAAAATTTGCTTTAACATAGTGTAGATACAATATTTGCACAACACAAAAAGATCCATTCTCATTACTTTTCATTGAATTATATACATTTTTCCAATGGGCCTTTGGCCCATTAGGGCAACACTTTCAACTTTACATAATATATTCCTTTACACGTCAGCTATGTAGATCCTATATCATGTCATTGCCTTGAGCTACAAGTATCTTCTAGTACCTTCGAGTTCCTTCCAAAATGCTCTTCGGGTCGGGGCAAGATACTTCTCGGACCGCGGGGCTGATGTATCGGTCGGGTTATGACGTGGGCACAATGATCGGGTCACAATCTCGGGCCATTCCTGGATCGCTCCGGTCGGGAAAACTCATATGTACACAGGCCCTATTTTAGCTTATGGGCCTGCATCCAATGGGCCCATTAGGTGAAAGAATCTTAAGGCCCATCAAAAAGTCCTCGGGGTTGGTGCGCGGGACGCGTGGCGGATGGTGAGGGGACGCGTGCCGGATGATGCGGGACGCCTTTAATGCTGCAGCTGCCGCCATCATTGCAATTTGAACTTGTGGCTGAGATGGCATAGATTTGTGTGAGATGGGCCGGGTCATGTCGATCCGATACTCTGACCCGGGTGACCGAAACGTCATACCTATCTATATATAACCCACATACATCACACTTGCACCACTTTTGGATTACTTCTCATTATTTTCTCTGCCATACTCAAGCATTATCTGCAACTCAAATCCATTCTCACCTACAAAATCTCCATATTGTCTCATCAATTTCTGCAAACATCAGCGATCTTAATTGATTTTTACACTGTGTGAAGTGTTTTGAACCGTGCTGCAAAGCATTTGACCGGACGCATCCTTCTCTGTTTCCTGGTACAGTTGCCGGTTTCTGCAAATCACCTAGCCAGAGGAAAAACTCAAGGAGAGACTGCCGGAATCATCTTTGTCTTTTTGTAAGTTGTTCTTCTCAATTTTCTATCATTTCGTCAAATATGTCGGGGAGTGATGATACCAGGTCGGTTAGCGACCTGCAAGTGACAGACACTGACCTAACTGTTACTGATCCCGATATCTCGGAGAGCACCCCGTCCGTAGAGATTACTCGGGTCATTAGGTCTAGTCCCCCGGAAGTCACTCAGGAAGAAGGGGATCGGGCAGTAGAGGATGATGTCGAGACGGGTCAGGATGCCGAGGAGGAGGAGAACTTCTGCACTGACCCTCTCCCAGCCAAATATAGGAAAGACGCTCAACTTAGGAGCCTCAGGGTCCCTGAAGGGGTTGAGGTTAGGCACTACCCTCGGGACAAAGATTTCAGGATCGGGGAAGGTCTGAAGGATGGGGAGATACTGCTTTCCTCATTTCACCTGGCTATACTAAAGTTTCCCATTCACCCTTTCTTCCTCCTGACTTTGGCTACTTTGGGACTGACCCCCCTTCAAGTCGGTCCCAACTTTTATAGGATCCTGGCCATGATCTTGTTCATTAATAAGGAACTGAATCTAGACTTAGGTTTGGCCGAGCTTCTGCTTTCCTACAAACTTCAAGAACAGAAGGATAATAGGGGTCGGTACAACCTGACTTCCTACGTCAAGAGGAAGTTGTGTGATAACGTCCCGACATCCAACAAGGGATGGAAAGAGAGGATGATAATAGTGAGTGGTCAGTGGAGACATCCCGATGCTATGAACATCCCTGTCTACCATGTATTCCAGCCCACCCGACTTCCTGAATTTAAGAGTTTTCATACCCGAGCCTCATGCCACTGCGAAATGTGCAATGATAAGTTGGGTACGCAAGTGATGGATTTCCTGAAGGCTCCTCGGGAGAAGAGGGGTGTCGGGTATATAAGGGCTCGATTTGAACTGTTGCGTGCTAAAGTGTGGAGTCAGGATTTAATGGATAGCCAGAATTGCCTGACTGGATCTGTATTGCAGGAGTTTGCATCGGGAGAATCAGCATCAAGGATTGCCTCGGGTTCTGTTGCGACTACGTCAGGGTCAAGGAGATTGAAGTCCAAGTCATCAGGAACCAAGAAGCTCAAGAGAAAAATGTCTGGGGATCAACGGAAAAGGAAGGCGGTTAGCCTGCCCCAACTTTCGATCAAGAGGGCCAGAAGGGTTGATACTGGCTCTACATCCTTCATCTGTGGGGTAGATATCCCTCCAGTCTCTGAAAATCCCGATATACCGCCAGTTAGTGAGAATCCAACAAGCCATCAATCGGCAGGATCCACCGGAGGGCCTGCTGGCACCCCCCCCTCCTATTCCGGCAGAGCGTCATCCCGTCACACCTCCGCCTCCACCTACTGATGGCCCGCAAATTGGTGCCTCGGATGCGGCCGAGGTCGGGGAAGGTCGTGCCCTGGTCCCGAGCTTGGGAGGCGTGAGTCTGAGTCCTCCTCAGGCGGATCCTCCTCGGGCAGATCATTCAGTCAGACCCAGCTCTAGCAGAAGCGTTGCACTGGGTGTTCCTTCCTCAGTATCGGATGCCTGAGACCTAGGTTCTGATGACAAGGAACATGATCGATCCCGACCATCCAAGCTGAGTACTGCCATTTCTAAAAATGTCAGGAAATAGGACAATAGAGAGATCGAGAAAGCTGCTGAGAGTGGGAGACACGTTCCCCATGGCCCTCGCTTCAGGCTGGATACTCGAAAGGGTCATCCATATGTGGGGGTGGCGGACAAGACGATCGACAACCCTGAAGCTCTGCGAGAGATGGCCCTAGGGGTGTGGACCCCGGCTGATAGGTTGGCCATGTGGCGGTACGACAGGATGGACCTGGCTCTGGACGGGCCTGAGCTTGCAATGAAGGTAATAATTTCTCTACGCTCGTGTATTTGGCTTCTATTTCATCCCTGATCTTTTGTGCTAACATCCTTGCTTTCAGATGCTTCACGCTACACATGCGTATAATTGCAAGCTTGAGGAAGATACCCGAGTCATTAACGCCCTGAATCGGGATGTTCAGGTCCACAAAGCTGGGTGTGTCAAGGCCTTGGAACAGCTCAAGAAGGCCAACGAGAAGATTCAGTCCCTGACATACCGGGCCGTCGCCGCAGAGGAAGGGCTCGCGTCTGCCAAGGCGGCGACCTCAGAACTATGCAGCCGCCAAGGCAACGATTTTCGACCTCGAAGGTAAGGCTCGGGAGGCTGAACAGATGGCTAATCGAGAAGTCCAGGCTCGAGAAGCCCTAACTCTTCAAGTGCAGGCCCTGACCGAAGAAATTGAGAAGTTAAAGACTTCGGGGCATTAGCTGCTTGAGGAGAAGGTTGAGGTTGAGAATGCACTAGGCGTGGAGAGATCTCGGGTAGAAATGTGTCATAAGGGAGGCAACCAGATGATCGCTCGTTTTGTGCTGACAAGCAAGTACCGTTACGAGCAGGGCTGGCGGGAATGCATAACTGAGCTTCAAAAGCCTGAGGGTGACCGATACATCCCGACCATAGAAGACCTCGATCTCAGCATAGGAGTGGGGCCTCCGTATGCTGATCCCGAGGCGGAACCTGAGGACCTGGCATTTGGTGAGTTCCTTCAGGGTCCCTTGCCCGCTCCCCCTTGTCATTGTGGCCTGGATGAGCCCCAAGCACAATCCCTCGAGAACCAAGCCTCAGGTGGCAATGAGGACCCTCCGGTGGAAGAATAGGGCTTTTCCTTTAGATTTTTGCTTTTTATTTTGTCTGCAACAACTTTATCAAAGCTTTATTGTATCAGCCTTGGCCACTGGGGCCCCTTTTAATATAAGTGAATTCACCTATTCAAACTTTGTCGGGAATATGCATGATCCAACGCTTCATTAATAAAAATTGGGATTTTGAATTGTATCTTGGTAGGACTACTATGAAGATCTCTCGGACGCTTTGGGCCCGTGGAGAGATTCAACACTTAGGTTTTCGAACTGATATTTTGTAAAATCCGACCACTGGTGGGTCTGTGAAGATCTCTCGGGCGCTTTGGGCCCATGGAGAGGATGCAACACTTAGGTTTTGAGATAAAACCCGATCACTGGTGGGTCTGTGAAGATCTCTCGGGCGCTTTGGGCCCATGGAGAGGATTCGACACTTAGGTTTTGAGATAAAACCCGACCACTGGTGGGTCTGTGAAGATCTCTCGGGCGCTTTGGGCCCATGGAGAGGATTCGACACTTAGGTTTTGAGATAAAACCCGACCACTGGTGGGTCTGTGAAGATCTCTCGGGCGCTTTGGGCCCATGGAGAGGATTCGACACTTAGGTTTTGAAAATGATTTTTGTAAAACCCGACCACTGGTGGGTCTGTGAAGATCTCTCGGGCGCTTTGGGCCCATGGAGAGGATTCAACACTTAGGTTTTTAAATTTATATAATCATGGAGACGCTTTAGGTATGCTTAGATATGATCGGGAAGAAATTGAACTTCTATTTTTATCTTTCGGGCTCCAGTGGCCTTTCTTTACAGTAATTGAAATAGAGTATCCCTAGGGATAATACCTCTTGAGTCGGGATGCATTCTGTGTGTTAGGCTCCCTTCGATTATCAAAATTTCTGAGTAGTCGGTAAGCCCCGCGCCCAACTACCTCAGTGACGGTGTAGGGTCCCTCCCATGGCTCTTGGAGTTTGCCCACATGTCCAATTTTTCGTCTGACGACCATGTCTCCAACTTGGAATCCCCTCCTTTTTACTCTTTTATTGAAGTGATTCCTGACCCGTTGTTGGTAAGCTGCCAGCCTTATCCCGGCAATTTCTCTTTTTTCTTCCAGTAGGTCGAGCTCGTGTGACAAGCATTGATTATTTGTTTTCTCATCCCAGGCCAGTGATCTCAGCGTCGGGACGACATACTCCGTTGGGATTACGGCTTCTGCCCCATATGCCATGGAAAAAGTTGTTTCACCGGTCGGTTGTCGGGGAGTGGTTCTATACGACCATAGTACCTCCGGCAACTTGTCCAACCATGCTCCTTTGGCCTTCTCGAGTTTCTTTGCCAGAGTGCTGAAGATGGAACGATTGGTCATTTCTGCCTGTCCATTAGCTTGCGGGTATCCTACAGAGGAGGTGTTTTGATTGATTCCGTGCTGGGCCAGAAACGACCTGACCGGTTCACAGTCTAGGTTGGTGCCGTTGTCCATCATGATGGTCCGAGGTACCCCGAACCTGCAGATGATGTGATTCCATATGAACTTGACTACATGGCTCCCCTTTATTGATGGATAAGCCTCGGCCTCAACCCATTTGGTGAAATAGTCGGTGGCGAGGAGTACATGGGTATTCTTCCTGATGGCTTTTGGAAGTGGTCCGACTATATCCATTCCCCATCGGGCAAAAGGGTGCGGGACGATTGTTGGGTTCAAGAATTCCGGGGGCTGCAGTATGGCATCACCGTGCATCTGACAGGCTTTGCACCTGCGCACATATTCCTCCGAATCTCGGGATAGGTAGGGCCAAAAATAACCCTGGGACAGGATTTTATGGGCAAGAGACCGGGCACCCGAATGATTTCCACAAGCTCCAGCATGTATCTCTTGCATTACTGTCTCTGCCTCGGAAGGAGTTACGCACCGTAGATACGGACCCGAGAAAGATTTTCTGTAGAGCTGGCCCTGGATGATCGAGTACCGGGCTGACTTCATTCTAATTTTCCTTGCCTCTGCCTTATCAGTCGGTAGAGTCCCGAGATTTAGATAGTCGATTATAGGATCCATCCAGCTTGGTTCTCGGGGAACTAGACATATCAATTCAGCGGGCTTTATGATGCTCGGTGCAGTGATGAAGTCGGTCAGTACTACTCGAGTCATGTCTTCACCAGCTGCGGATGCCTGATTCGCCAAGTGATCGGCCGAGGTGTTTTCTTCCCGAGGGATTTGGCTGAATGTTAACTTTTGAAAACTTTCTGATTCCTTGAGCACCAGCGCTCTGTAAGATTCCATTTTCGAATCCCTTGTCTCGTATTCACCGGTTATTTGCCTGACAATTAGCTGGGAGTCACTGTACACGGATAGGGATTGAATTTGAAGGCTCTTGGCTAATCTCAATCCTGATATAACTGCCTCGTACTCTGCCTCATTGTTGGTGGCTGAGAATTGTAATTGTGCCGAGGCTTGTAACTTAGTCCCGTCGGGAGTATGGATTTCCAGCCCGACACCTGCTCCATTGGCGCACACTGAACCGTCCACGAATAACTTCCACGTTACCAACTCATCGGGCTGATCGATCTCCTCGGTTTCCCCTTCCAAGAGGAAGTCGGCCACGGCCTGTCCTTTGATCGAGACTCTGGGTACGTAAGTTATGTCATAAATTCCCAGTTCAATGGCCCATTTGGAAACTCTTCCGGAAAGATCGGGCTTTGCCATAAGTACACGAATGGGAGTGGTAGTGGGGACAATGATATGATGAGCTTCGAAGTAATGCCTGAGACGTCGTTTGGCATTGATCAGGGATAAGACCAACTTTTCCTGCTTGTTGTACTGTGTCTCGGGATCGGCTAGTGCCTTACTGGAGTAGAAGATGGGCATCTGGAGGTTCCTGTCCTCTCTGATAAGCACGGCGCTAGTTGAAACTGATGATACTGCCAGATACAAGAGCAGGACATCATCGGGCTCGGGTGTTGCAAGAATGGGAGGCTTGAGCATGTACTCCTTCAATCGGGACAAGGCTTTAGTTTGCTCGAGTCCCCACACTTCTCCCTTCCTTGCCTTGATCGCCTGGAAGATGGGTCGGCAACGGTCGGTCAGCCTTGCAATGAATCGGCTTAATGCCACGACCCTTCCGGTCAAGATTTGAACTTCTTTGTGTGTGGATGGCTCTTTTGTTTCGAGCAGAGCCTTTACTTGGGTTGGACTGGCTTGAATGCCCGACCGATCAACTATGTGTCCCAGAAACTGTCCCGAGGACACCCCGAAGGAGCATTTTGCTGGATTGAGCTTCATCCCGTGTTTCCTCAGGGTATCAAACACCTTACGGAGATGCCCCAAGTGGTCAGTCTTATTTCTGCTCTTGACAACCGTGTCGTCAACGTAAGCCTCGACTACTGTGCCCATCATCCCTTTAAATATCCTGTTCACCTGTCTTTGAAAGGTGGCTCCTGCATTTTTTAGTCCGAAAGGCATAACTCTAAAGCAATAGGTACCTGTTTCCGTAATGAAGGAGGTTTTTTCCTCATCCCCTGGGTCCATCGGGATTTGGTTGTAACCCGAGTAGGCATCCAGGAAGGTTAACCTCTCGTAGCCTGCAGTAGCATCGACCATTTGATCTATTTTGGGCAGGGGGAAACTGTCTTTCGGGCAAGCTTTGTTTAAGTCGGTGAAGTCGACGCAGACTCGCCATTTCCCGTTCTTTTTCTGCACAACAACCACATTGGACAGCCACTCGGGATAATGGACCTCTCTGATGAATCCGGCTTCCAGCAACTTTGACACCTCGTCGGCTATGATTTGGTTCCTTTGGCCCCCCATTCGCCTTTGTTTTTGTCGAACGGGTCGAATATTTGGATCGACATGTAATGTGTGTCGGACTATGGAGGGGTCGATGCCGGGCATATCAGTATGCTCCCACGCGAAGACGTCATGATTGTCCTGTAGGAATGTTGTCAGTTCATTCAATTCACAAGTGGTGAGGCTTGTACCTGCGTAGGTGACCTTATCGGGCATTACAGACACCGGCTGCAGAGGCTCTACCACGATCGGGGGACCCGACTCCCCGTCCTGTAGTTGCTATTTGGACTCCAGGTCATGATCGTCCTCTCGGGATCTCTTTCGATCGGGATTGTCCTTCATTTCTTTGATGGTGACGGCGTAGCATTGCTTAGCCGCCACTTGATCCCCTCTGATGTCGTACCCATTTGGGCCAACGCACCTCATCATTTGGTGGAGAGTTGACGGTACCCCCTGCATTCTGTGTATCCATCCCCTTCCCATAAGAAGATTGTACGATGGTTTCACGTCCACCACCACGAAAGTTTCGGACAGAGTTCTCTGGGCCGCCGTCACAGGTAGCCTGACCTCCCCGAGAGGCTCGACTTGTTTTCCATCGAACCCGGCAATTGGGTTTCGGGAAGTCGCGATGTCACTCGGGTTGATTTCCAATTTATCAAAAACCCATTTGGTCATGATGTTGGCGCTGCTTCCCGGGTCAACCATGACCCTCTTCACAAGACATCCCGATACCATTAGAGTGATGACTAGCGGGTCCTCATGCGGGACCTGGATGTGCCGTAGGTCCTCCTGGGAGAAGAGTATCTGAGATTGCCCCGTTCGGTGGTGGATCTCGTTTATCCCAGATATCCTGGAGATCTGATGTGCTCTTCTCATTTGTGTGCGTCTCGATCCTTCGCTGCTTTGTGGATCGGGACCCCCATGGATCATATTGATGATCCTGACCGGGTGAGCAGGACCCTGATTCCGTTGGTTATATTGTGCTGGTGGGTTGGCCCTTGGACCATCCCTCTGGATATAATCCTTCAGTTCCCCTCGGGCTATCATTCCTTCCACCTGGCGTCTCAGGTTTCGGCAATCGTTGGTCGTGTGGCCAAAATCACCATGAAGGGCACAATGCTTGGATCTATCCCTTTGGTCAAGGGGTTGCCTGATTGGGGGAGGAGTTTGGAAGATTCCTCGAGCTTTGTTCTCCTGGAAAAGCTTGGCAAGCGTCACTTTTAATGGAGTAATCTTCTCTTCAATCTTTGCACGTCTATCGGGTTGAGGGGGAAACTGAGATGAAGAGTGGCTCGGGGGATTCGAGCGTTTGCGATTCATATCATATCGGGATTTGTCTGACGTTTTATCCTTTGATTTCATTTCCACACTGACCAGTGCCGCTCTCCTCTGTCGGGTTGCTTCTTCCTCTTCGATTCTCAAGTAGCCTTGCGCCCTGGAATTGAGTTCTCCTATTCCCGAGGGAGGTCGCTTCACAAGTGATTGGTGAAACTTGGTCCCCGGGATGAGAGCCATCCTGAAGGCCTCCACGGCAGAGTGTTGGTCGCAGTTGTCGATGGAGGACGACTCGACATTGAATCGGGACAGGAAGCTCTTGAGGGATTCGCCCTTTTCCTGAGTCATGGTGAAGAGGCTCGAGATGGTCTTCTTCTGCCTCTTGTTCCCGAAATATTGCGCCACAAAGAGATCGGATAATTGCTGCCAGCTGCCAATGGATGTCGGCCGTTGCTTTCTGAACCAGAGGAGCGGTGCATCGATAAGACTGGTCGGGAATACTTTGCATAGCAGGGCTTCGTTCTCGGCGTACATCGTCATCTTCTGGTGGATCTGGTAGATATGCTCCTCGGGATCCTTCGTTCCGTCGTAAGGAGTGAATCTGGGCATGACGAACTTCCTTGGGAAGGGTTCCTGGGTGATCTCCACACTGAAGGGCGACTAAACCGAGTCGGCAGAGGCTCTGAGGGCCTGGTCATCGGTGGATCTGGCTCTCAGATCATTCATGACTTTCTTCTGAAATTCTGCCATCATCTCCTGGAGCTTTTGCGACGTCAGAGGTTCGTCGTTAACTGGAGTATCGCCGGTAGCCGGGGCCTTGCCTGGCCGGTGAGATGTTTCACCATGCTCCTCTCGTGTTTGGGCATCACCTTGGGTCTGTGATTGATCGGGAACTATCTGTGGGATAGTTGCCTGATTCAATCTCGCGAGGAGTTCCTCACTCCTCCTTTCCGCCGCCAGGCTCCTTGCCTCGGCGGCCTGGCTGCGTTTCTCCGCCTCCACCAGCTGCTGCAGGAGATTTTCAATCGATGGTGGGGCGCTTGGTTGTCCGGTGCCGGGAATCAGTGCTTCAGAATGGGATCTGGTTACCGGCATCGTTATATCTGGACAATGAGGATGGTATGAAAGGTGTATCTGGGTTTCACTCAGCTTTTTTGGAGGTAGGAAGATGGTCGGTGATCTGACCTAATTTCCCACAGACGGCGCCATTGTGTAGATACAATATTTGCACAACACAAAAAGATCCATTCTCATTACTTTTCATTGAATTATATACATTTTCCCAATGGGCCTTTGGCCCATTAGGGCAACACTTTCAACTTTACATAATATATTCCTTTACACGTCAGTTATGTAGATCCTATATCATGCTATTGCCTTGAGCTACAAGTATCTTCTAGTACCTTCGAGTTCCTTCCAAAATGCTCTTCGGGTCGGGGCAAGATACTTCTCGGACCGCGGGGCTGATGTATCGGTCGGGTTATGACGTGGGCACAATGATCGGGTCACAATCTCGGGCCATTCCTGGATCGCTCCGGTCGGAAAAACTCACATGTACACATAGTAATGATTTTCGGGAATGCAATATGCATGCAATCACGCCTCATCTATGAGGGAAGGATATAAGTATAACTTAACAAAGATGTTTACTCAATTTTAAGATATAATGATAGAAAAGCATTATTTTAAGATATTTTTATGGATGAATTTGATATACTTGGTAATTGAAATATGGGATGAAATCAAAAATTTTAATAGTTAGGTATGGTAACCATCTGTTAACTTCTAGCTACAAAATAACTTATGGTAATGGCCAGTTGTCAGAGTAGACTGATATTAAATATTGTGTTTTAAAATAAGTATGTTAATTCTTCCCAAGTTCAAACTGATGTATTGTTAAGAAAAATTATTTACTAGCGTCATTTATTTAGTATTAGATGGGCATGTCAACGAATTTTCAATTTTTTGAGTTTGCCTCTTGAGTCTATTGCTCCCAAACATATCGAACACTTTTCAAGGTAGGAAGTTTGTTTGGTAAATGGTAATAGATTGCTATTCCTTTACCCTAAAAATATGAGTATAGAATGATTGACCAAAATGTCCGTTTTCCCAAGATCATCTCACCAACATATACATATCCCCTAAAAATAACACTAGCCTTCCCCAAAAGATAGCACTAGGTATTACAACATTACAGAGAAACCCAAATGAGAGATGGATTCGCAAAATAACACATAACAAAGCTTCCTAAAATCAACTCTAATTGTTTCTAGAACAGAATTTACATGCAATTTTAGATTGCACAAGTCTTGGGGCTCTAATGCATACTGGCCACCAAAACTCTTTCAAATTATATACTTATCTATATCTATATACATATATACATAAACCCTTCATTTCTAAAGTTCATCATGAAAACTTCCCTTTGGTGAAGCAGACTTGAGTTGATTTTCAAGGAGGTACCTTGTAGCCAGTGATGCATGGAATGCAGCACCATATGGTAGTACCTCTTCATTTACTATGAAGTTAGGGGTATGCGATCCCGGAAGCTCTCCTAGGCTCTCGTTATGCATTCCAACTAAATAGAAGTAGCCCGGAATCACCTCTGCGAAAAATGAGAAATCTTCTGTTCCCATCAGTGGTTGCATTTCTATAATGTTCTCGGCACCCAGCATATCAGCTGCTACATTTCGGAAGTGCTCATGCAGAATTTTGTCATTTACGGTTACTGGGTAAAAGGGTTTATCATTTGTGTTGAAGTAGACTGTTGCATTGCACCTCTGTACAGAAGCTTGGCCTTTGATAACCTGCCAATCGCATATAGAAAGATTAACAACTGTCAGACCGCTATCGGAAATTCACTATTCTCCTCTTATTCAACCAATAATACTGAAAACTAAAATAATTAAATCTGAAACACAGAATAACTTTTCGGAGCTAAATTGCTCTAATTTCAACAGTAAAGGGAGTCTCTGACAATTTTTTTACTTTTTCTAACACAGGTTTACCTCTTCTATCCGTTGTTTCAGTTGCATCAAACCCTCTTTTGAAAATGCCCTGAAGGTTCCACCAATAGTAACAGAATCCGGAATAACATTAAATGCACCGCCACCTTGAATTTTTGCAACTGTGACTACCTGCGAGAGAATGCTTTGATATTGAAAATTTATATGATCATTTTTTAGGGAGTAAACCATATATTTCAAGTCCAAAAAGAAATGTTTTGCAGCACATGCCCTGCAGAGTCAAAAGACGCTAACTATTTGATTCGTTAACTACTAAAGGAGTGTTTAGAAAAACGAAATGTTTACTTTCATGGAACATGTACCACATAAACGTGAAGATGAACAAGAAGAGAAGAAATCACCAATAACTCTTCGATGTGTCACATAAACGAGGTGTCTTGTCCTGAATCATAAGCCATTGAAACTGACGATAATTAAACTTTTCAATGGAACATATATGGACATTGCAGAAAGACTGATGTCGAACCACAAAAGGGGGGCTAGCGTGTGTTCAAAAAACCATTGAAGAACCATATGTTCATAAATATATACATATAGAGGGAGGAGAAAGAGACCTGTGAATCCAAGGGATCGGCTTCACGTGAAACAAGATGTTGTAGACTAACAATAACATTGGAAGCTGCTATGATTGGGTCAATAGTGTGTTGGGGAATGGCGGCATGACCACCCTTTCCACTAATTACAGCCTCGAAGAAACCACTTCCAGCCAAAAGAGGGCCAGGTCTGGCGGCGACTGCACCAACAGGAAATCTTTTGGAGACATGCAGCCCAAAGATGGCATCAATATTCTCTAGTACACCAGCTTCTAGCATTTTCTTTGCTCCTCCGCCTCCTTCCTCAGCTGGTTGGAAAACCAGAACTACTGTTCCCTATTGAAAACAACAAAAAGTTTGTGAAGTTTTCCTGTATCATTAAACTACAATCTAGATTACCAGCTGTCTGATGTGATATAACATAGCATACACGAGACTGTGATTTAGAGGAAACAGAATTTTCTAAAAGAACTACGATCATGGAAATGTTGCAGAAGGGACATAATGAGCAATTGCATATCATATACATCAATCCACAGGATTTAGTCAATAACAAACATTTTTTTTCGAACTAACGTACTTATTAACATTTACGCGCCACCCAAGCAAGCATCTTCGTCTGGAATGTTTTACACAGGATAGTAATGTAATTAAAATAAAACTTGTCTATACCAATTACACTACATCTGGTACAAATATTTCTAAGAAGCCCGATACAACTTTTTTGCAGCTATATGAAAGTAACATAATAATACAGAGGCATCTACATCTTTTCTTACTGGATACGCTGCTCTATCTGCTTCAGATTGAGGTAAGGCCTACATTTCTCTTATACACTTGTTTTCAACTTCAGGTAATAAATTGGGTAATAAATTCTCTAATATCTTTTAGGGGGGAGATGGACTTTGCAGGACACTTGTTATAACGAGCCGCCCCAACCCATGTATATATTGTCCGCTTTGCACTCTCTCCTTTACGTGCTCATGGTTTTGCTCAAAATGCATCTACAAGGTTATGGAGTGTCCACACATTTAAGCCTCAATTCTCTCTCCCCAGGTGATAAGGGACATCATACACCTCCTACCATATCATGCTTCTTGCAAAATAACTGGAAAATTTTAGTTTGGCAGGTGATATTTTTAACACAATATTGCTAAAAGTAGGTCTATGTATAACAATCCAGCACTGCAACATGCTTGATCCTACTCTCTCTTTCTAGTAAGAGTCAATTTCTAACACTCCATCACTGCAACATTCTTGAGCCTTTCCTTGCTCACACACACACTCACCGACATGTGTCACTAGATAGAAAAACAAACTCAGTTAAATATATAATATCAGTTGTACAGTATCTCTAATAATAACATATGGCCACTTTGACACCAAAGTAGGAAAAATTGAATATTATTAGGCAAGCAGAACAAATGATATGTATTCTATCCGTATGCAGAAAATGAAATACTTAGAAACTGAGGTGCGTAATGCAAGGAGGAGGTTTTCGAAGTTTAATCATCAAGGCAGTCACCAAATCGAAGTGTCATTTAGCTTTCGGGTGTTTTTTCAGCATTGCAAGGACTCAATTTGTTCTGTTTACAATAGTTAGAGAAGAGGTCATTCAAGGGTATGTAAATGACTTATTTTCTTCTTTATTGTTATTATTTTCTGACTGCAGTTGGACATTTACTCTACACAACAAGCTACCATGTCGACTTTTCATGTGAATACAAATAAATCAATTCATCTTCAAAGGATGTCCGAAGTCCCTGAGGAATTATGATAGATCAAATCATGAAAAACGAGCGGTGACACACCACTCATAGATATAAATGTAAAACAATGAAGGTATAAAGGAATAACGAACCTTTAAATCAGTATGATGTTGCTGAAGCATCTTTGCTGCACCAAGAAGCATCGCAACATGTGCATCGTGTCCACAAGCATGCATTTTTCCGGGGATCTTACTCTTGTGCTCCCATTCTACACCCTCCTGTACTGATCAAAAACCCTATTTAATTCTAACAATCCCTCCAAATAAGATTCACATTACACTCACCAATTGTTAAGTTCCAACTTCAACACTGAACAATAGTGATGAAATTTAACAATTACTCAGGTAATAATAGCAAAGAACAACAAATCTTCACTTGCACCCCAAAAAAACCCCACCAATATAACCTTCAAAAATTCCCCCACATTAAAATTTTGATCATTTTTTGGGTAAATATTATAATAGTGCTGAAATTAGCAATAATTCAGCTAATAATAATAACACAACAAACAACAGTAAACCTTCATTTGAACCCAAAAAGCATCACCAATATAATACCTAAAAATTTCACAGAAATAACAATATGATCAATGTTTGGGTAAGTACAATAATAGTGCTGAAATTAGCAATTACTCAGCTAATTGTCATAACCCAGCAAATAACAATAAATCTTAATTTGATCACACCAACATAACATCTAAAAATCTCACAGAAATAATAATTTGATAGATGGCAATATATGCAAATATCTGCTCAAACCAACCTGCATAGCTAGAGCATATACACTTAGCATTGATGACTCAAACCAACCTGCATAGCTAGAGCATCCATATCTGCTCTTATGGCGACAAAAGGCGGCCCACCGGTCCCGATGAAACCCACGATCCCGGTAACAGCTACTGGATATTTATAGGGTATGCCCATTTTATCAAGCTCAGCTCTGATAAGCTTACTGGTCTCAAATTCCTCAAAACCAAGTTCTGGGTTTTCATGGATTGTCCTCCTAATACTCACCATCCACTCCACAATCTCTGGTTTTTTGGCCCAATTGAGGAAATTCAAAGGGATTTCAGACAACCCAACTTTGCTCAATAAAGAATTTGAGAGAGTGGGTATGGAAAATAAACACAAGAAAAGAGTGGAAAACAGAGGAACCCACTTGAAGAACTCCATGAAATTCTGAAACTAAGGTTTTGGAATTTGGATTGGAGGTGAAAAAATGAAAATGAAATTCATCAATATGTGTTTGTTGGGTACTTGGGACAAATGAAATGATATGATGATTTATGAGGACGATAGCAACATTCCATTTTTTTATAGTTTTGTTGAAAGATAACTGAAAGGGGTTTTGATTATTGTGGTATTAAGAACAAATATTTGGAATTTTGGAGGCTAATGAAATGTTCCAATTCAATGCATCTGATGAAATAAGCCGGCTTTGCATTCCACTGTTTTAAGTTGATCTATAGCCTTGTTTGTTTGGTAGACATGTTTTTGTGTCTATTTATGTATTTTATATTTATAAACTTATTTGATTTAGTATTTTTGGTTATACATGTTAAAAAATACTTTTTCACATATTCAAATTTTAGGCATATTCCAATAAATATGAATTTGATGTTTATTGGATGATTTGATCTTACTATTTATTTATGTATTATTATTTTTCTTTCTTTATTATTTCTTCATTTTATAATATATTTTATTATTTATTAATTTATAAATATATTCTATTTATTTATTTATTATTATTATTTAATTCATTTAATTTATAAATTATTTATTAATTTTTAATTATTTAAAAATATATTTTATTAATTTAATATTAATTTATTATTATTATACTCATTTTTTATTATTATTATAAAATATTTATTTGTTATTATATTTACTTATTATTTATTATTATATTTATTTATTATTTATTATTATTATTTATTTCATTTTGTTTATTATTTATTATTTTTATTATATTTTTAAATATGTTTTATGTAATTTATTATTTATTTTATTAATTTATTATTATTATTTATTATTTAGTCCATTTTTTATTATTATATTTATTTATTATTATTGTATTCATTTTTTATTATAATATAATTAAAGTTAAATTCTATTTGTGATTTTATGTAAACTAAACTAAAGATTTAATTATAGTAGAGAACTAGGAATTTCACTTAAGTTAAAATTGTTTTTCTACATATTCATTCTTTAACAATATATCTAGGATTCATGCTACACAATAATACTTCTGATTTTAATTAATTATCTAAACTAAATTAAAGACTTAATTAGAGTAGAAAACTAGAAATCTATACTAATATTAAAGTGCAACGAGTTTTATATAATTATTCTTGATTTTTAAATTTTATTTTAATTTCAAAGATAATCATACTTGAATTCTATTTCATAATTGTAGTTGAACTCTACCTTTGCAACCTAAGTGGTTGGTAATATTTTATTCAACTAAACTATTATGTATTATTTTATGAATTTAGCTTAGTTAAAGATAAAATAAAATTATAATGAGGTATATAAAATTCTTACGGTATCTAATAATTTAGACTCCTAATCAATTCCAATATCACATATATCAATTAAATTTCTTTAATTTTACTAAACACTATTTAAGTTATTGTTATATGCGTAAATTAAAGATGATGGTTCTGAAAAAAATTGTTACGACTGAGAGTGTGTTTATTGAAAAGAAGTTCATAAGGAATTGTGACAAAGTCGGATACATTGAAGATGTTGTGGCAGATTCAAGTGGTAGCTCAATGGGTTGCTAGAAGGTGATCATTGATTGCAGCGTTGATAAAACAGAAAGAAATTCAGATGGTGAAGTATTTCATAAGATGAATCAATTATTTTGAAGTTACTGTGCCATTGGTGATTTTGTTTTTCCTAATTTATAGCAAGTAGCAACCATTCATATAGGAATCAGATTTTTTTTTTTTCTTTTTCGAGGCACAAATCCCCTTTTAACATGTCCGAGTAGTTCTAGGACTGGTGTTACACTAATGTAAAGAAATAGAAGATGGGCAGTGTTGAGAATAATTCATGATCTTTGCATGTATATGTGATTAGATGTATGTAGGATTTTTAATTAATTTTATTTTTTCTGTATGAATATTGTTTGATCATTTTCAGTAATATTTTCTCTAATTATTTAATAGATTCATTCATTTTTATTAAATATATATATTATTTTTTATGTTTCATTTATTCAACTACCTTTATTTATAATTAACTTTTGCAATATTAAGATCTTACTATATACTCTCTCTGTCCCAAATTATATGTCCATTTTGAAAAATCTAACTTTTTGATATGATAATTTTTACTGGTATGATAGTGAATGAAAAACTAATTTTATCATTTATCCCACCAAGTGATGTAATGTTTGTAGTTTAGATATTTTATAATTTGAATGATTGAAGAGTAAATTGATCAAATAAAATGACATTACTTTTTTTTATATTTTGGAATGAGTTTACTTAAAGTGGGACTTTTTCTCTTACGTTTTTCTTACTTCTGTATGAGTTTAATTAAAATTTATTTAGCTATTATAAAACCATGCTGTGAGAAATCTAGATGTCCCTCTTGCAAAAGGGGCATTATGGAGTTATATTTTCAAAGTTATCTATATTTAATTATTTATTTTCAATTTCAGCAAATTCTATTTCTATTTCTCTTTTTGCTGTTGTATTGTAGTCATTCACTTTTTTTTATATGTAGTTTGAATAAATACGTCATATTTTTCACTTTACTATTTCTTTAACCAATATACATCACCTTATTACTCATATCTTTCAGATTTTTATATATGATTCAATATTTTTCTTGGTTTCAATGAATATATTATAATTTCTATACAATTTTACTAAAAAAAAATTAAACTTACGGGTTTTCTCACTTTTCTTTCAGTTTCATTATATACATCTTAATTTTAAAATTTGTTAAATAAATTTATTTCTATCTCTTACTTTTGTTTCAGTGAATATCTCATATATATTTTTTGTTACTTTATTATGTATTGATTGCGGTTGAAATTTGATTCTTTTTCCTTTCCTTAAATCTAACTTGGTGATTTGATTGAGTTTTATTTATTTATTTTTCATTGGTTGTTTTATATGATTTTATAAATTATTATTTGAATAAATTTCACATTTGTTTTTGTTAATAACATAATTTATTTAATATATATATATTTTTGTATAATTTATGGTTAAATCTTATTTTTGTATATTTTTTTATAATATTTTTGTTTTTGAATTTTATATTCCTATCTAAAGTGTTTTAACAGTTAGATTTCAATTTATTATATATATATTTTTTATATAGTTAATTTTAAATTCAAATTATTCAAGAGTTATATAGAATTAGTGTCGGGGTGTTAATAAATTTTTATATAGTGCTTAAATATGTAATTTATTTAATATTTTTTTTTGAATTTTAGAGTGTTTTAGTCTTTATTTTGTTTTTTATAAGAAATTTAATTTCACTAATTCTCAATGAATCCTATATTACAGTGTATCATCTAATTAAATAAGATTTATATATTAAAAATGAAAGTAATTTGTTGCCTTATATTATTTTCGTGTATTCTTATTAATTTAATTTGTTATTTAACATTTAAAAACGAAGTATTTCTTTTTTCTTACCAAAATATAAATTATTAAATTATTTTTAATTAAGAATGTCAATCAAAATACCTTAAATTTTTATTACGTGCATTCCACGTACATTTTACTAGTATATATATACACACACATATAATACTATTGGATAAATTTAAATTTTGATTTCTTTTAGAAATTTGATTACAATATGAATTCGACACTCTCTTTTATTTCTTTTGGCTTTCATATTCGGCATGAGCATGTTTTATAAGTATTTGATTGATGCATATAAAATTTAGTGTTTGATGTTCCTTAAAAATAATAAATAAATATAGAATTTTTTGGTTAATTTTTATAATTATATAATCGGATTGAATATCCAAAAATCAAAGAAAATTAAATATGAATATGATAAATAAAAATTCGTCAGATTATCAACTCGGATAGCATCACTAATGAGCTTGAGCTTATTGCAGTGTCGATCATATCCAATTCGTTTACTTATTTATTTACACTTCAGTAAATAACATAAAATTTATTTGGCACTATTACATAGGACAGTTATATCTTAATATTATTTTTAGTAAGAGTAATTTTGTTGAAATAAATTTTAAATTTAGTGTTGCCTTTTTAGAACAACAAGATGAAACGCCATCGTTTAAAAATGTAGGACCCAGTCGCGTTTTTAATCCATAGAGTCGCGTCCGCGTGGACTCCGATACACGACGTATACGTATACAATAGGCAAAGCCATTGCTTAGTGCTCACCCCCCTCTCTCTCTCTCTCTCTGTCATCCGTTCTTTTATCAATCCGACACTTTCTCTCTCATCGCAAGCCCTAACACCCACAGTTTCGGTCCACCAATCGATCGTTGACCTCCAAGCCCTAGCATCAATTTCACAGGTATTACCTCTATTTCTTCGATCGCGCAATCGAACGATCCATCAGAATTCAAAGTTAGGGTTTATATAATTGCGATTTCACTTTTTTGATCCAGAGATAGATCAAGTCGTTCTTGTATTGAATCCATCATGTTTACGAGGATTTTCGGCAAACCGAAGCAGGAGACCAATGCTCTTGCGACCTTGGATAAGCTAAATGAGGTACGAAGCTCAACGATTTGATTCATGATATGCAATATGATTTTACGAGCATTGAATTTTTGGGTTTGATTGATTCTGTTGTAGTCGGATGATTAGGGTTTTTGGAGAATCGGATCATATAGCATCTGTTAGGAAAGAAAGTTTGTCGCTTTCGAATTATGACAATTGGTTCAATCTGGCGTTGTTTCCATAATTTTTGGAAGTGAAATTTTAGATTGACACCTTTGCATCTTGGTAATTTATGAAAAATGATCTTGATCAGTATATATATATATATATATATATATATATATTGAATTAATAAGTTTAATTGATTCTGCCTTAGTTGGATGATTAGGGTTTTTGGAGACTCGTATCATATAGCATCTGATAGGAAAGTAATTTTGTCACTTTCAAATTATGGTAATTGGTTCAATCTGGCGTTGTTTCCATAATTTTTGGAATTGGAATTTAGGATTGACACCTTTACATCTAGATATTTATGAAAAACGATTTTAATCAGTTGTTGGAGAAACAATATTGTTGTACATATACATTTGTTCTTGTGCATATGTTTGTTGTGGAAAAGGGGCTTGTACGGATCTATTGATTAATCTGAAACAAAGCTTTTTTATGGTGATCTCATGATCTTTGGAATGTGTAAATTATACACTGTGTTATGAAATTTTAATGCCGTCTTTCCCAATCCTAAAATCTAAGGAGAGGTGCTATACTGCTGTCAGGTAATCTGTTGATATTCTTACTGAACTGCTATTAGGTTGTTTGTTTGAATTCCTATTTGTGACGATGGTGAAAATCACATGAATGTTTGACAGGGATAGGCAGTTGGTGGGCGACCAATTACAGTGGATTTTTTCCCCTATCTATTGTTTTATTTTTGACTGATATCATTGTGTTGCTTTGTTGTTAAGTTATATTTGAATAGAGTGATATAATGGTATTTTGCGACTTCTATTTGGGTGTTGGAGTAATAATTTTTGCTCCAAATTTTCGTTTAGTGAAAAATATTGGCATTGATGACTATGTTTTTCCCATCAATAATTTGCTTACATTGATGTTCCTGCTCTTACTTTTTGGATTATTCTAAGTTGAATACTTTTTGTGATTAATAGACCCTTGAAATGCTTGAGAAAAAAGAGAAAGTACTTCAAAAGAAGGCTGCTGGAGAGGTTGAAAAGGCCAAGGAATTTACCAAAGCAAAGAACAAGAGGGGTATGGTTCTGAACTTTATGCATTCTGCTCTCGAGAATGCCATATTTTAGGTCTAGTTAATTATGGTAAAACAGCAATGGAATATATTGGTAATTTCAATACTGTCTGCAAAATTATTTCTTTGCGTCTTTTCGGCATATAGGCTATTACCCTCAATATCATTTTTATTGGTATAAGTTTGCATCACTGTTAGGGGGGGCGATTCGTGTTCGATGGTCACATACGTGTTGTGTCAATCCTAGGGTATTATACCAAACAAGTCAACCCGAACATGACTCGTTTTATAACCTTTTCAGGGACACTGAACACTGACCCGCTTGTTTATAAAACAAGTCATATGCATTAGCCGATGATTGACCTATTTTTTCAAGACCAGATAGTATATTATTTTAACTATTTATTATACTAAGAAAATAATAAATAACCACCACAAACAAACGTCTGAATCCAATCAAATTACTAGATAGTCTTTACTCCACAAGATAATAAATTAAGAAATACAAGTTTAGATAACTCATTTTAAATATGATTATGGCAGATTAATATAATTATATTACATTTAGTTAAACAAGTATAAGGACTTTACACGTTTTATTAATTTTTAAAATAAAGAGAAGCCTACTAATTTAGAGTCTAAGATTAGTATTTATAAAATTATTAGACATAAAGATGTTACAAAAAGTGGGTATATCAATAAAATTAAATACATACATTATTCTTCTGAGCAATTTAAATCTAATTTTACATATTTAACAGCTTTCTTAAAAAAATAATTAATAAAAATGCAAAATTTTAAATAATTTTACATATTTAACAGATTTTTTCCTTTTAGAAAGGTTGAACTACTAACTGCAAACATGACACCATTAAACAGTTTAACGTGTTGGCCATTTACGACCGAAATCCACTTATCTCGCATCATATTTGCAGGTCGTGTCGAATTTGTATTGCATTTACATTCGAAGAATTTAGTGTTGCATTTCATGTCTTATTGTAGACTCTTTGCTTGCTTTGATGTAACAAATTACCCGTGGTTTGGTACGTTCCTTTATGACAACAAATCGAGTTTACCTAAGACAATTGAAGATGGTGAACACTAATCATTAGCAAGGAGATTTCTCTCAAGGTTTTATGGGTGCTGGACCGATTTGGCATTGAGTAACTACACAGTCGCTTTTAGCTTTTGGATCGAGTCTGTATTAACTGTTTTTGTTCTCTTAATATTCTAGTTGAAATGTTAAGTTAGGTGTATATGTTACTTCTAGTTTCTAATCTTTAACCTCAATTGCTGATAATGCAGCGGCTATACAATGTTTGAAGAGGAAAAGGCTCTATGAACAACAAATTGAGCAGCTTGGGAATTTCCAATTACGTATCCATGATCAGGTTATCTCAAGATTTAGACAAATGATGTTTTTTTCACTCCTTCCTCCCCCAGATTATGTTACTAATTATTATGGTGCCAAAGGCTACTTTTGATAAACTAGAGAGAAGCAAAAAGAAATGATATAACATTACTTATGACAGAAAAGAATAGGAAATAAAATATAGCAATGACTTAAAAGTCATGTTGAATAGATTATGAAGGGGAAAAAAAGGGAAATTATAACATTTTTGTATGATAAAGGTAGAGGATAAAAACAACAAAAATTATTATGCCTAAGTTACTATCATATACTAATATCAAAATGAGACCCCGATTCTTTTAGATTTCTTTTTGTTTTGTTGAAATTTTAGGGTAATTTTTGGTATTATGAATGTGCCACGTAAGTTGCTATCCTTTTTCTTTAAATCCTCTCATTTTTTAAAGGATGGCAAATAAGAAACTTGGACATCCCTCCAATTATTTTCATCAGCAAACCAAAAACGAAAATCAGTATCCCTCCCTTTCTTTTCTTTTTGTTCTAATTCTATCAAATGAAACGAAGCCTAAGGAATGCTAGTTGAGTATCTGCTGTGCATTTGATGACTCAGAAATTTATGCATCATATATTTTGGCGTTTCAGATGATAATGTTAGAAGGTGCAAAAGCTACAACAGAGACCGTTGATGCATTAAGAACAGGAGCATCAGCAATGAAGGCAATGCAGAAAGCAACGTAAGTAGCCCTATTTATTTAGCATCCCTGAAACTCATTACATTGCTAATGATTCACCTAAATAAAACCTTCCTAACTGATCAATTGAAGAAGAACTATTCCTTATTATTTGTGTCATCCATTGGAACCTTTTGGTTTTTCTATATTATTCAAGGTCATAATATAAGTTGGGACCTCATACTTTATTTTTCCCCACCTTATTATCATAACTCTTTCACTAGTATTTATTACCTCAATGTGGATCATTTCGCTGTCTTCAATGTATTGGTAGTTAATTCATCATCATCGAATGACATTTCATTTTACAGAAATATTGACGACGTGGACAAGACAATGGATGAAATAAATGAGCAAACTGAGAACATGAAACAGATACAGGAAGCATTGTCTACACCCATTGGCGCAGCAGCTGATTTTGACGAGGTTTATCATCTCTTTACAATCCTTTGTTCTCCATAACTGTATATTTCAGTGAAATGTCTGATGTTGCTAAACTTGTTATTGCAGGATGAACTGGAAGCTGAGCTAGAAGAATTAGAAGGTGCTGAATTGGAGGAACAGCTTCTTCAGCCAGCAACAACTGCCCCTGCCGCTCCAGTGCAAGTCCCGGCAGGCAGGCAACCAGCTCGACCTTTGCCCCAGAGGCGCACAGCTGAGGAAGACGAACTCGCTGCATTACAGGCAGAAATGGCACTGTGAGCAGGGTCTTTTTCCATGTTACCTGTAATTGATCGTGCATTTGTTCAGCGTGGCTTTCGACTTCTATAAGTGGCTGTAGTAACAGCAGGTTAATATGTCAATGGAATTGTTGGTATACAGCAGTTAAATATATCAATGGCCTTGTTGGTATGCTGGAAACAATTGATCTCCACTCAAAACGGTTTTAATCCAACAACATTCTGTGTATATTATGAGGTAATTTGCTTAATTTATTTTCAACTGGAAAACTTTTATTAAGCTTGTTAAGTGTTTTTCAGGAATATTTGGAGAGAAATATGTTATGATATCTCTGTTGTTCACGGGTGTTTTTATGAGAGTCAATAAGTTAATTACAACTGATACAAGTATTTGTTGTGCTTGGAGGAACATCTTTGGTATAGCATTTTTTCTTCTTGTAGCATCATCCTCATCTTCAACTGAATTCTAGGATGAAACTTGGGGGTTATTAATATCACTAATATGCTTTCTAGACCATGTATTACGTTGTTTAGTTGCAGGTGGCTACTTTTTTTGCGACCATGGTTGTGTGGCCTGCAATGGCTTTTGCCAAGTCGACTTAAAATGTCGAGCCGCGTAGTTTGTAATGTATTGAACTCTATTCCATGAATAATGAATGCAACCCTATTCTATGGATAATGAATGTTTATATGAACATAACACGAAATATTGCGTCCTTGGCTCAACATCATCTGTTGAAAATGGCAATGTCAAGAAAGGGGTGGTGTAATACTGAATGGGTTTCTAGATCTGGGAGGGTCACGGATCCGTTCTCTTACCATACACATGATGCCTGAAACAATCATTGTGGCATTTTGGGGAAATCTTTTTTTTTTCATCGGTTGGGGAAATCTGTTTGAGAGGGAGAATATTGTGTCTGATCACCTTCTTCAAGAGAGATCTGAGTTGAGTCTGATTGTAGATCTGTGACTTCCCATATACAACTATGAACATTCGAAAAAGGGAGAGGGAAAAAAATAAAAAAAAACTTATCAAGGCACGTACACAAGAAAGTGATGTGGAGTTTAGTGATGTTACAGAGGATTAGGAAATGACATTCAAGAGTTCTTTTGCATGAAATTGATGCGGCAGGTTTAGTGATGTTACAGAGGATTAGGAAATGACGTTCAAGAGTCCGGTTGCAGGGAGCTAGATGAGATGAAGCTGTGATGGTACTACCAACTTATGTAGCATTTTCGCATTACCAAAAGAAAAATAGCAAGAAAGATTAGCAAAAGAAAAATAGCAAGAAAAGCATTCGATATATGATATACAGCTTCTATCGAGGTAACCATATCAAAGAGTACCCAAAGCCCTAGAAAAAAACCTAGTTTTCTTTCCGAGCGACCAGGCAAAGGTTGTTCAATTGTAAATACAGACAGGCAGCGTGCGTGAACTAATCATAAAAAATATAGAAGGTTGTCTGTACAAAGTCGGTGAATGATATAGTCCGAAGCAGAGCAACCATCACAATCACATATTCATGCAGAACAAACAGGGAAGTAAAAATTTGTACATGAGAATTTCAAGTCTTTTTGTATACATATATCGTCTGTAAATCATAGAGGTCAGCACCAGAGACACCAGCATAAGCCCATATGCTGTTCCTTGGTCTACTACGTTGCCTGCAAAACAAACACAAGCTGTTTGGAATCCAGGTCATTAACAGGCATAATAGGACTTTATTGATTACTTAATAGAGATAAAACAAGTGCTGTCACAACATAATATATGGTCATATATGATCATTGCAAGTCCACAGTCCAACAATGTCTCAAATTCCCACTTATTCTTTGGATCACAAACACTAGACAGATACCTCCAAGGTTGTGTTAAAAAGTGTTTATTCTTGGTTAGTCTTTCTAAACTGCCCAAAATCCAGGATGCAATGGCCTTATTATATGTCTTAGATTTTGTGGGTGCAAAAGAGATGCAAATGGACAAACTCCATAACCTTGAGAGCCTCTAGAAAGAAATTGCCAATTAGGCTCACCAATTGTTGTCAGATTACCATGGGGCATCATACAGAAACAAACCATGAGCATGAGAATCAATAAATGGGACTGAAAAACGTATTAAGCTGGAAGCCACAAGGTTCACAATGGGAAAGTGAAACAGCTATGACTTGCTGAAGAGAAAATAATTACAACAATATTCATATTAAAGAAATTTAGAATGATTATAAGGACACATTCATCGTATTAGGTTTGTGTTTCAGCCCCTAAAAAATTCCGCCTGCGTCACAGACATACCTAAGCTGTTTAAACCAACAGGGTGCTGTCCCATCGTCTTTAAGTTTGTAGATACTGCCTTCAATGGAGTTGAGATGTCTTTTGGGGGAGGCTGGTCTAGAATTGAGCTGTTTACTGGTTTTGGGGAGGCTAGTTCCAACTGAGTAGCCCACACCATTGACTTTGGACCAAATTATTTCTCCCCTAAATTCGTGAGATTGGTTTCATTCATGCCAAACACCGGCCACTAAGATCACAAACATTACTCCCATGACCAGATTGGGCTGATAAAGTGTTTAATTGTGTGTCAAATGACCTTATGTTTATGCCGATTATTTTTAAATCACTGTTCAATCAAGGACACAACTCAAGCAGTCTCAATAACAGCAGGGTTTTTCACTATGAAGTAAATCTAAACTACAGCAAGGGAAAAAAAAAAAAAACTACAATACCTAAGCATCGCCCTCCTGCATCTGATCACCAAGTGGAAGTACTGGTAACTCCAAATAGTCGAAATCATCAGTTATTCCAACCTGCAGTAGATACGAAGGTTAAGGAATAAGTAGCAATAAGAATCTGTGAATAAAAGTACTGAGTTTATAAACCACAGACAAGCTTTACAGCTACGCTGCTAACTCATATTGCAAATATATATATATATATATATATATATATAATTATATCTGATTCTGAGGCCTCTGGTTTCCAAAAGGTTCAATAGCTCAACAGGTTTATTGAACCTATATCACATGACACAATGAGACATCATATAGCTGTATGGAACAGTTAAATAGTTGCTTGGTGAAATTAAAACACACAAGTTTCTATTACCAACAGGACTTGCAGTGCATAATAATGTGTTTGTAGGAATTAAAGTTGTAGTATCCTTTCACTGACTACTGAATGATTGCAAGAATGGAGGGACACTAGGATTGCATTGTTGGTCGGAGAAGGGATTGTGATTGCATGTGACATTAAAGAAATAAGGAAAATACCTCCTTGTACATGTTCTCAAGCTGTTCTTTGGCCTGGGGAAAATTGTTTGAACACCATTGGCGCAGTGTGAAAATGTTGTCTGTCGAGTGTAAATAGATAGATAGTGAGGGAAAGTGTGTCATAAGAATTCAACATTCTTATTGACCCAAAGGAGGGAAGATAAAGTTTTGAAGATAAAACCTGTCCATCTGTTTGCTGCTCCATGGGCAACTTCAATAGCTTTCTCTGCAATAATTATATCAAAAGACCAGTATTATTTAATGCTCATAAAATTTCAGAACTCTTGGGCACAATCAAATTTCATAGAAATTGGAGATGTTGCACACACTAATACAGTGTAAGAATCAAATGGAAATACAGCCTTAACTCATTGCTTCAAACACAGCTGGATCATTGTCCGAATACTGGCTCATCTCATCCTAAAAATAAGATAATGAGCTAGTCACAAGCATGAACCGTGAACATAATTATAGCATTAATGCATGCAAAAGACTAAGATATGAAACCACCTTTAACTTATTATACTTCTGTTCAATAGCTTTTAGCTCAACCAAGGCTTCCTCTCGTTCATCCTGGTAAAAGAAGTAATTTATTAAGCGAAGGGACAAACAGTTCATCCTTATTGTGTAAACTTTTATCCAGGGTAAAGGAAGATATGGAATTTGTGCACGTACAGATTCCTCTCTTCCCTTCTGTAAGGCATCACGCTGTTCAACAAGTTCAGCAAATCGCTTCTTGCTGGTTTGGAGATCAGATTCGAGTTTCCGAGACACATTCCTCAGCTATTAAATGAAAAATAATTATCAGCACAGTCAAGAAGAAGCTATGGTGACCTTTTCTTACGTAGGCCTAAGATTAATGAGGAAATCAAGCTACAAAACATCAATTTACTTGATTTCCAGCGCAGCTAGGCAGACTCCAAAAGTATACCTGAAATTTCAAAAAATCAGCATTACCAAATTCTGGATATAATGGTATGGAGAAACTTCAACTTAGCTAGGAAAGTTGTTCAAATCTTCTGAACAATTTGTGTGCACCAACGGGGGACAAAAAGAAAAGAAAAAAGGTGTTTGGCTGCAGAGCCTGAAAAACAAATCACATTTCTTTGTAACTTTGACATGTTTACTCACAGAAGTTCCTATCTTGTCTTTCAAAACAAGGTCGTCGTCCACTAGACTTTGCAGAACATCTTTTACAGACTGTGTGATAACCCCTTTCTTGGGGCCCGACTTCTCAAGTTCCTTGAGCTGAAATTTAGGACAAAATGAACAAAAGTTACAATAATTTTATCATACAAACTATAAACCAAGAGAGTTCAAATTTTCAAAAGGACTTAAAGAACACTATCGGGTGCCCAAACAGGATAATTAGCATAATAAAGACGCCATGTAGGACATATAAATATGTACTAGATAAATAGTCACACCTTTTGGCATCAGACCTATCATTTCAACCTTAAAGACCAAGACACTCGGACATGAACAAAGAAATTAAGTTGTACCAATGCGTTAAACTCCAATTGCTGCCAAAAGGAAAACCAGGACGGTTTTCTGTCTAAACCTATAGCAAAATGAAAGAGCCTTTGGTTTGATGTTCGCAAACTTTTACCTAAAGAAAATTTAAATACCTCCCGATAAAGGTAAGAAAAAGAAGAGATTTTCTGTCGAAACACTTATAAAGAAAGAGAAACGCGAGTGTGCCCGTATAGAAGGCTTTT
The DNA here is from genome assembly GCA_963922005.1 of Cornus suecica. Taxonomy (NCBI): domain Eukaryota; kingdom Viridiplantae; phylum Streptophyta; class Magnoliopsida; order Cornales; family Cornaceae; genus Cornus; species Cornus suecica. Next base: position 74,515,629 of record OY998240.1, on the reverse strand, counting down.
CCAGTAAATAGTTAGTATATGAGGGCACAAATTTGCTTCACTCTCAAAATCGGAAACACGAAAGAATCATAATGCAAACACGCCCCTAAAATTTAGAAAACATAGCCCGAACATGCATTGCATGTGCCACCATCCACTGTACCAGCAGTAGCGCAGACAAAAGTAAATGATCAATCATTCTTGTAGAAAAATGCTCAAGTCCCCTTCACTCTACCTAAATCCCTCTGGTCACCTTCACCTGATTAGCATATTACAGGATCAAAAAATACACATACATTAAGTTCTTTCAGCCCACCTTATTATTTTTCTTTGAGGTGGTATTTGAATGAAGACATCCAATGTGAATATAATGATACCAAACTTATCAGCTAATATCTGTCGCAGTAAAAAGGTAGATAAACTTCTGTAGTTTTAAACATAAATTACCTTTTGGAAACTAATATTAGATGCACTGGGAAGCAACTAAGACCTATAGAATAAGTCTTCATTACACTAATGCAAGACTGTTTAAAAGAAGAAGGAAAGATAACGAAATTGCTCCAACCAAGATAACAACGAATGAAAATCAACAAAATCAAAATGAGAATTATGCATTTAAAACCAAATCAATGATATAGAAATCGGAAGAAGTAAAGCTTGCATATCAAAAACAGTCCTGTCAATACAGTACGTAAAGCCCCATCTGCAGAAATTAGTACAGTCCTTTAGCATAAAATGATCGCAGGAGTACAATACTCACAAGGTAGAAATCCTGCGAGTCATAGAAGATCTGGAGTATCCTCTCGCGCTTCTCTTCCAACGAAAGACCTCTTTTCTTAGACTATGCCATCAATGCAGAAGTAGAAATTAGATTCTTAGGTAACCACAATGATCAATGCAGCAAAATCTAGAACCCAAATGCAGATACGAGTCCTAAAACGTAGAAACTGGAGAAGCACAAAACCAATATCAAATGACGAAAATGCATTAGACTACTCAATTCCATAGTAACCAATGATATCTCAATTCCACATATTCCTCTACAAACATAGTTAGAGCTCCATTTTATTATACTCAATTCTTCCAGAGAAAAAAATAATTTCAGAAACGCAAGTTCATCCTAGAAAGTTGAGGATAGTCATTCTTGCAGCTAAGCTAGTACTTTTGTCGAACACCCAATCTGCTATGCCACTATAGCCATCAAAACTCCCATATATCATTATTAAACCCCGTTTCAACTCAAAATTTCCAAGCTATAGGAGCAACAAGAATTGTTACAAACAATGAACAGCCTCAAAACATCAATTTCAACTTGGATATACTTTTCTCTGCTAATTCTTGTAAAACTCCATGCTAGGAAGAGAGACATCAAACTCATGTTAGTTTTACTTTCCTGAATCATATTGATAAAACTCTAATAGAAATGCATATACACACACACAAAAACACACACAACACACATTTACAGAGCAATAAATATCATTTTTAGGGATAATAATCTGATTCTATCAATTTACAAAAACAGGGGATTCTGAAGGATTGAGAGAATCATTGCACCAGAAACCCTAATAATTTCTATGAATCTAACTAGAAAGATTGAAAATATACATCGATCGAAAGAGAGATACAATACACACACATATATATATATAGACGAGATGAGAATTAAATTGTTATACAAGCTAAAAATAATAATATAAATCGGGATGGAGATTGAATTACCATGGGGGACGACGCTTTTTCTCTGATTCGTAGAAGAAGGAACTAAAGCCTAGCTATGCGATTGAAAATGTGTCGAAGAAGAATCGGGACGAGGGCTGCTTTTGGCGGGAAAGCTTTATTGCTGATCTTCCGTAAAACTACGAACTTTGCCCTGCAACGTTGAGCAAATTACAATAACAGCTTTATTGCTGGCAATTTGGGTTACCGGTAGTGTTCATGTTACCATACCACAACATGATTAATATTCATATCCAATATATTAAACATTAACACGATATGTTATTTAAACAAGTAATTCAACATGATCCGTGTAATTTATTTAAAAAAATAGGATGTGTTAGGTTCAGTCCGACACTAAATTTTTAACATGATTAAAAAAAATCTAATTAACTTTAGAGTAAATTACTCTGAGCTATCTTAAAGTTTAGAGTAATTACTCTCAAATTAACTAGCTAAAAAAATTTAGTCAACTGCCAGACATTTATTTCTTTACTCCCTCTACCCCTATTGAATAGAAACAAAAAACCAATAATACCCTCATGGCATATGCTCCCTAGTTTTAAAACCTTAATCCGATAAAATATATATAAAAAAATGATAGTGCTAACGATGTCGCCGTCCTACACCACTGTAGTGTCTCCAACAACATTTCGACAAATTTTTGCACTTTGTTTTTCTATCATAATTATTTCTTCTCCCCTACCTCCATGAGCAATTAAAATTACCCATAGGCAAAATCGACTAGGTCACTTCCTATATTTGTTAATAGACAAAAATTTAGTCAATTATTGGTGTATCACTCCATGGGGTATTTTCAAAAAACTCCCATGTGTATTTTGTGAATCAAATACTTTGTACTTGGTTGTGGTGTATTTAGTTTCAGAGTGGGTTGCTCAGCGATGAGATTTAGAGTGACCGCAAGTTAGGACTGTTTAAATGGGCTGAGGAGTTGGTGTTGGTGGGTGGAGTGGCAATGCGTCACTGTGTGGAGTGAAAAGATAATAGAATTGAGAGAAAATGGCGATGGTGTGAAATAACAACTAAAGTTATGACAATGTCAGTGCGGTGTTGTGGTTAAAAGAGAAAATTACATGCACAATAAAAAATAAAAAATAAAAAAGGATCTGTGACTGAACCACAAGTTGAGGGTATACTTGTAATTGTGTATTGGGTTGTAATTGATTAACTCATGGTTAATCTTACGAGGGCTATTAGAGCAACTTTGTTAAAACTTTAATTTGAGGGTAATTACCTTAAACCTTGAGGGAGGTCAAAGTAATTTACCCTTAACTTTGATATGTCACAAAGACAATTTTTTGTAAGATTTCATCCATAATCATTTAGATAAAAAAAAAATATAAATACAAATAATATAACATTATCTATTACTTCAATATAATATAAGTCAAGTTTACAATGTTTCATTATTTTAATTATATACAAAAGAGAAAAAAAGTTATCTTCAGTTTCCTTCTCCAAGCTTGTCACCGAACAAAACCAAGTGACACTACATAAAAAAAAAAATGGGCTCCTTAGTTTTCATCGAATGACATTGTTACCCTTCCATAATATTCTAATTTACCATTTTAATTTTTAAACGGGTTGAGTTCAAGTAAACGTGTCAACCCGACCTGTTTGACATGATTAATTAATTTTAGGTCGTGTTCGGGTTACACAGGTTTGACCCGAACATGACCCAAAATATTTCGTTTCGTATTCGGCTCGACCATTTTTATCTCTTAACCCTTTTATGCTCAACCCTAACCCTTTTAAATGGGGTCGTGATCGTGTCGAGTTACCGTGTCATGCCCAACTTTGTCAGCTCTAGTGTGAACTTAAAGGATTTGGAAAGAAAGGATAATGAGTTTTGTGTTTGGGTTGTTGTTACTTATGAGAGAACATAAATGATTTGGAGAGATTTGGAATGATAATTTATCCCTCACTTGCTATCTTTCCAAAAATGAGAAGATTTGAAGAGAAATGATAGCAAGTTAAATATAAATTTTAAAATATTAAAAATATCATCAACATTTAAAAACACATAATTAAAGATATTTGAATTAAAAGGGTAAGAAAGTAAATGAGTTATCATACTATCATTTCTTTTCTCTCCTCTAACCTCACCAAAGATGAATGTTATCATTTCATTTCATACTATCATTTTTTTTTTCTTTTATCTCATAACTAATGCTATCATTATTTTTCTTTTCTCTTTTGTCCATCCAAACGGAGCCTGGAGTTAGGAAATAAGGTTTCAACATATGGTGATAATGTACTCCCTTCGTCCAAAAATAAGTATTCATTTTCATAACTTTATCTGTTCCATAATAAGTGTCTAGTTTCGAATCTCAATATAATATAATCTTATTTTTTTCCAACTTATCCCTGTTCATTAACTTCAAAAAGCAATAAGCCCCATTAAAAACTAAAACTATAATATATTTTCAAAGAGCAAAATTGAAATTTGTAAATACAAAATATCCAAAAAAAAATTGAAAAGTCAAATATGAATACTTATTTTGGCACATGGGGAGTAATTCTAAAAATAGTTAGATGCTCCTCCTAGATACTTGATATAATTATACACAACTCTACTTTATGGCTAAAAAGGTTTAGCTATAAATTAATACACGAAATTATATATGTATAATCGTGATTATGATTTATATTAATTGGTCATTTGTAGAGGTGTTCATGGAACCGGAACCGAACCGGAAACAGGTTTTCGGTTCCAGTTCAGGTTCTTAAAATCAAAGAATCGAAATTTTAGGTTCGATTCCGATTCCTACCCCTTTGGAACAGAACTGAACCGATTTTATTTTTAATATATATTTATTTTTACTAGTGTTATATTCTTACCTTTATATATATATTAGTATTATATTTTTACGATATATGCATTTTTTTGTTTTATTATTAGATGCAAGTGTAATTTTAGGTTTGTAATAGTTGAAAAATTAAAATATTCTCTTTAATTTAGTTTATAATTATCTTTTGATATTTGGTGTATTTTTTATTTTTTTTAGTGATAATATGAATAGCCAAGGAACCGAACCGAATCGAAATTTCGGTCCGATTCCAGTTCTTATTTTAAAAAAACGAAAAAAATGGGAACCGATTTTAATCACCTCAAATCATTTGCATTTGGTCATGCTGCTTGCAAGTCACTAAATAATTGACACTGCCACAAACTGTATCATAAGAAATAATACTCATTCAGGAAAAAGAAGAAAAAAAAAGTAATACTAATACAAAATAATTTTGTCAATGCCATACCCGTTTAAATTATTTATACCTACTTACGTATTTGTTTTGTTAATGATCTTAATTATTGCGTTACACAATATGATACCGGACAAAAAGAAATTAAAGAGGGGATTTTAATCCTTTAATAAAATGCACTTTTGCAACCGGTTTAAGGGATGGTACAATATGATGTGCTCATTAAGAACATTTTTCTTACCAAGTCTTGAAAAGAAAAAATTATACTAAATTCAGATATGAGATCGATTACGGTTCACTTGATAGTTGATACACCAAAACATGTGCGTGATCAGAGAGTCAATAGTGGACGTCTATCAATGACCCAAATTTTGTGGTCCATTTAATTTAAAATATAAAAAAAAATAAAAAAATGAAAGAAGTATATGTGTAGGCTTAATTATAAAAAGAAATAATCTAAGATTATATTAAAAATAAAATATAGTAAGATTTTATTAATAATTTATTTCTATTATAACCTTATTGATTAATTGAATTCCAGTTTTAATATTTCTTTTTCTTTATTTTTTATCAAAAAGACTCATACTTTATTTTTATTTGTTTAATTTGGATATATTCATTCATATTATTTCAAGATGTTTAGCAAATTTTAAGTAAAAAATATCAATTATTGAATTACAATATGTTGAAGTTATTAAAATTATTCATTTGATACATTTTGATACATTTTAGAGTGGTAGATGAGCTAAACAAGTTAGTAGTTGAACTATAGAAAATGATATTTTTTAAGGATGAATTTATTAAAACACAACTTCGTTATAAGATGGAAGAGGAGTTCCTCTTACAGACTACTTGTGTATCATTATTAAAAATGAAATCGTTCAAACTTTCAGTTTAGATTCTCTATTAAATTATTTTATTATTTGAAATAGGGTTTCTAATTTATTTTTCTTGTCTTCGTTGATCTTCAAGTTCAATTTCGTTAGTAGATTTTGGATTTTTTTCGGGTAATGATTGAATAGAAGAAAATGGTTTTTATTTTTTATTTTTTTAAAAAAAAATTAGTTAAAGTTTAGCTATTTATATATTTATAACAAATATAATCTATTGTCGAATATTTTTAAGTAAAAATATATTTATATTGCATAATTTTTTTAAAAAAAGTTCGGCATCCCTATGTTGGAATCCTGACTCCCCCTGTTGTAAGCTGCGGATTGTTGACATGAAATGAATTTTTTTTTCTTTTCCCAAAAAGAGGAAAGAAAAATTAAGTGACAACTAATTAGATTGGAAAAGCTTAGTCTAGTTTAGTACTTAAGGTAATAATTGAGGAAAGAGAATTCCAACTCAGACAAAATAAGGCACAACTGGTGGAAACTTCATTGAATTAGATTAGAAGTGACTAACAAACATGTCGCTTTAGTAATTAAGTATTAATTTGATGGCTAAGCACCGTTGATTCTTGGAGTTTCAACCTTTGTCCCTTCGATGTATAAAAACAAGAGCTCAGATTTTTTGAGATTTTAGTAAATTGCATTCAGATCTTGGTTAACGTAAGTGGTGTCCCAACACCTCTTGAAGTTTCATTTTTCTTATAATGACACCCTTGCAGGGATTTTTCGGACTTCAAATTACTCTTGTACCCCTTGCTTTAATGTAAAATATTTTTTGTTTTACTCTTGTACCATACAACCCTTCTTTTTCAAACCCTCTCCTCCAACTCCTCCGCCTCCACCCACGACCAATCCGCCGTAGTACCCACCATCGACTTCCTTCGTCACCGCTTTGTACCCACCACCGTCGCCGCCTCTACCTAATCTGCCCCCGCCGCCGATTTTTGGGTTTCAATTTTGATTTTGGTGTGCGGGTGTTGGAGAGTGTTCAGCGGCATAATGGATCCTGAGTTGCTCAAGCTTGCTCGGGAACAAATGAGTCGCATGTCACCCGCCGACATGGTCAGGATTCAGCAGCAGGTCCTACTTGCGCCCTTTGATCTATCGGTGTTTTTTTTTTTTGCATGGAATTTTGGGGGTTTTGAGGCAAACCCATGTTTCTTTAATGAAATTAGTATGCAATTAATTTCAAGATTTGATTTTGGGCTTTCAATTGATGGTTATTTGATCCTTAAAACTTCATCTGGCATTTTAATTCACTTGACCTGATTCCCCCTTTTGTTTGTAATCATTTTAAATATTTGGAGAAATAGGTATTTTCTGTAACATAGTTTCTATTATTGTCTTAACTTCATAATAGTGATGTTTTTCTCTCAATAACAGACAACCATATACAAGGGCTTCAAGTTTTGATTGTTGGATTTTCAATTGATGGTTATTTGATGCTTTAAGCATACAACTGGGTAAAGGGGTTAGTGATTGTGATAATATATATATACACACAAATACACATATTGTTAAGTTTTCTAGGCATCTAAGTTTATGATTTTTTTTTTTTATGTTTTTTTGCTTATCATGGGAATTTTAGTATTTTTTATGTGTTATTTAATTGTAATTTTTGGTTTTACTTTCCTACTTTTCTTCATAAACATTCAAGAAGGAATATATTTTTAAATTGAGTCAAAGCATTAACAATAGAATGTAAATGGAGAATAGGAGGATGAGAGATTGAGAAGAGGAGAGGTGGCGACGATGGATGGGTAAGGGGGTAAGGTGGAGGGTTTTGGGTTAGGGGCATGAAAGTTATTTCACATATCATATATTACTCACATGCCATTGTAAAAAAAATGAAACCTCAGAGGATGTTGGGACACCACTTGCATTGACCAACATCTGAATGCAATTGCCACAAATCTCAGAAAATCTAAGTGCAAATTACCCTAAAAAGAATATATGCACTCACTCATTCATGGACTTGGAACCACATTTTGTATTATTTAAAAAAATTGAGACGGAAGTTACACTAATTAAACTATCAAGTCCCACATATAATTGATGAAATGTAATAAACAAGTTATCATGTGTTTAACGTCTAGTGCTTGGTACTAGACCTGTCAATGGATCGGATTTTGATCCGAATCCGATCCAAATTCGATAATCCGATTAGTATCCGAATCCGATAATCCGATTTATTAATAAATTGGATTTGGATTTATGTCATCCGATCCGATAATAACCCGATCCGATATAAAATATATTTATATATATATAAATATATATTTGATATTTTTATGTGTATATATTTAATACTGTACATGTATATAAATGTTAGTTGTTAATTATTTTATTATTTATTAATAATGAGTGATCATAAATACAATTATTAAAAGTGTGAATAATTTAGTGTTTCAGTATTTATTGATTTTTGTATTTTTGTATTTTTTTAATTAGATATTCGAATCAAATATTTTATAATGAAGAAATTCGAATATGAATTAACTAAGTGAAATGTCACGCCCCGAATCCGAAAATCCGGATAATGACTTAAATTTAATTAAAATTCATAAAAATACCAAATGGTCAAACTGGTCAACCGACATTGTTTATAATTCACTAGCGCGGAAGCGAAATAGAAATAATAAAATCACATACAAATTCCGAAATCAAATCAAATTACAACACGAACACACTAGTCCAAAGCCAAAAACAATACAAATCATAATAAGCACGCAATCTCCATTATTACATAAAGATGTAATTATTATAGGTTCAAATTCCACAAATTTCCAATAGCTCACGCATCATCCACCAATGGTTCTTTTCCTGAAAAATGTTAAGGGGTGAGCACAAACGGCCCAGTAGAGAAAAATCATGAAGCGTAAGATTCCGCAAGTATGTAAATTAATGAATACGTATAGGGTCAAGTCTCTACCCTAGTCCAATGTCAAGATATAAATGCATAAGGAATCACAATATAAACTCATGTAGAATAATTAAAATAATACCATCAAGATAATTTAAAAGTTCTATAATCACGAAATTAAAACCAATACTCTCAATATGAACTCAAATCCAACTATCACAACCGAAATATCATCAAATTCAAAATCATCAAATGGGAAAATTATGTCGTGAAACAAACCCTAGGACATGAACTACCTATTCATCTGCCTAGCCATCTTGGGGCTACTAACCCTACGGTGACGTCAACCAATCGCGCGATAATTCGAGGACTTGCACCCCGGGAGTTCCTTCGTCCCCCCATTGCTCACACCACACGACCATTTCCCAAAATCAACAACCAATCCACCATTCACAATTCACAATTCATAAATGTCATTCACATGCGCACATAAGTAATAAATATATCCGCACTCCATGATCCACCTAATAAAAATTCTATAGTGGCATGAATCAATGTATTAAAACACATTAATGCAATTTCACAACTCATGTAAAAATAGCACAATATGATAATGAATCTATACATAAACATTAAAATACATAAATGAAGATTCTTAAACTCACACGATACCCCAATAAATCCCTACCTCAACTTGATAAAATATCTAGTAAAATACCAACAATCAAAACAATATGGTTGTGTAGAGAATGAATAAACGGACGGTTCTCCCTTCACGCCTTCATTTGTACCATGTTATGCCCGAAACCAATTAACACATATTGAATAATTTTTATATACATAACCATAATTATTTTTATAATAATATTTTCCAATAAACATTCTGATATATATAAATATCTACTCAAAAATATTCGGAATTAATAGACAAAATTTAGCTACTTAATTAAGAATCGAAAAGTTCGGTTTCGAATACTACCGTAAAACGGACAGCAGGTAATCTATGATTTTTAGAAACATCTACAGGTTTGATAAAAATATGAAATTTACAGGATACACTCCAAATTTCTACGTAGGTCTACTGTAAAATTTTCATAAGCTTTAATCAAAGGACAGTGGTCCAAAATAATTATAAAAGACAGCTTTCCTAACAGTTCCGAAAACTGAACACCCTTTACTCCAAGATTTTTACAAACCTATCCATGAATTATATGACTACCGAAATCTCCAGATTTACATATTATATACTCAAGATCAGGTGATAAAACTATAAGTACAAAATTAGAATTATAGATAGCTCAAATCGGTAACACAAGTTCCGGTTTTAAACTACGGTTAAAACTGAACAGTTACTACTCAACAATTTTTATTACCAGTATAAATTAACTTAAAATTCTTGATCTTCAGTACATATGTCCTAGACATATACAAAATGTTATAATAAAAGTTTCAAGATTTATAAGAATACGAAACCATATGAAACAATTGGCTAAACCGAAACCGAAATCGGATCAGCAAGCAGTAAAATATCACTGGACAGCGTACTTCCGTGATTTTTAGAAATTTTAATATTTATCTAAATGCTCTGAAATTTTGAGAGATGATAATAGACATATACAAAAGCATACTGTAAAAGTTTCAAAAATTTATAAATAATTTAACATGGTCTATAAATTTCTCAAACCGAGTAAAAAAAAACGGTCTGCAGCAACAACAATATCCGAATAACATGTTTTTCCTAGATTTTTAATTAACTCTCTACTTATCTATAAATTCTGAAATTTTCAGGAACATATAATCACATACCTATATATGATCTGTAAAATGTTCATAAACTAATTTTGATCCGTACATATATTATAAATTAGAGATCTAAAGCCTTGATTTTCACTAAACATGTAAAGTAGCAATCTGGAATTTTTGAAAAATCAAATCAAATTAAATAATATAGATCACATACCGTAATTGGTATTAAACCGAAGATCGGAACACGTAGAACAACTTCCTAGTTGAGCACAAAATTGAATCCCCACTCTAAGATGCCCAAAATGTAGAGAGAAGAAGATAGGAGAAAAATAGAGAATGATGGAAAAAATGGTTTTGCTTGATTGTTGAGAATATGCAAAAGCTAACCTCAACACATCAATATAATGGCTGAAAACTTTCATCAATAATGTCATAAAGTGGTGTCAATATAATAGATGTATGATTGCACCTTTAAATGATGGAGGAATATGCTTTTGGAAAGTTGAAGATAAAAATAAAAATAAACATGTGGAATTCGGTCACACATTTACATATAATGAATATATTGCAAAAGTTACCCTCATCTTTATCAAACTCAAAAGTAACCCCCACATTTAATTAAAATATCGAAACTACCCGATCAACGACAAAAATGAAAATTTTACAAAACATAGGAATGAACCCAAAAATTCAAATCATGAAATCCTTAATGCACGAAAACACATGCAATGCCACGTAATGCACAAGATAAAAAATATATATATTAACCGAAGAAAAAAAAATTATTTAAATTAACCTGGTCATTACATGAAAATCCGTCGAATTATCGGATTCGGATCGCGGATCGGGAGTTTTTGTCATCCTTATTAATAGACCTGTCAATAATCCAATTATGATCCAAATCCGATATTAACCGGATATGGATTGAAAATAAAATTCGATAACCAGATTAGGATCCGAATCCGATAATCCGATTTCTTAACAAATTGGATTTGGATTTAACTGATCCGATCCATTGACAGGTCTACTTGGTACTAAACATGTTTTCATGACCCTAGACACTGAGGCCCTGTTTGGTAGGTGGTTCGGTTCCAGCTGGTCTGGTCTGGTCTTGTGTTTTATGAGACCGGATCGTGTTTAGTAGTATTGGTCCCAAATTTTTGGTTAGACCAAGTAAGACCAAATCAGACCAAAATGGCCTCATTTCAGACAAAAAAAAAAAGTAGTTCCTGGTGGTCTGGTCTGGTCTTATTAATAAAATATATTTATAAATAATTAAAAATGAATAAATAATAATAATAATAAATTAAATAAAACATATTTTAAAAATAAAATATAAATAATAAATAATAAACAAAATGAAATAAATAATACCTAATAATAAAAAAAATATATATAATAATAATAAATAAATATAATAATAAATAAATGAATAAATAATAAAATATATTTATAAATAATTAAAAATGAATAATTAATAATATAAATAATAAATTAAATAAAACATAATAATAATAAAAAATGAATACAATAATAATAAATAAATATAATAATAATAAAAAATGGACTAAATAATAATAAATTAATAAAATAAATAATAAATTACATAAAACATATTTAAAAATATAATAAAAATAATAAATAATAAACAAAATGAAATAAATAATAATAATAATAAATAAATATAATAATAAATAATAAGTAAATATAATAATGAATAAAGACTTCATAATAATAATAAAAAATGAGTATAATAATAATAAATTAATATTAAATTAATAAAATATATTTTTAAATAATTAAAAATGAATAAATAATTTATAAATAAAATGAATTAAATAATGAAATAATAATAAATAAATAGAATATATTTATAAATTAATAAATAATAATATAAATAATAAAATATATTATAAAGTGAAGAAATAATTAATAAAGAAATAAATAATACATAAATAAATATTATAATAAATAGTAAGACCAGACCGCTTACCAAACATACTTTTCCAGATCATATTAGACTAAACCAGACTGGACCAAACCAGACCAGAAAGACCGCCTACCAAACATGGCCTAAGTTGTACTTGACCACAACTCTTGTCTTTTATTTTATTCAAATAAACCCCTCAACCTAAATGATTGAACATTTATTTACTAATTAACATTACATTGCCTTAACTAAGGTGTTATTTCATAAAATTAAAAATTAAGTACTTAAATATATAAGATCTGAATTTTAAGTACAAAATGATTTTAAGTAGTGCTTAAAAAAAATTCTATTTTGTGATATTTTTATAAATTTTCAGTTTTCAGACTTCAGAGTTAAATGGTGACTGTGTCACTTAAAATTTTACCTCATTTTAAGTGACACTTAATGTCTTAAGTGATGAAAAAAAAATTAAGTGACACTTAATGTCTTAAGTGATGTAAACAAATTTTATCAAACGCACTTAACTGAATAAATGTTGAATCTGTTCAGATTTAAGTGGTAAATAAGTGTTATCAAATAGACTTTAAGACTAAACCATATATAATAGAAGTGCATAATCATATAAGAGGATAACTAATAATTTTGTTTTAATTTTTCAAAACAGAGTATTCAAGACTTTTTCCCGAGTTCTGACTAATCTCCGAATCCGTGCAAAGGGGGCACTCATTATTCTTAAGGGCCCGTTTGGTTGCGCAAATTTGGAATTGAATTGGAATTGGAATTGCATTGAAATTGGAATATCATGGTATTTCAATTCCACCAATGCAATTCCAAATATATTGTTTGGATGTATCTTGGAATTCAATCCCAAACCCAACCCAATTTGAATGTAAAATCATAACTTTAAAATTAAATTAGACAATGTAGATAAATATATACATATAGGTATAAGTATACAAGTATAAGTATGAAATATATACATATGTGTATATGCATGTGTATGTGTGTGTATACATGTATGAATGTGAATGTGTATATATGTGTTTATGTATTTATGTGTGTGTGGCTATATATTTGTGCATGTGTATTCATATTTGTATATATATATATATGCATCTATAAGTTTATGTATACGTATGTTTTTATATATAAGCGTGTGTGTATATAAATGCGTATATATCGGTGTATATATATATTGGTATTTATATATATATATATGTATGTATGTATGTTTGTGGTTGTGAAAAATTGATTGTTAGAGAGATGATATTTAGCGGGTCAAAATTTGGAGAAGATGTGTAATTTAAAATCACAACTTCTTCTGTGTAATTGCTGTATTTGAAATTACATTTCAATTCTAATTTTAAAGTATTTTGTTATATCAAAATAATATATTTGAAATTGGAGCCCCCAATTCTGATTTGAACACTCCAATTCTATGCTCCCAAACGACCCTAAACGTTAATAAATTACTTAAGCTACCTTAATTCAATTCCAAGCACGTGAATTCAAACCTCTGTAAAAAAATCACCTATGTTAGAAAGATATAACTTGTTGATGACATTGGTGACATGAGTCAATAAAAATAAAATAAAAAAAGAAATTTGATTAGTTGCTTGACAGTGTTACCGGGTATACACTAAAGTCTTCTTCACCAAAGAGGACTCTTCCATTTCGCTACAAAATAGGTTTTAATCACAAATGTAACATCACCAGGTAATATTATACTACCCTGTCCATATTAGTGGTTCATTATTACAATTTTACTTGTCCCAAATTATTTGTCCAGTTTCAAATTTCAATGTAATTTAATCACTCACTTTCCTCAACTACTCTTATTCCACTAATTTCAAACAAATACCGGACCCCACCATAATACCATATTATTAAGAGCAAAATTAAAAATTACACACTAATCAACATCAATTCATAAAATACTTAAAAGTTCAAATTAAACAAATAATATAAAAAGTTCAAATTAAACAAATAATATAAGACGGAGGGAATAATATAGTAGGTAGTTGTTAGGGATGTTACTCTCGTATATCAAAGTCATACCCCTTCTTTCATCCAGTATCACGTCAAACAGTCGTTTAAATGTATTACCTGAATTGAATCCGATTACAGATCAAACAGGCATAGTGGTCTGATATGACATTCTTTGAATTTTGAGGGAGAGAAAGCGGTTACGGTAGTCTTATAAAGTAGTAAATGTTAAGGACCTATCTGACAGAGTAAAAGACCCTCCACCACCTCCAGACAAAGGGTCAATGCAATGGATTAGACTGGGACCATTGAGATTTTATTTTCTAATAATCAAAGCTTTGGTCAATGATCACAACTCGATAATTCATCGATGACGAATATATTGATATTACTACAAGACTTCAATTTCAAGGACAGTGTTGATTTTCTTCTTACTTTGGCGACTATTTTTTACTAATAAACTGTCTTTTGCATTATCATTAGCCCAAAATTCTGCTTTCTTTAGACACATATGTATGTCTCATTATGCAACTTTGGCATACTAACTTGGGAAAAAGGTGATATATATATATATATACACACACACTAATGTACAAATATATCATTGTAAATCCCTTTATTTATCTATCTGTTTCTTTTGGAGGTGCAGCAACATACTATAAGAAAGGAAGCTTTCATGTTTTGAACTGTGATACTGATTTGATGATATAATTCATGTATCAAGGAGATGATCTTCTGATGATTATTCAAACAGTAGTGGAGGGAAGTTTCTCAGAAGAAACACACACATATACACACCACATCGCCACACACACACATATATATATATGTATATATATATATGTGTATGAAAGTCATGAGTTGTTATTGTCAGAAGGGGACGTTTTAATTTCTTCAGCTTTGAATTGGCTACCCCATGCAAGTTTCGTGACAACTGACCAGTCATAAAGTAAACAAACTTTGCTGACTATAGACTACTCATGAACATTGCACTCAAATATAAAGATTTCCATAATGTTCAAGAGGAAGTACAAATCAAAACAGAAAAAGAAAAGGGAAGAAAGAAACTCATCTATATATATAAACTCTCATTTATATATATATGGAGGTATATCTTATATGAAGCATATATAACCACTAGAACTATTTAATCACCATCATCTACTAACATTAAGCAACGTCTATCAAGACAAACTACCCTCTTATTTGTCATTTCTTTTCTCTTTCAACCTTAAATCAGAACGTGCCCTTGGCTAACTAGCACACTAAATTAGACAAAGAAAGCTAAATTAATATATATCTATATATATATATATATATATATATATAATTAGAATTCACCAATCTTCCCTTCAAAATCAATGGGACAACTTAGAATATCACAAGGAAATCCAGACCCCATATCCATTAAGAACTCACCACCTCCATCACCAGACCACGCGGCGCCACCATTCTCGAAACAAAATGAAGCTTCAAGGCTTGAAACTTGCCGAGACATCAATGAAGCAGCATTGTAACTGTCATTTCCACTTGCGCCAAAATCCGGAACATTCACGAGACTCGGAACAGGGAATTGAATTGGGTGCGACCCCATCATTTCCGGAACCAAATTAATGTTCACGGGATCATAGTATGTCACCATACTTGAATTAATATTCGAAGAATTGCCATAACCGGAGGTCTCGGGTTTAGGTACATAAATTGGTGAAGTGAAATGGATGGAATTATTTGAATTTACCACATCACAAACAGCAACGTTAGAAACATTGTTGTCGCGAGTACTCTTTTTCGCGAACAGCTTCTTCAGCTTGGTGTTCCAGTAGTTCTTCACGTCATTGTCGGTTCTTCCTTGCAGATGGGAAGCTATCACAGACCACCTAATCAATCCATTTCTAAGATAATTAATTATTTTTTATACAATTGAATTTATATATAACAAAACATGCACAAAAAAAAAAAATAGAGACTTTAAATTTAATTTATAATTTACTAATTAAAAGTACTAGCCTGCTTCCTATGTTGCTGTAGAGAGTTAAAATGATGTTATCTTCTTCCTCAGTGAAGCCTCCATGCTTGATGTCTGGCCTAAGATAATTAAGCCATCTCAGACGGCAACTCTTGCCGCAACGCTTCAGCCCTGTGTAAATTTACAATCAATATTGCAATATATATATATATATATATATATATATATATATATATATATATATATATATATATATATGTAGCGTGGAATCATAATTTTTTGACAAACTACGTTGAGAATGAATTATATATAGACTACGATAGACTATGTTCAGTTGCGTGAAATTGTACGGATTTTTTTTCCGATCAATTTCATGCAACCGAACATAGCAAAGTATAAATGGGAAATAATTTTACTAGGAAAGAGGAGAACAAGCATGAGTCGACCAAAGGCCACAGAAACACACACTATATATATATACACACACAGAGACCTGCTTTATGAGGTAGAGCGATCCAATTGCCACCAGTGCCATGTCTCTGGACATAGTTTTTGAGAGTGGTGTCCTCTTCAGGAGACCATGGGCCTCTCTTCACTTTGGTTTTGTCACAACAAGGAGCTCTTCCCATGGACACAAACTGATCAATAAAACTTTTTAATTTTTTGCTGCAATTTTTTTTAATTCAATGAACACTCCCTAGCTAAGGTTGATACTGTCAACCTCTGCCTAAGAGAAAATAAGTGTGCTTATACTATGGTTTAAAAGGTATATATATAGAGAGAGAGATATATAGTGTGTGAAAGATAGAGAGGGATTGACTTTATCTGACCATTTCTAATGTTTCCTTACTTTGCTATATTTTTTTTTTCTCAATTTTGTTGCTGGATATGTAAGTGAAAGAACTGAGTCAATGTGGGTACAAGAGGAGGCATTCAAATGTTAGTATGTCATGTTTTGCTTTTGCTATCAAACTTTAGGCCCACTACTTTGCTCTAGTCAAGGTTCATGTGCTCACATGCTCATGGTGTGACCCCAGAATGTATGTGACCTGGGACAGAGGCAGAAAACATTTCAATGGGGGACAACCTATAAATATATGAAATTGAGGGGTAATAACCAGAAATTTTTAAATAAATAATTGGGGGTAAATATCAAATTTTTTCTATAATTTCCTTACAAACATTTGTTTTAGTATTATAAATAGAAAAAAATTAAAAAATCATAGGGGTCAACTGCCCCCTATCCCCTAAAGCCTTAAGGTGGCTCCGCCTGTATGTTCTCACAACCAATTCATGGCTTTGTTTTATAGTTTGGACATGTTTCATTTTGGGTTTATTATTTAATCAAATATGATTTTTATATGTTTTTTTCTTTTAATCGAGGTGTCTGGCCCTTCACTTGACTAATTCACAAAATATGTGCAAAATGACCCCCAAGAAATGGGTAACGTTGGGATTATGTCCGTGGTCATCGTCTAATGCTTAGAGGCACCAAATCGTAATTTTTTTAAAACTGGACCAATCCTTTCGGAAGTAATTTTTCTTTTATATCATTCATGATATTAAAATTAAAATCCGTCAGGTCCCTCATTGAGATATTCTTTTGTCAAAAAGAAAAAAAAAAGAGAGGAAAAAAAATTGAAAATTAAAGTACTACATTAAAATAATGGTTGAATGGTTAAACCCTTTATATGAAATGCCCAAAAACTTAATGATTTAATTTAATATCCCAATATATGGCCTAAATTTATGAGAAATCATTTAAATGCCCAATGTATTAGAAAATTTTGAAAATTCTAATATAATTTAAACTTTTAAATTAAATATTAAATAATTAATATTTTTTAAAATTTTACGGTTCTACTTCCAATTATACGATTCCGATTTTACGGACCCCATAATAATTCTACCTTGAGTCCGAATTCTGACAGCCTTGGTTGAAAAAATGAAAAATTCATTCCTTCTGTCATCATTATGGGCCAAACTCAATCTGTTTAAGTTTGCTTATGGCGCAGAACGGAAATGAGGACCACTACTCATGCTGGCCCAAATTTATAATTCCCTGTATAGGAGTAGTTCTTTTGGGCCCACCTATAGGATCAGATTAAAAAATAAACAGTTGTAAGGCCCAGCTCATATCCTATATGAGCCCAATTAATTTCTAGCCCCCTATTTCGTGGAGGGCATTACATATCGTACATACATATAGTCCGAATTTGGTGCGAATATCCTCCATTAAATCATATATTATACGCAAAAAAAGACAAAA
This sequence comes from Cornus suecica, assembly GCA_963922005.1. NCBI lineage: Eukaryota > Viridiplantae > Streptophyta > Magnoliopsida > Cornales > Cornaceae > Cornus > Cornus suecica. The sequence goes on along the minus strand of OY998240.1, from coordinate 74,497,053 downwards.
TGATTTGATATATTTATTGCAAGTTGAAACCGTCATTTCGTATGAAAATCCTCCACCAAATAAAAAATTTGTGCCACACAAATATGCAACTACTTTTGGGTATTAATATAATTTCTGTCACGATTTGATCTATGCAAAAATGATTTTTTAACTTTAATTTGGTGAATAATATGCGAGTGAGGAGGTAATTAAAGATGTCTTCTACTAGGCCTAAATTGTGTTGTACAGTTGTAATGAAAAGTGCTACAACATTTTAATATGTTCTTCTTATTGTCCAAGTGAAGTGACCTACCACCAAGCTTTAGCTAACATAAACTTTGTCCATTTAAGGCCACACTTTAATCCACTTGCCAATATAATATGGTCTAATGTGAGGATTCAAGTTGCTTAGAAACAAAGAGACTATTTTTGAAATCAAATGATCTAAAGTTTAACTCAAAGTCTTCATCAAACAAATTACTACAGTTTTAAGTTTAAGTTATAGAGCTAATTTTGAATGTTATTTGACTTAGAATAGGAGTATTATCACCGACTAGGTGGTCCGATTTATGTTTTTGAGTCTGATAACGAAACACCCGATTCATGACAAATGATATTAGAGCAGGCTTAATTCCCGATTTAATAACATGCCAAATGCCCACACGGAGTGCGAGTTTCATGGGAGAAAATATAACATGCTCTTGTCACGTATCAGATTCAGATGAGAAAATTTTTGTATATAAATGAAGTGGGTGTTACCAACGCTTAACAATTTAAGTTTTTTGGTTGGATAACGAAACACTCAATTTGTAATATATATGCTCACCTTGATTCTAACTAATAGAGTCCAAACAAAACTTGAGTTTGCTTATTTATAAGGGCCCGTTTGGATACCGGTCTGGTCCGTGTTCTGAAAGTCTATTTAGTAAACGGTCTGGTCTGATGGTCTTTGTTTGAAACAAATTGAACCAGACCATGTTTGAAAAACTGTCTGAAAGTCCATTATTATTTATCATTTACTATTTATTTATTATTTATTATAATATTTATTTATTTATTCTTATTTTTGTATATTATTTAATTCATTTTATTAATTATTAATTAATTAATTAATTATTTTTTATTTTTTATAAATATATTTTATTAATTTATTATTTATAATATTATTTATTATTATATTTATTTATTATTATTATGTATTATTTAATTCATTTTGTTATTATTCATTTTTTTTATAAATATAATTCATTTAATTTATTATTTATACTAGTATTTATTCATTTATTTTAATTAATTTATAAATCTATTTTATTCAATTATTATTTATTTATTCATTTATTATTTTTTATTATTATATTTATTCATTTATTATTAATTTTTTTGTATTATTTAATTAATTTTGCTTATTATTTTTATCTATTATTTAATTCATTTTATTTATTATTCATTATTTTTATTTTATTTATAAATATGCTTTATTTAATTTATTATTTATTTGTTTAATTAATTTATAAATATATTTTATTATTTTATTATTTATATTATTATTTATTATTATATCTATTTTTATTATTATTTTTATGTATTATTTATATTATGATTTTATTCATAAATATATTTTATTTATTCATTTATTTTTATTAATTTATTATTATTATTATTTATTTTTATTAATTTTATGTATTATTTAATTCATTTTGTTTATTATTCATTATTTAATTAATTAATTTATTTTAGTTTATATATATTGGTTACATGTGGTTCAGGTTCAATTATTGTAGGACATTTTGGTTAGATTTTGGATAGATTTTGTAACCAGACCAAATAGAACCACCAAAAATTTTGGTCTAAAAATATCATTTTGGTTCAATTTAATTCAACTTGGTGTGATTATATTTCTTGAGATCAATACAAAACAAATATGATCTGGTCTAAAAAAATCCATGACCAAACATGCCCTAAGCTCTGATATGGTCATTGACAATCTTATATGGTGCCAAAAAAAAATAGGACTATTTTTTGTACACTTTGAGAGCCTTGTGTGTACTCGAGTCTTTTCCCCCTCCTCCTTCGGGAAAACAACAAACAATAATATTTACCTCTCAAAAAAACAATCTAAAAGAAATAATAAAAAAATTAAATATCATCTATTCATAGTTGTAACAGTACTCATATAGATAAACAAAAATTTCAAACTCAAGTAGATAATTACTACTGCCAGCTGCCTGCTACTAGCATTTAGTTGGTGGCTTATTTTAGTAATTTAATCATTTTAATGATGACGTGGCTAGATTTAAACGTTGATTACTTATACTCCTACTCATTGTAGATAATTTCAGCGGCTGATTAGGCCATTGAACTTGGAGATCACATCTGAACCGTAGATCTCGCCTCCAAATAAGTAAAGTCAAAGGCTCGTCGGCTGTGAGTAAGTGCCGAGTCAGTAGGTCCCACATAGATTAGGCTAAATTGGGATCTGTTATCCACGTTACCACGTAAGACTGACTCATTATGCACCCACAAGAAATTTCACCACTCTCTTTGATGCGCGTGTATAACACTTACGGTATAAATTACGAATGAAATGGTGCGTGTAGATGCGACAGTGGAACTTGACCGTTAATTTATTATTATCTTTGGGACGTGTCTTTTGCATTAGATATTTAAATAAATATCTAAAATTTTCAGTCGAGGACTCCAAAAATTTCAAACATTTTTTCAGTTGAGGACTCCAAAGGATTCAAGCATTTTTCAATTGAGGACTTCAAAGCTTCCAAATATCAAGGAAGGACTTCTCTAATGTCACTACAAATAGCTTCACAGTTTACACAATAGCCTCATACCAAAGCCATTCTCATATAGCTTCAATTAGCCAAGTAAATTAATTATTTTGGCAATGACTATCCTCATCGACCAACCTGAGCTTGGTACGTACCCTTTCTAATTTTTCATATATGCACACACACACATATATATATATATATATATATATTTTTTTGTACAACTTTATATCAACAGGGTAATACTTTGGTTCACCCCGAGAGGATGAACTACGATGTTTATTTTTTTGATAAGCATTTATCATTAAACATTATGAACAAAATTTATTTTTTATAGCAGGGTCGCAAATAGAGGACAAGATGGTAACTTCGGATACATTGGAATTAGATGGAGGATTTGTGATGCCAAAAACCATATCAGACAATGGCTTTGAATTGCCCAAAACCAATTCATTTGGCAACTCATTTAGGTATTTATTTTTTTCTCATTTGAAATTATGTTAGGCTTATGGAAAAAAAAATCTAACATGAAATTTTTTAACAGGGACTATAATGCTGAAACAGAGAGACAAAAGACCGTAGAAGAGTTCTATCGAGTGCAACATATTAACCAAACATATGACTTCGTAAGTTCATGACCATTTATTGGGAAACTCAACAAATTTATCTAAAAAGTTATAAAAGTGTACGACATGCATTTGATATATATATATACTTTTGTATTCCAATAATGCAGGTGAAGAGGATGAGGGAAGAATATGGAAAATTGGATAAAATAGAGATGAGCATATGGGAATGTTGTGAACTTCTCAATGATGTTGTGGACGAAAGTGACCCGGATTTGGATGAACCTCAGATTGAGCACTTGTTACAGACGGCTGAAGCCATCAGAAAGGACTATCCTAATGAAGATTGGTTGCACCTAACTGGCCTTATTCATGGTATATATATACATATATTGGCATATATAGACGTTTATATATTCATAATTATCTTTTACTTTTAAGCAATTATTTTTTTATTTTCTTTCCTTGTAATGTATACTAGTTTAAAATTTCTTTTGCTTTTATGAATTTCAGATCTTGGAAAAGTTCTTCTACATCCTAGCTTTGGAGGGCTTCCTCAATGGGCTGTTGTTGGTCAGTCTATGTCTATGTTTTTTTTTTTTTTTGCAACCTTATTTATGACAAAAAATATATAAATTCATCAAATTATGTTTGTTTATGACTAATGTTGAGATTTTATATAGGTGATACATTCCCTCTTGGTTGCGCTTTCGATGAATCAATTGTTCACCACAAGGTATTTTTTCTCTCATCAAACTTTATTATATAATTAATTACCGGATTAATTTCACAAAACACCCTTATACTATCTAATTTAATCAATCTACTACCACTGTGTCCACTTTACCCTTATACTATTTGATTTCATCACTATGCCCCCTCCCTTCACATTTTCAGTCAAAATAAATAAACTATCCTCAATAGTATAGGGGGTTTAGTGAAATCAACCCTTTTAAAAAATTATTTTTCGAAAATCAATTATATTTTTTGTAAAAATTATAAATTTCAAATATATATATATTTCGGAGGAAAAAAAATTCGAAAACAAGATATATTTCGAAAAAATATATATATTTTGGGAAATATATATATATATTGGAAAATGATATATTTTTGGAATATATATATATAATTTGTCAAAAATATATATTTTCCAAATTGTTTTCAAAAAATATGAATTTTTTCCGAAAAATATATATTATGTTCCAAAATATGAATTTTTTAAGAAAAATATTTTTTTGTGAAAAATATATATTATTTTCTGAAATATGAATTTTTTCCAAAAAATATATATTAGTTTCCAAAATATAAAAAATATATTTCGGAAAATATATATATATATATATATATATATTGGAAAATGATATATATTTCGGAATATATATATAATTAGTCAATAATATATATTTTCCGAATTGTTTCCAAAAATTTTTTTTTTGCGAAAAATATATATTATTTTTTCCGAAAATAATATAATTTTTTTCTGAAATATATATTTTTTATATTTTGGAACATAATATATATTTTTCACAAAAAAATCATATTTTTTGAAAACAATTCGGAAAATATATATTTTTGATGAATTATATATATTCTGAAATATATATCATTTTCCAATATATATATATTTTCCGAAATATATATTATTTTTGAAAAATATTTTTTTCCCGAAATAAATATATATATATATATATTTGAAATTTATAGTTTTTACGAAAAATATAATTGATTTCCGAAAAATAATTTTTTTAAGAATTGATTTCACTAAACCCCCTATACTATTAATGTTAGCTTATGTATTTTGACTCTAAATGTGAGGGGATGGGACATAGTGATGAAATTGAATAGTATATATGGTTGGAGTTAGTTTATTAAATTGGATAGTATAGGGAGGTTTTGTGAAATTAATCTTTAATTACCTGCATGCAACTTATATATACATAATACAAATGCTATATATATAGTCATTTAAAATTGATAAAACTCTATAATTTAATTTGTTTCTTTATTTTCATTTTATTTGTAGTATTTCGTGGACAATATAGATTCAAAGAACCCGGCTTATAGCACTCAGAATGGAATTTACTCTGAAGGATGCGGTCTCAACAATGTAATGATATCATGGGGGCATGATGACTACATGTACTTGGTATGTCTAATATACATATATATATATATAATAATTACTACAATTAAACCAATCAACTATGTATAGAATTAATATGAGGACATATTTGTGTAAGTACTAAACATGTGTTCATACATTCAGGTGGCTAAGGAAAATGGAACAACTCTACCTTCAGCAGGATTGTTCATCATTCGTTACCACTCTTTTTATGGTAAGAGATTAAGAGTCAATATTGTTGTATGCAAAAATAGAATATCAATTAATTTATATTCTTCTTCTCAATTTATTTAAACAATTTTTTTATTTAATTTATCATTTCTTCAGCTTTGCATAGGTCAGGAGCTTATAAACATCTGATGAATGAGGAGGATGTTGAGAATTTGAAGTGGCTTAATATATTTAAGTAAGTTTCTTTCTTTCTTTTTTAACCAATTCACACACACACACATATATATATAATATAATATTTAGTAATTATTTTTCAAAAAAATGTGCAGCAAATATGATCTATACAGCAAGAGCAAAGTTCGGGTTGATGTGGAAAAGGTCAAGCCATACTATCTCTCCCTCATTGAAAAGGTGAGTATTTTGCAGTTATTCTTAATTAATTGGATGCATTTTACATTTTTATTCAAAATTTCTTAATTGGAAATTAATTTTGTTGCAGTACTTCCCGGCGAAGCTCAGATGGTAAATCTCACACATCGGAGGCATTTTGGTCAAGAAAATGAATTCCGGCACATTTTTTTTGTTTTCCCATGTAAAACAATAAAAGAAATTTGAAGGATTATGGCAATCTTAAATTAAATTGTTCTGGAAATTTGTAATATGTTAATGAAGTAATTTATGATTTAAGAAGAGTATTTAATATCACAGCTAGCTCTTTTAGCTTTTGCTAATCTGAGTCATATTTTCATTTATATTACCACAACAGTATAATGAAAAGGAGAGCTATATACCATTTAATTGATAACAACAAATAAGCTCATGCCTTAACATAATCATCACTATGTATCCCATGAATCGGTCTATTGTTCGATATATTACACATTGTGCAGTTCATATTTTTGAAAGATGTATCGATACTTGTTTGATGTTTAGATTTAAAATTAATATTGCCTAAATCATTGCACCATTATCGTGACCGTAATAATAATCAATATCGCGAATTCGTTAACACAATATCTCCTAAATTCCAACTTCCTTGTTTATATAAAAGTGACATTTTACAAATTTGATAAGGGTAACATTTTCACTTTGCACGAGTTATTAGAAACCAAATTACACTTTATAGTGACACAATTTTAATGGCAGACTAAAGTTCGTTGTCACTATAATATAAAAAAATAAATTATTTATCTAGAAAAAAATCATGTTATGGATCATAGGAGTGATATTAGATTCTTTCTCTCTATTGATAGTATTAATACTTTATAAAATATGCTCTGAAGACATGAATGAAATTCCATAAATGTAACATATAATTAAATCCAATTATAGTAAATTTAATAAATCAAAAAAGGAAATTGTCAATAAAAAGAGTAAATTCCATAAATGTAGCCTACAATAAATTTAATAAAGGAAAAAAGGAAATAGTAAAAAAAAAAAAAAACATGTGAAGTTACTTCTCTAATCACTATTCAAAGTCCACATTATTGTTAACCAACTAATCAAGTAAGATGGAAAAGACAAAAGTATCGTGTTAATAACTCTATTTTTGGTCAACTCATAAAATTATTATTTTATCATAAATTTTTAGAAAAGAGATAATGGTTATACCAATATAATATATCATCTGGTTTCTTAAAAAAGATTCAAACGTTATTCCATTTGATAAAGGGTTATTATAAGTAAACCCCAATACGATTTTAAAATAATCAATTAATCCCCCTCAATTTCAAAAATTTCCCTTATCGTTATTAAATTGTATCAATTTATCTAATTTTTTTCAATTTTAAACAAAACTGCCCGTAAAACTAGAGGATAATTTATTAATAAAATAAAATTTTTCTTTATGCCGTAAAAAAATATTAAAGCCAAAATAATTTTTTTTGAACTACCAATTAAGGTAAAATATAAATAAAAATTTAAGTTCAAAATATAAATAAAAATATTTCGAACTACAAATGAGATTTTTTTTTGTTTTTAATTTTTTATATATATATTTTACCATAAGCAAAAAAAAAATGATTTATGCTAAAACATAATCTAATTAGTAAGTTCAAAATATTTTTTTATATTTCAGAATTAAATTGCTTTATATTTTACCTTAATTGGTAGTTTAAAAATAAAATATTTTTGCATTAATTTTTTATTTTGGCATAAACCGATGTGTTATTCGTTTATAGCAAAATTTTAAAAACAAAATTTAAAAATGAAAAAAAAATCTAATTAGTAGTTCAAATATATATTTTTATATTTCGGACTTGAATTTATTATATTTTATCAAAATTGGTAGTTCAAAAATAATATTGACGCATTAATTTTTTATTTTTGTATAAATTAATTTTTTTTCGTTTATAGTAAAATATAAAAAAACAAAATGAAAAATGAAAAAAGTCTAATTTGTAGTTCGAAATAGTTTATATATTTCAGACTTGATTTTTTTTATATTTTACCCTAATTGATAGTTTGAGAAAAATAAATTATTTTGGCATTAATGTTTTTTCTAGCATAAATAAAAAAAATTAGTTATCAGTAAACCTCCCTCTAGTTCCAGGGGCAGTTTTGTTTGAAATTTGAAGAAAGAAGTTTTCTTAAAGTTGATACAATTTGATAACCATATAAGGATATTTTTAAATAGAGGGTATTAGTTAATCCATTTTGAAACCATATGAAAATATTAAGAAATACTATTCATTTTAAGAAATTTCAAAACGGTTTCAAGTTATCATCTAATTATGACGACCAAATCAATGAGGACCAAATTTACTGAAAGAAAGAAAGAAAAACATTTAGGTGCGTTTGAAAAGCTTGTTTTTTGTATTTGTTTTCTATCTTCAAATATAAAAACTATATTTGTATTTGTCTTTATTTTTTACAGCAAAAAACTAAAAACAAAAAAGCGTTTGAATCAAAATTTGTATTGAAAAATAAAATGATATTGGTGAACGGCGGTGACCGGTGGCGGTGGTGGTGGGTGATTGGCGGCGGGCGGAGGCGGCGCTCGAAGGTGGTGGGGGCCGGCGGCGGCGACCAGTTGTGGTGGTGGTGGCGGCAGCGATGGGGGCGGTGGCGGAGGTGGTACCCTAAATAGTGAAAAAACTCAAAAAATAACTAAAAGTTGTATTTGGTGTTTTCATCACTTTTATCCACTATTAACAGAAAACAGTTTTCTTGGGAAAAAAAAAGTGAACAGTGTATATGTTTGCCAAACGTGTTTTTATTTTTGAAATAGGTGAACAGTAAAAAAAGAAAACAGTTTTCTTGTGAGCCAAACGGACCTTAACCAATTTTTATTTTATTCTCTAAGAATTACTAGTATTTATATGGGTAAATTATTTTGACATCCCCTAAGGTTCTATATAATTACTCTCATATTAAAATTTGTGTAAATTTATTCTGACCTCTCCTGTAAGATTAATATTACATTAACATTTTTGTGCATATTGTAAAGTATCCTTAATTTAAGTGTTTCAAACTGAAGTAATTTATGATTTGCATGTCTAATGACCTCCTATCATTTAAACTACTAAAATACCTCTTATTTGACACTACTCAAAACATCCTTATCCCTTCCCATGCAAGTTGGTTATGTTATTTTAACATAAATTACTCAGTTTAAAATACTAAAATTATGTATACTTTAGTAAATGCACAAAATATTAGTGTAATATTAATTTTACAGGGGAGGTCAGAGTAAATTTACACAAATTAATCTGAGAATAATTATGCAAAACCTCAGGGGTGGTCAGAGTAATTTACCCTATTTATATTTATAGTGACATGGAGGGATGGGTCCCACTAAGATCGTCTTCTCTTCCACCTGTTCTCCATTCGTCGCCTTCTTTCTTTTTGGAGCCATTGCTGTTCAATTTATGTGTATGTATGTATCTATATCTATATACTATCGTGGATAGACTGCTAAAATTTCCCATTTCCTGAATAAAATTGACGATTAAAATTCGATTAGGTCAACATGAGAGGTTTCGATTCTTTTCTAGCTAAACTCCTAGAGTTCCTATGCTGTTACCGATTTTGAAAAGTCAACTCACAAGTGCTTCTTCAAAATTAGGGTTTTACTCTGTGATGAGTTTGTCCCTCTTTCGATGGCCTCGTTGTTTTCAAATGCTCTTCATTTCTTAGTCCTTCAAATTCTCACCCTCTCACTAGTAAACCCTAAATCTCTCCCCCAATTAGGGTTTGTTTCGGCCTCAGTTGACGAATTTTCAATCCTCAATTCCGATTCCAGTTTCGATTCCTATTTATTTCCCGGCGATTATTCGCCGCCATCGCCACCACCACCGTCTCCGCCGCCACATCCACCCTCAGTATCGTGTGAGGAGGATTTGGAGGGAAGTGGTTCACTTGACACTTTATGTGAGCTGAATTATAGTTTGAATTTCACAGATGATGTGTATATAGAGGGAAATGGAAGCTTATATATACTTGGAGGTGTGAAATTGAGTTGCCCAGTAGAGGGATGTTCGATTTTAATTAATTTAAGTGGTGAATTTAGGTTAGGGAGGAATTCGGAGATTTTGGCGGGAACAGTGTATGTGGCAGCAGGGAATGCGAGTTTGTTTGATGGCTCTGTGATTAATGTGACGGCGTTGGCGGGTTCGCCACCGGAGCAGACGAGTGGAACACCTAGTGGGTTGCAGGGAGGAGGTGGAGGGCATGGTGGGAGAGGTGCAAGTTGTGTGATGGATAATACGAAGCTGCCGGAGGATGTGTGGGGTGGCGATGCATACTCATGGTCATCATTGGGTGAGCCGTTGAGTTATGGGAGTAAAGGTGGGACTACGAATAGAGAAGAGGATTATGGTGGGAAAGGAGGTGGGCGGATCCGGTTTCAGGTGGAGGGTGATATTGAAATAAGTGGGGATCTTTTAGCTGATGGAGGTGATGGGGGTACCAAAGGAGGAGGAGGTTCTGGTGGCAGCATCTTCATCAAGTCTCATAAAATGTAATCTCGGTCTAATTGAATTGTTGCGTGATTTATATGTTCCTTTTATAATCTGCTATGTCTTAGAATGGTAGTATTTAGTTTTCCTGTGGTATTTAGTGTGTGCATGTGTTTCATCTTTAAGATACAGTCTTTAATTTGCTGTCGCATGTTTTTGTGCAATGTATAGCATGTAATTGCCTTTCACCATTCGAAACTGCTGTGTGTATACATGATATCATGTGACTGATGACATTTTCACCTGCACAATTTTCGTTGGTTTAAATGTTGTGAAAGAATACAAGGGCGATGATGCTTTTTCAGGGAATGTCAAGTCAACATTAAGTTTTAAATAAACATTAAGATGCAAATGAGAATAAAGAAAAATTTTCCTCATGGTGAGATTCTCTTTTAGATGCTAGAATATATGTGGAGTAAAATTTTGGTAACCTGATAAGGAAAAAGTCTAAATTGTGGATGAAGTATGATTGATAAAACCTTAATTCGACTGGTGGCATTTTGAGAGCAAGTGAATTATGTACTGTAGGCATTCTGGAAGATTTTTGTTTGAGGCCCTATATGATGGGTTTGACTATGGCATATAGGAAGTTCTGTCTTTCTAGTTTTCTTCCCTTGATAGAATAGTAAATAGGCTATAGAGGTGAGGGAAACTGTAAGAAAAATTATCTTTCAACGGTTTAGTAAACTGATAAAAGAAGATTCTTTCCTTGGCCAGAGTCTGATTGATGAATAAGAAGGAAAATATGGAATACTGAAACGATGTAAACTTAATAAACATAGACAAACGAAAACAAACATGCATAAGAAGGTGGATTGTAATTTTGCGAAAGGCTCACACTGAGATGGTCCCTGTCTATTTAGGATCACCATGCCAAGAAGGCTGGAGAAAAATTTGAACATAGTGCCCCCTTGACGGTTTTGAAACTTACTCCAATACCTAATGCCACAGCAGTATCCCGAACAGAACCCTCCAGAAGTTCTATTTAGTTCTCTCCAACATCAGGAATAGTAATTTTGTAGCTTAGTTCTTCATTCTGGAGGAGCATACTAGATGGAAAAAAGAGGAGTACCTCCATTTTTCTGGTTAGAAAGCCTACAAATGGGCCATGACCTGTTTAAGGAAATAGTATCTAGGCTTAAGTATAATTTTCTCCCATTTCTCTCCAAACGAATAATCGAAATAACTACAAAGAAATATTCTCTCCATATAACTCTACGTCTATTCCCACCAAAACCTGGAAATACACTGTCAAGGAGAGAGGACACTTTGCGGGGGGCATTCCACTTGATATGACCAATACTGGAGGTCACCTTTTAGTGAGTTCTAAATGGAATAGGTAACAAATCCATGTGTTGGAATCCTTCATACACACCACCACTTGTTTTGGGATAAAGCCTTATAGGGATTCCTCCCTCTCAACATGCAGAAGGTCCCCAATGGACTCTTGATATCTAGAAACTTGCCATTTTGGTACCAGATGAATGAGCAATCTGGTACTCAGATGAAATAACTGAAATTTAGCAAATCAACTTGGAAGTTCTACATGTTCCATGATAGCAAGTGTCATGGGATGAGGTCTCACTTCTACCATTTTCTTGGAGGTCTCACTCCTACCATTTTCTTGGAGATATTATTGGCTTGTTTTGCCTGAAATGAAAAATTGGATTCAACTTTGATTGCTTACACCTTAGAAATTATCTCTTCTCTATTAAGATATGAGCTTGCTTTTTAGATAAATTTTCCAAGTCTGCATTCCACACTGTTATCTACATTCGATGAGAGGTGATACACTGCAAGAGTAGCTGAGGAATCTTTTAGATTTTGTTTTATGCTTGACGGTTGGTCACTTAACAAAATGGAACTTCTAATGAAAGTTAATGCCAGTCTACTGGTTACCAGGCCTTTTAGATTGTTGATGCAGATATTTACTTGACACACCTAACTACATGGATGCTATTTTATTCACATGCTGCTGCATTTTCGATGAAATTTATGAAGATTGACCCGCTTTTTGTTATTTTGCACATCTTTTAAGTCATATTATTAAGGCAGTGTATTGGCTGGAAACGTTTTTCAACTGTAGTGATTTCTCTGTGAACAACAGGATGGGCAGTGGCAGAATAAGCGCTTCTGGAGGTAATGGATTTGCTGGTGGTGGTGGTGGAAGAGTTTCTGTCAACGTTTTCAGCAGGCATGATGAGCCCCAATTCTTGGTTCATGGTAGGACTACTTATAAACAAATGATTTCATCTATTATTCTGATATCTTGAAGATTGTCCCTTTTGATGAAATCAGAGATTCCAATCCTTTTTCGTTTTCTTTTTCAAATTGAGTGTGTTTGATAGCACATAATTGGCACCCACTTCTAACTAAAATTTGCTTAAAAATAACTGACTTATCACTGACCGTAAAACATGCTTACTGACTGACGATGTAAAACTATTACATGCATCGATAAGTTTTTCATACTGTAGAGTATTTTTTCTGCTCTTACCTCTACATATCCTCTTCTAAGACCCACAACCAAGTCACCAACTGCCCAACTGCCCAAGTGCACAGATAAGAGATTGTCATTGCCATTTACCCACTAGTACCCATTGACTACCACTAAACCCTGCAAAGTCCGGTTCCATCTTTATAATTACCCTGGATCAACCACCAGGTTGAACTCGAGCCACTACCTCGCTCTTCTTTCTTGTCATCTCCCTTTAATCAGAGCAAATTGCTGAATCACCATCATCATCTTCCATTTCTTCTCCTCTAGGTTAACCACCTGTTAACCAGGTACCCATGGATCAGAACAGCCTCTTAACATTGACCAAGCATTTCTTAATAGGCCTCCAACTAAGAAATAGATAATAGACAAGTTTTCTGCTGTAGTAATCTTTTATTATAATGCAGCCAGCTAATGTGCAAATTCATGAGTTGGCTCTTTGTACTAGTTCTACAGCTTTGTCCAATTGGTAATTCTTGTTAGGTAGTCGCTGAGTCAGTAGTCAATTTGTCCAGAGGGATAGCTATCTGCATGTCGGAGTATATCCTCGACACGTTAATGTTTGACTCTTGTTTGACAAGTGGTGTTGAAGCCTGTTGGATTTTTTGGCAGTTGATATTGCTTCCTGCTCATTCTATATTCTTTTTATCTGGAATTATTTATCAATTGAGTTTTAACTTATTCATAGAAAGCAAAACTCTTCTGCTGAGCGAAGATGCAAGCCTCGAGGATCATTATGTTTACATATTCCACTTCTTAATGCCTTTGGTCATAACTTTGTCATCTTTTAATGTTTAGTACATAATTAGGATAATGTTGGGCTAGGGAACAACTTCCTCTTAGAGAATTGGGTGAATGTTGAATTTGTCTTCATTTGATTTTACTGTGTCGTAAACATGTTAAGTGACCACATGCTTGTCCTCTCGTTTCCAGGGGGAAGGAGTTTCGGTTGTCGTGGAAATTCAGGTGCCGCGGGTACATTTTATGATGCTGTTCCTCGGAGACTCATTGTCAGCAATCACAATATTTCTACTGATACTGATACACTTCTTTTAGACTTTCCTAACCAGCCGCTTTGGACTAATGTTTATATAAGAAATCATGCAAAAGCTACTGTTCCTTTGCGTTGGAGTCGTGTGCAGGTCTGTGAATTATATTATAGTGACTTCTTGCTTTAATTCATTCATTGCTTATCATTTTCTTCATCTTGTATGATGTCTATATACACACAGACATATGTATATATGCAGACACATTGAAAAAGTATTTTTAATCATTTATTTCATAAGATAAAAAGTATATATCTGATATGCGTATAGAATATGTAGTTTGCAATTGTAAATTTATTATTAATTTTAATTATATATTCATATATTTATGAACTGTATATATTTGGAAAACATGTGTTTGTGTGTGTGTGGGTGTGTGGGTGTATGAAATATATAACATGTAATAGCTGTAAATTAATCAGTTCATATACTAATGAATGGTATGAAAATTATATTTTATTTATTAATATGATATATTATGTCTATTCAATATTCAATTACTGTTAGATTGGTAAGGGTGTTTCTGTAGAAAATAATATGATTTAAATAGTCGCTTCATACTATGAATAAGTTTAATTTTGTCCCTTTGCTACACAAAAGGGTATTCTTGGTATTTATTTATTTTTTAACTACTAACAACATGAGAGGTCAGAGTAAGGTCAACCAAACATTAGTATTGTGTCTTCAGAAGTTTAATCTGTATGTAATAAAGAGAAACTTTGGCGGGTGTCAGTGTAATTCACCCTATTTAATAAATCATGATGACATGATGCTTGGACCTACGTATGGTTCATGTTGGGGGCAGGTTTTTTGGAAGTTAATTATTAAGGACATTTACCTATATACCGTTCTGTTTTGCACATGTCACTTATGAAGATATAGATGAAAAAATTATGTCTATCTGAACACAAAAGCTTATTCTTATGGCCAAGGTTTCTTTTAGTTGCCATATTCAGCTTTGGTATGTGGCACAATTTAGGATTGATGATTAAATGAATATAAACTGCAAAAAGAAGATGATGGCATAAGCAGAGGCCACAAAGAATGTATTGATTAATGTATCGGTTATCTGTAATTGTGGAATGACTGCTTCAAATTTTAAAGGCTTCTAAATAGAAGATACCATGTGAATTCAGAACTTATCCTATATTTGATATCTGTTAGAGAGGGTGTAACTATAACATTTAAGTCCTTTCAGCACACCCCTTGGTACGAGACCTTCTTTTTGGTCCAACACGTGTAACATTTGGCTCCGATACCTTGTTAATTACCCATCTACTCAAAAAATTTAAAGCTGTTAGAGAGGGTGTAATTTTAATATATAAATCCTTTCAATAAGTCTTTTCTTTTGTTTGTTATGCTCTTATTCACCCTTAGATCCTCCCTTTCTTTCCCTTCCTTTTTTTCATTTGTTTTATTTTACCTTGTTTTTTCCCCCTTACATTCTATTACCGTTTTGACGGGAACCTACACAACTATTATCTCTCCTATAAGTGTAGGTGTTCTTGTTCATCTATGCTCTTATAAATGGATATTTCTTGTTAGGAATACTTAATTCTTTGTGTTGCATCTCTTGTTAGTTAAGGTTGGAGTTTTATTTTCCGCAATATTGATGTTTTATTGGTTTCCTAAGAAACTTTTACCACAGTTGCCTTTTAAGTAAATTATGCTCTCCCTGAGCTCTTGGCTTTCTTCTCTCTGGAACTGCTATGAGTTCTTATATATTACTTGTTAACTACCGTCTACTTTAAAGTTTAAGTTATTAGAGAGAGTGCTACTTTTATATTTAAATCCTTCGACACGCCCCCTCGCAGGCGGCCATGAAACGCGTGTATCAATTTAAATTGTTAGGGTGACACTGATGTTTATACACAGGAGCTTGCCTTCTCTGATACTATGTTAATCACCACCTATTCTAAGAGCTTATTCTATTAGAGTGAGACTCTGTTTGGCAAAACTTCTGCTTCTGCTTTTACACAGAAGAAAAAGAGAAGCAGAAGCCGTTTTGAGAAGCTGGTACCCCTTAGCGTCTTCAAAACAACTCTTCCAAGGCCCCGAAGCTCTTCTAAATTTTTTGCCAAACTGTTTAAAGCAACTTTTTCCTCCAGAAAGCCAAAAGGAGCTTCTGAAAAGCCAATCCAAACAAGACCTAAATGTAACTTTAATATTCTGATTCTTCAACATTACTCATGTTGGGTCTAGGTATTATTTATTTCCAGATATTTATGTGCTGATGCAATATATAGGTTCAGGGACAACTTAGTTTATCGTGTGGCGCAGTTTTAAGCTTTGGGCTGGCTCATTTCGCCTTTTCAGAGTTTGAGCTAATGGCAGAAGAGCTTTTAATGAGTGACTCGGTGATCAAGGCAAGTGTGTTGGGTTATTATCTGTGTGTTATTTTCGTTTTCATTTTGATTCATTTGGCTGCGCTGTAAATTTTCTCATATATTTGACTTTGCAGTTTAATTCTTATCCAATTAAAGAGCTCTCTTATAGAAATTGCTTAAACAATGGGGATTAGTAGATGCATCTGCTTCGAGTGTTTCATAAATATGCCAGAACATCTCATCCCCTGTTCAATGACCTCTCACAGGGCAAATAATTAAATGTTGGAACCTCTAGAATGTGTTGGGAAAACATGACATTCAAACTTGGACTAAATACAGTTCTATAAGATTGTTATGTAATGAAACCACGAGATTCATACTTTGGGTTATTTTATAAGATTTCGTTATAGACAAACTACTCCACTCGTGGGGAAAAAATAATATAAGTATGTTTCACGAGTTTGTATCATCACAAATATCTAATTTTCTCCTGCTCCAATCACCTTAGAAAAGGGTTCGATATATTTTTCTGCTCCAAAGGATGTGGTTGAGCGAGTTAATTAGCGTAATGTTGATTATTTTTGGGAGATCATATTTATTTATAGTTGCGTAATTTCGGAACAAAAAAGTTGTCTCTATGTCCTTTGTTTCCCTACCTTGATTGTTCATAAATGTTTATTTCGATTTCCACTTCACCATGATCAGCTGTTCAGTTTTTTTTTTTTTGGGTTACTGGATGCCAATGAAAATGATGGATATGCTCTTACAAGAAGTTTGTGCTGATATGCATTCTTGTGGTGATACTAGTTGTTGTTTTTTTTTTTTTTTTTTGAAATGTGATACTAGTTGATTTGCCTTGTGAATAAATGAGCCTTCTTGAGGCATTAGTAATGTTTACTTGATCCCTTTAAAATATTGCTTGTTCCCATTGCCGTGCGCAAAAACTGCAATTTAATTCTTCCTTAGACTGTGTATTAATGTGTTTCTTACTGTTTTAGTGGTCAGTTAAGAGGATAATGTCCTTGTTACTATCTTTCCAATTTAGGTATATGGGGCTTTGCGGATGGCCGTCAAAATTCTTTTGATGTGGAACTCCAAAATGCTTATTGATGGTGATGGTGATGCAATAGTTGCAACTTCCTTGCTTGAGGCCAGCAACTTAGTGGTTCTCAGAGTAACTCACTCAAATCACTTTAATCTGCAATTTTTGAACTTCAGTTCAATTTGCATTCTTGTATGACACCGTTGATGGTTTTTGGTGGTCAGGAATCATCTGTGATCCATTCAAATACCAATCTGGGAGTTCATGGACAAGGTTCACTGAACTTGTCTGGACCAGGAGATACAATTGAAGCTCAACGTTTGGTTTTATCATTGTTTTACATTATCAGTGTAAGCCAGGAGTTCTCCTTAAAGTTGATTTGTTCTTCAAAGCTCACAGCTGACAAGGATTTTGCTTCCTTTTACATTTTCAGTTATAGTTATTGGTAGTTCATTTTCGTCATGGAAACTAAAAGTGAGCTACTAAGAATGAAATTAACCCTTTATTAGCTAGCTCTTGTTAGTGGGATTATCGAAATTCAAGACAACCAAATGCACCCAACATGGAAATTTTTTGCATCTAATAAATGGGTTCCCCTTTATACTCCAACAAATTGCTAGATGTCTATTTCCTAATTAAATAGAAATTGGGATTTTCTACCCAACAAATGCCGTCTATTCTGAGCATATTTCTTTCAACTGCAATGACCACATTAAATTAATAATAGTGAGCTTATTCTTTGTGTTTGAAATTCCTTGTCTTTGTTTCACCTCTTGGCGAAACACTACTAAAAAGTAAAAATTTGGTCTGTTTGTGAGAGTATATCTATATTATCCAAGTAATGTGTCATCAATACAATGTCATCAGTTTAATTATATTTGTAGTTGATATTCCACAGTAGATCTGATTGGATTTTTTCAAAGTTTTGTTAGGATAAGTAAATCATATTTGTCCTTGTTGTAACTGATTTTCATTTTGTACATCTTTAATTTGTAGACTGATACATTCCTGGGGCATATGATAAGTTTGGATATTAAGAAGCCTCTTTTAAGGTAGGGAAAAATTCCAGGGCATACATATGCGATATATACCACAGTAGAGAAAACTATTTTGCAGAGGTATACGAGTAAGAAGGAAAGATGTTTGGGTAAAGTACGGGTGGAAGCTAGGCTGCTTGAAGTTTATTCTTGAAGGATTTCCTCCACGGTTTGGCTTGGTTTCCATTCTGTCCATTAGAATTTTGGTATCCGTTAGCAGCTAGGATCATAGGGCTGTAAAAAAGGAAAGGGTATTAGCTTGGCATGGGAGTTGAGAGACGTTGAGAACTATGAGTTTTGAGTGCGTTGGCAGTATTCATTCGTTTGCAATAGAATATACCAGTCTAGTATTTTGAACAGTGTGGAACAACACATTCTAGTTCTGTCCTTATCCTGTTGTGGAATAACTATTCTACCTTATTAGCTTAGTGCTTATATTAGAGAAAAATCTTCTACATGTTATCATTCTCTATGAACCGTGCTTGCTGAGATCCAGAATACATCTTTAGCTGTCCATCTATCAATCTTCAAGTTCCAAATTTGTAAATTGTGTTTTATTTGTAAATTTCAGATTGTTTCTGTTGTTAAAAGGCGAGATCATGATTGTGAATGCGTAAATATTTATTGATTTCTTCTTCACTCTGTTTATAATCAACTTTTCTAGATTTTGAAATTTGTTGAAATGTTTTTTTAAATTTTTTTATAAGTTTAAGCTTATCATTTGGCAATATTGATTTGTTTGGTTCCAGTGTTAATCTGTCCTTTTTCACATGCAGATCGGGCATGGGTCTGTTTTGAGAGGTCCCTTAAAGAATGCAAGTAACAATTATGTGTAAGACTGATAATTCAATATTCGAATCGTGATTTATGATTATACTAGAATTGTTTGTTTAGCTCATTATAATTTGGAAAATGGTAGGACACCAAGGCTCTACTGTGAACGCCAGGATTGCCCTAAGGAACTGCTTCATCCACCTGAAGACTGCAATCTGAACTCTTCATTGTCCTTCACTCTTCAGGTTTTCCACTGTTAAGATCCAACACTAAGCATACTTTCTATTTTATTTTACTCTATTGTTAACAGTTACATTTTTTGTTCAGAGCAGTGTATGCCAGATCTTTTGATAGACTTTGCTTTTTCTTTGTAAATATGTAAGATTGGTTTGCTTATGCAGATATGTCGAGTTGAAGATATAATTGTTGAAGGTGTCATAGAAGGATCTGTTGTTCATTTCCACTGGGTTAGGACTGTAGTAGTCCAATCTTCTGGAGCAATAAGTGCATCTGGGCTGGGTATGCTTTTTGTTCATTTTTTCAGTGTTATAACCTATAGCAAATAGCAAAATTGATGTGGAGGTGGGGAAATGAATAACAGAAATGATATGTTTCTTTCAATCCATTTTCCTTCTGCAGTCCCTATTTTTTTTTTTTTTCTGGAAGGTTTTTAAATTGAATTTCTACCATGATACAAAAATACCCTGTGGCTTGAAATAATGTTTTGTTAAATTCTCATTCTCTATGTATGCAGGCTGCAATGGTGGGGTAGGCAGAGGAAAATTTGTGAGCAATGGCCTTGGTGGTGGTGGTGGACATGGCGGCAAAGGTGGGGATGGATACTATGATGGCAGCTTGATTGAGGGTGGTGCTGCATATGGGAATGCCGATTTGCCTTGTGAACTTGGCAGTGGGAGTGGAAACAGTAGTCTAGCTGGTGCAACTGCAGGTGGTGGTATCATAGGTAAGCTTTTGATTTTAATGAGTTGAATTATATAATTTTTCACTGATATTTTGTCGTTTAGTTGGAGAAGAAGGATGAGAGAGGGACCATTTAAGATGGGTTGTCCATGTGCAGCGATGGCCAACAACTGGTCCTGTTAGAGAGGTGACATAGTCCTTATTGAGGTTAATGGTAGGGTAAACGTAACTCAAAACTAATGCAGGTTGAGATAGTTAAGACATTGATAGCATGTGATTTAGCTGAGGCTGTAGTCTTAGATAGTACGGAATGGTGAACTAGGATTCATGTAGCTGATCCCTAGTAGGAAAAACCTTTGTTGAGTTGAGTTGAGTACTAGACAAGGCTTAGTGAAAGCCTTAATGCTCAGGTTGGTTCTCAGATTTATGAAGGGGAGGGAAAGAAGAAAAGGTAAATGTAAAGGTAAAGAAGGGGAAAATGATCTTTTCTCATATCCTCTTTCATGCTTAAAATAAGGTTAGAAGTTAAAATTTTCTGAAAGAGGTTGATAATAATGAAAAGAAAAGAAAATAGACATTTATAAATAAATAATGATCTCTTACTCCTTGACATATCCTTTTGCTCCCTATTTCTCATAACGCAGGAACAAGGAAATAATGATACCTTTATAATGTCTTTTCTTTTTGCACACTAGATCTCCAAACCAAATAGAGCTTAGAGGTTCAAATCTGTTGAGGCGTAAGTGTGACACTCATCAGCCCAGAATCTCATGCTGCGAGGTTGTACCATGATGATTAATACTACGACAAATGGCAGAAAATGTAGTTAAGGGTTCATAAAAGAAATCCTTTCCCATTTGAATTATTTGTTAATTTTATATTTCTTTTATTTGTAAACAAATAAAGAAAAAGAAAGAGGTTCACATAGGAAAAATGGTCTGGCCGCCTCATATTCAATTCTCTTTCCTTACATGTCCCCATGCTTGACAATTAATAAAATGTGCCTCATCTCATGGAAGAGTTTAACATTTGCCTCTTTCTCTTACATTCAGAACCAACAGCTTTGCCTCATTCCGATACTCGGTGCTCCAATCGTCTGTTCTATCCTTTTATCTATGCATTTATCATATTCATGATTCTTTAATGGTAGTCGTCATGGGTTCGAAGTAGCTAAAAACCCCTTGTTAATATTTTTCGTACCTTTTTTCATTGATGTAGCTCTTGTCCTTATATTGAAGAACTGGTGCTACTAAAATTCCTTGAGCGTGAGGTTGGAGAATGGGGGGATTATATGCCATGCTGAATGGGTGTAATTTTTATTGTTTCTAAGCTCTGATACTGTAGAGTGAAGTTTTTATTCATCATCTTTAATTTTTTGATCAATATGGCTGGAGCCTTTATCTCAATGTTCCTGGCAAAATACTGTATTTTGCTTTTACATCATTCTTAATTGATGTCTTTTCCGGAACAGTGATGGGTTCGTTGGAGCACTCACTGTCAAGTTTGTCAATCAGTGGGTCTCTTAGGGCTGATGGAGAAAGCTTTGAAGAAAATATCAGAAAGCAAGGTGGAAGGCTTATTTCAGGCACAGGTCCTGGGGGTGGATCTGGTGGAACCATTCTTTTGTTCCTTCATGCATTGGCTCTTGATGAATCCTCTATTATCTCAACTGTCGGAGGACATGGTAGTCCAAATGGTGGCGGTGGAGGCGGTGGAAGGGTTCACTTCCATTGGTCAGACATACCCATTGGGGATGAGTACCTGCCCATAGCAAGTGTCAGAGGAACTGTCCACATTGGGTTTGTATCTAACCTAATGTATTATTTTTGTCTCGGTCTTGATAAAACTGCTTTCACACATGCAATTTTAAAGGACTGTTAGTGGAGTCATTTTCTATTCTAGTACTGCATTTGATATGAAAATTGCTGGAAAAGGTTTTTCTAGTGGATGTCATGGTTTTTTAATTAGGCGTAGAACGATATCCTGCATATAACATCTTCAGTCCATTTTTAATGGTTTTCTTTTGTTCTGATGCAATTTATTGACGTTTTTTATTATAATCTCAAATATGTAGACTCGAAAGTTTGGAAATGTTATAATTATGTGATAGGCCAAAGAGAATAGTAAATGTGCTAAAACTATCCTCGCATCATTCGAAGTGCTTGCTTTTAGGATACCACTAGATAAAATAGGATGTTCGACTTACGGCTCCCCTCTAGGTTGCCTTGGGATTGGATACAGAAGTTTATGTGAAAATTTTCTTTTGAATTCATCCTCCTTGAATCTCTACAAAAAATGAGAATGCCCCATGTAAATCATCCACCGTCTATTTCTTACATGCTTTTGGTTCCGAGCCTTACTTTCTCCATGAATTAGGGGAATTACATTTCCTTCCAGAGCTGATTCATCTCATTTGAAGGCACAAAGGTGAAAAAAAAAAAGTTATTTTGTTGCCAGGAGGAAGAAGGCAGTTGAATTTCATGAAGACAACTAAGTCTTGGTCATTGGAGGCTGGTTGTGTTATATAACATGGAATTTATATCAGAGATACTTCAAGAACTTTTCTTGTGTTCATAAATGTAACTGACATTATACAAGATCCAATCCAATAGTTCTGCTCGAGCAGATCTAACTAAGGGTGTCTGTCCTCCTAATGCTGTGGAATTATTTTATTACAAGGAACTAGTTACTTGAGAGCCTGACAACTCGCATTGCACTCTGCATGTATCTAACAAATAAAATGCAGAATTCTGCAATACTTAACCTTTAATTATATAAGCAAGTGCTGACAGTAAAGCTTGCTTTATCCCAAGAGGCTTTTAACTTGGATTGAAGGTTTAGTACTGAATATTGGTTATGAATTTATTGAACTGGAACTGTTGAATTAATATGTTGACAGTAAATATCAAGTCCATATAAAAACTACCATTCACTATGTTTCTTACATGACAAGTCAGGGATGTAAGCCAGATATCCCGGCTCAAGGACCACATTCGAAATGAGATGTTTAAGTGGTAAGTCGTTAACTTGTTTGGCAACTGTAAACACTTAGAGAAAAAACAACTGAATTAACTCACAATTAAGGACACAACACCCAACTAGGATTTTAAATAGTTTTAGTAATGCTTTCCAAATAACGTGTTAGATTGAATAGTGAAGTTCAACATGGGAGCATCATATGTATTAGTTTCAAACTAAACCTGGCTGCTTGACCAGGCCAGGAAACTTAAACATGTGGCATGGCAGGATCCACCACTGAAGGTGTACGCTCACCCCTGGAGGGCAAACCATTGTACAATTTTCCTTATCAGATGATTCCTGAAGTAGCTGCACATTCTCTAAAGTAACAAACTCAAGTCTTACCCCGAGATCATACTATTTTTTATGATGTAGGTTGTAGCTTCAACCTTTAGCTGCATCAAAGCAATATATAAGATTCTTGTTCCTATAGATTTCTTTTTAGGAGAGTAATAAAATGAAATTTTGACTCTATATTCAGTTTTTTGCTTTTAATATTCTAAATTATATGAAAACAACTCCCATGATTTGAACTACCTAACACATTCCAACTATTTGGTCTGGACTTCCAAGTGCCCAACTAGTTATATTGGAAGTTAGAAGACTAAAGTAATCTGGATTTCCAACAGTGTAACTGGAATTTGACATCACAACTGTTCTGCTTCTACTTTCAACTCCGACAGAATATATTGAATTGCTTTCTCTCTGACTCCAGCCGTTGCATAACCTACCTCCATGGAGTTGGTTAAAAGAATCTCCTCTTCTGAAAGATGAGACAGAGTCCTCTTTGATTTTCTCCAGCTAAACCCTCCTCATCCTTCTCCCAGCCCCTCCCCCTCTGTTGTTGTTGTTCACGTCATTGTTGGGACTCCTTGTGCTTTCTCAGAAATGATGGATAAAATGGTCATTGAGAGTTCAGTGTTGGTTTTTGAGTCAATTTTATTAATAACTATCATTTTTATTGGACAGGGGAGGAATAGGCAGAGATCAGGGCCATGCTGGTGAAAATGGAACTGTCACTGGAAAAGCCTGTCCAAAAGGACTTTATGGAGTCTTTTGTCAGGTATTGTTGTTGTTTTATCATATTATGAAACTGTTTGGACTTATTTTACTGAGCGGACGACTAAATGGGCATCGTATGCCATATAAGACGGCATAAAAGCATCCAACCATTGGATGTAGTAGGCGCTGTTTAGTATTTTTTTTAGTTAGACCTCTTTCCCTGTTTGATTTGGTTCTTAATACACGTGTCTTGAGGAGGAACAAATCCGTACAACTCTGAGTGATGTATTAATTTGTAACTGAGATGCTTGAAATTTTTTAGCTAATGGGTTTCAGATTTGTTCCTGGCTTAAGCTGCCTTA
The DNA here is from genome assembly GCA_963922005.1 of Cornus suecica. Lineage (NCBI taxonomy): Eukaryota > Viridiplantae > Streptophyta > Magnoliopsida > Cornales > Cornaceae > Cornus > Cornus suecica. The sequence continues at coordinate 74,472,445 of OY998240.1, read as the reverse complement.
GATTTGATGGATTGTACCTTAGATACAGATAGAATCCTTGAATTTACGATATGAGCACACTGTAATACAGGAATGCCCTGTTGGGACTTACAAGAATGCCAGTGGATCTGATAGAGCACTTTGTAGCAAGTGTCCATCTCATGAGCTTCCAAGTCGTGCTTTGTATATTGCTGTTCGAGGTACTTGCAGTTTCACTTTTTGTTGCTTCTTTGTGTGCTTCTATTTCATGCTGATTTTATTTAGGCAATAATGTGAAATGCCACTTGATTTTCCTTTCCCTTTTCCTTCCCGGTTTGTGTTCGGGAAGGGGAAAAGTTGAAGTGATTCCAGGTCCATGATTGCATGATTGCTTTTAACAGGTGGTGTTGCTGATACTCCTTGTCCTTACAAGTGCATTTCTGAGAGATACCACATGCCACACTGTTATACAGCCCTTGAAGAGTTGATATACACTTTTGGCGGGCCATGGTTATTTGGTTTCATTCTCTTAAGTCTCCTTGTCCTTTTAGCTCTGGTGCTCAGTGTTGCTCGAATGAAATTTGTCAGTGCTGATGAATTACCGAGCTTGGTGCCAACTCGGCATGGGTTGCAAATAGATCGGTCGTTCCCTTTCTTGGAGTCATTGAATGAGGTTTTTCCTCTGTTCTACTCTTGTTCAATTTTCATGTTCTTACCTGGCAGACGCTAACTTCTGAAGCACACTGGTTCTTTCCTTTCGTTCTTTGATTTTTTACTCCCGAGTGATGACTGTTCTCTTTCAGGTTATGGAAACAAATAGAACAGAGGAGTCCCAAAGTCATGTGTATAGAATGTATTTTATGGGCCCAAACACTTTCAGTGAGCCTTGGCATCTGCCTCACTCTCCTCCAGAACAAGTAATGGATATTGTGTAAGTTCGCTTGCTCGCTCTGTGTGTGTGTGTGGGGGGGGGGGGGGGGGGGGGGTTGATAATCAGGAAGTTAAAATGTCTGCAGTGAAATGTTGCATATGAATCAAACTTTTCAACTGATATTTTTCATTGATAAATTTATTATTTGATTGCAAGTGGTAAAATCCTTTCTCATTGCATGGCAGTTATGAGGATGCATTCAACAGTTTCGTGAATGAGATGAATGGTTTAGCTGCTTATCAGTGGTGGGAAGGATCAGTCTACAGCATTCTTTTTGTTCTTTCATATCCACTTGCATGGTCATGGCTGCAGTGGTGCCGGAAAAAGAAAATACAACAACTACGCGAATTTGTTCGGTCAGAATATGATCATGCTTGCTTGCGTTCTTGCCGTTCACGTGCCCTTTATGAAGGGATTAAGGTTCGTTTCTTCCGAAGATCCCTTTTTTTCCCATGTGTCGTCCAACATCTCAGAGTGTGGCTTTATGGTTGAAAGTTCTTTTGTGGTTTTAGAGGTTTTACTTAAGAGGAGGAGGTGAGGGGTTCCAGTGGGGCCAACTTGGTTGAAGTTTTGGTATATTGAAGCCCGTGATAAGTTGATTTTGTTCTGAAATTGGAGATATGAAAGTGTAGAGAGGAGAAGGAATAATCGATGAAGCATATAGGAAATCATAGATTAAGATTATCTGCATTTGATATACTGGAAAATTCAATCAGAAGTTAGTGAAGTAGAAAACCAGACTCTTGTAATTGTTCCCTAACTTGGTCCTTATTTTGATGATCAAATGCCAAACATTTACCTATCATAGTATCATGATTATCCTTTCTTTTTGTTTCAATGGAAGTCAAAATCTTATTTATTGGGGTTTAATCATTGTTGTTTTTTTTGTTGCAGGTAGCTGCAACATCTGATCTCATGCTTGCATATGTGGATTTTTTCCTTGGTGGAGATGAAAAGAGAGTTGATCTTCCTTCTCTCCTTCATCAAAGATTTCCAATGCCGTTAGTATTTGGGGGAGATGGAAGTTATATGGCTCCTTTCTCACTTCAGAGTGACAATATTCTAACTTGCCTCATGAGTCAGGTTTGACAGCTGTTAGTTGTCAATATAATTGAATTTTCATGAATTATTGTACTTTGCAGCATGATTCTATGCTGGTGTCTTCCATCGAAATTCACATGATTTTTCTTTTTACTACCTTGCAGTCTGTTCCACCTTCCATTTGGTACAGATTAGTTGCTGGTCTAAATGCTCAATTGCGTTTAGTTCGCCATGGACATCTTAGAACAACTCTTTGTCTAGTTACCAGCTGGCTTGAAACACACGCAAATCCTACTTTAAGTCCCCATGGCGTACGTGTAGATCTGGCTTGCTTTCCGCCTAGTGCTTTTGGTTATCGCCAGTTTGGGCTCATTGTTAGTGCAGTTGAAGATGAAACTTTGCAACCGTCGATTGAAGTGCCAGATGGTTCTTTGTTATTTGAGCAACAGTCCAGGTAAAGTTTGCTTGTGAAATTATTCTAGATTATTATGTGCTTAGGTTGTTTGAGACTGTAGCGGCTTAATTGTCTTTTCCTGTATATTTGCAGTTTGCTTGGTACTCATCATGGCAAAGCGCCGAATAATTTAAGAGTCAGTGAACATCTAACGACAAGTAAAAGGATATTGAGAGGGATTTCACATATTAAGAGCTTACAGAAACTTGGAGAGAACAGGAACATATATTATCCTCTCTCTTTTATAATTCATAATACTAAACCAATTGGCCATCAGGTAAGTGTAATTCTTGTACTACACTCGGTGAATCTACTAATTGTTGCCACTGGTCTCTGATAGAAATTTGAACATGCTTCCTCTGTCTCTCTGACGTATCTTTCTGTATTATTGCAGGATCTTGTTGGTTTGGTCATCTCAATACTACTTCTGGGAGATTTTAGCTTAGTCTTGCTTACGTTGCTTCAGCTATACTCTATTTCGCTGCTTTGTTTCCTTTTAGTTTTGGTCATTCTTCCTCTTGGCATTCTATTTCCATTCCCAGCGGGAATCAATGCTTTGTTTAGTCATGGACCTAGGCGATCAGCAGGTCTTGCACGTGTATATGCTCTGTGGAATATCCTGTCTTTGATAAATGTTGTAAGTGATTCTTTACCTTTGCTCAATTGTCACTAAGTTTGAACTGTTGCTAGGGAATTATTTGTTATTATTTATTTAAAGTGGGGTGCTTTTGTATTTTTAGAAACTTATTAATATATATACCAAGTATAGTGGAATGATGGATACGTTTCAATTCATTCTTTCACTCTTTCCCCAAATCTCTCTTTCTTTCTTCCTCTTTTCTCTTCTTTTCCTCTCCATCTTTGTTCTTGTTTGATTTTCTGTTAATTACAATATGGTATCAGAGCATGGTATCTAAACCCTAGGGCATGCGGTTGAAACCATAGGGCAAGTTTGTGTAAATCCTAGTTGGTGAAGGTTTTTCAAGTGAACCCTAGATGGGGGTTGTTTCCATTAAAGTACTGTTAATCCCATCCACAGTTTCTTCCGCGTGTGCGATTGGTGTTTTTTTGGTGTTCGCCTCGCTCGGTTGATGATTTTTTGGTGATCGTGTGGTTCTCCTTTGCAACAGGTTCCTTTTCTTTGTCATTTCAGATTCTGGTGTGTTATCGGGTTGTTATCTAGGGTTTCTTTAGTGATCGTGTGATTGCTTTCTTGTATGCATCGTGGAAGATAGTTTTCATAGTGGTTGTGGTTTTTCTTATAGAGAGGTGGTTCTCTATACGGTTGTTGTTCTGTTTCTGAGGAGTGTTGTTGTGCCTAGAAACCGTTTGGTAGTCTAGCTCAGAGGTAACTTCCTCTCGTGTGACTCCGGCATTGGGTGGTAGTAGTGATCACCATCCAGGCTTGTGGTATTACCACAGTTAAGTTGGATGAGACCAACTATATGGAGTGGGCTCAATATGCTTGTATGCATATCATGGGTTGTAGGATGTTGGACCATATCGAAGGGACTGTTAAGTATCCCTTAAAGGGTGATCCTGAATTCAATGAGTGAAGTGCAAACAATGCACTGGTTATGACGTGGTTGTTGCAGTCAATGCAACCACAAATCAATAAGGGTTTTTTGTTTGTGAAAACAACTAAGGAGTTATGGAAGGCTGTAGAAGAGACGTATTCTTCAGTTGGTAATTTTGCAAAGTTGTATGAGCTTCAACAAGAGATTGCAAGGTTCAAGTAGGAAGACTAAACTTTTGCCACATATTACCACACTCTACGTGGTAAATGGGAAGAGTTAGATCATTACCAAGACTATGTACCGGTGTGCGCAACTGATATTAAAGCGTTTCGAGCTATGGTAGAAAGGAACCGAATCTATGAGTTCTTGGGTGGTCTGCATCCGAAGTATGAGCATGCTAGAGTACAAGTGTTAGGCAGAAATCCAGCCCCTAATTCTGTTAGAGAGATGTTCTTTTATATCCAGGCCGAGGATAGTAGAATGAAGACTATGTCTGGATCTGCACATACCAAGACTGAGTCAGAAGTGTCATTGTCTGATTGGTCTGCTCTTGCCACACAATAGTGGAACAAATCTAATACTTTCAAACGAGGAAAACAAGGTGCTAAGAGTAAGTTGAGGTGTGACCATTGTGGGCGTACGTGCCACACTAGGGAAACATGTTGGGATCTACATGGCCGCCCTACTTCAGTCTTCACTCCTGTTCAATCGAATGCTAGGCCAAAGCCTGGTCCATTTAGGGGGTCATCAGTGGCACATGTTGCGGTGCCTGAGACTGCCTCTATTGGTCATGCCTACTCTGGACCACAAGGTTCTTTATCTGGGGTTGAAGTTGATGCTCTTCGACAACTGTTAGCTCAGAATGCCTCCACTTTTGCCTCTAATTTTGCTTAGACATGTCTTCCTCCTTCTGTACATCATGTTGCTACATTATCTCGTAAACAACCCTGGATTATTGATTCAGGAGCCACTAATCACATGACTGATTTTTCATCTGAATTTTTTTTGTACAATTTGTGTTCTGGTAAGGATAAAGTAAGAGTGGCTAATGGCACATTCACCTCTATTGCGGGAAAAGACAATGTGTCTACCACTTCTAACCTTACATTATCATCTGTCCTTCATGTCCCAAAGTTCACTAATAATCTTCCTATTCGTGTAGAGAATTCTTCTACTTAATGGGAATATCTCCTTCCATTGCATGTTCCCATTCATGGGGAGATTCTAACTGAGAGGTCTGTTTCTACTAACTCTAGTAATTTGCAGTCGGTGAAACAATCGATTGTCTATACTCGGAGGGCAAAGAAAGTCATTGACTCACCCTAGGACCAAGAAGTCTCCCTCAATCCATGTAACTCTTCAACTCATATTCATGAGTCTTCTCCTAATAACACCTGTGTTGATCTTGATGTCCCCATTGCTCATCGTAAGGGTGTTCATAGTTGTACGAAACATCCTATATCTCAGTTTGTGTCTTAGGATGCCTTATCTCCTTCATATCGTGTTTTTACTTCGTCTATCTCTTATGTTTCTGTTCCTTCTAGTGTTTCAGATGCACCCAGTTAGCCACCATGGAAGGAAGCCATCTTTGAGGAAATGAAGGCTCTTGAGAAAAATGGTACTTGGGATATTGTTTCCTTACCTAGTGCTAAGAAACCAGTAGGGTGCAAATGGGTCTACACAGTGAAGTATAATGCAGATGGAACGATTGAGAGATATAAAGCCCGGTTAGTTGCAAAGGGCTTCACTCAGACTTATGGAATTGATTATGAAGAAACTTTTGCTCTAGTTACCAAGATGAATTCTATACGTGTTCTTCTTTCTTTGGCTGCTAATTTGTCTTGGCCTTTACATCAGTTGGATGTGAAGAATGCTTTTCTTCATGGTGACTTGGAAGAAGAGGTGTATATGACTATGCCACCGGGGTTTACACTTGCCAATGGTGAGAACTTAGTGTGCAAGTTGAATAAAGCCTTGTATAGATTAAAGCAGTCACCGCGTGCTTGGTTTGAAACATTCAGTACTGCTATGAAAATAGTGGGGTACACACAGAGTCCGGCAGATCATACACTCTTCATCAAGAGACACAAAAGTTGCACCACTGCCCTTATTGTATATGTGGATGACATTGTTATCATGGGGGATGATCCAGAAGAGATTCGTCGAATGAAGTCATTTTTAGGGACAGAGTTTGAGGTTAAAAACCTCGGATTATTGAGATACTTTCTTGGCATCAAGGTGTGTAGATCCAAGAAAGAGGTGTTCACTTCGCAGCGGAAGTACGTGTTAAATTTGTTGGCTGAAACTGGTAGGCTTGGTGCAAAACCTGTTGTTTCCCATTGAGCAGAGCCATAAGCTTAATGATGTGGGGAGTTTTCAGCGATTGGTTGGGAGATTGATTTACCTATCTCTTACACGCCCAGATATTGCCTACGCGGTTAGTGTGATTAGTCAGTTTATGCATGCCCCTCGCACACGTCATCTTCAGGCTGCTCATCGTGTTCTCTATTACCTCAAGGGCTCCCCAGGTAAGGGGATATTGTTTGGTTGTCATGATCACTTGCGTGTTAAGGCGCAAGTTCTTTGACAGATCGACGATCTACTTCAGGATATTGTACATTTGTTGGGGGTAATCTTGTTTCATGGCGAAGCAAGAAACAATCTGTAGTAGCTAGATCTAGCGTAGAGGCTGAGTTCAGATCCATGGCACATGGAGTTTGTGAGTTATTATGGCTACAGACTATGTTGGGAGAGTTGGGTTATCCTGTTTGCGAGCCAATGAATTTGTATTGTGACAACAAGGCTGCTATTAGCATTGCTCACAATCTTGTTCAACATGACCGTACAAAGCACATTGAAATTGATCATCACTTTATCAAGGAGAAGCTTCGTCTTAAATTAATTTGTACTCCATATATTAATACACAATATCAGGTGGCTGATATTTTGACTAAGGGTGTGAGCAAGACTTGCTTGCAAAATATGTTAGCCAAGTTGGGCATGATAGATATCTTTGTCCCAACTTGAGGAGGAGTGTTGCAAGGGAGTTATTTGTTATTATTTATTCAAAGTGGGCTGCTTTTGTATTTTTAGAAACTTATTAATATATATACAAAGTATAGTGGAAGGATGGATACGATTCAATTCATTCTTTCACTCTTTCCCCAAATCTCTCTTTCTCTCTTCCTCTTTTCTCTTCTTTTCCTCTCCATCTTTATTCTTGTTTGATTTTCTGTTAATTACAACATGAACTACTTGAAAGTATACTTAGACACATGCATGGACCTGATTTGGATTTCCTTATTGAATCTCTCATATTTCATTACAAGATCCAACAATTTATGACAGTGGATTAGAAATACATGAAAATGGAGGATCTTTATTGGCTTAATTTATTTCTTCAACGAATCCCAAATTCCTAGGACTCGGAACTGTACAAATCTTGGTTCAAATTGTCATCATGAAGATGTCATTTCTTATTAAAAGCAAAATAAAGATGGAGCTTCTGTTTAGCCTTACAAAAGGTAGATTGTTGGTCTCTGAACCCTCAGGTTCAATCCTGTCTTTCCCCACCGTGCTCTACTGTCGACTGAGTTCGGACTATTTCTGAACATATATTGGGTTTCAAAGGTACACCTCATGCATTTGTTACCTTGTGAGTGGTGAAGGTGAATGAAGGAACAAGTAGGTGCAATTAACTCAATCGTGTCTTATTAGGGTGACATTTATGAATTTCTTGTCTAAATTACACTTGTAATTAGGTCGTTTTACATGACTGAATACTTGAAAGGAATTTTATTTTCTTTCTGGAAGTAAGAAGATATCTGAGTTTAGGAAATATTTCTTTCATCTGTTGGTATTTAAATTGTTCAGTTCTGTAGGAAGAGAGGAGGGTTGGGGGTGGTGATTGATATTCATATACCCACTTTCTCCCAGTTGGAACTTGAACACTCAATCTCCTATAAGATGAGGAGATAGCAGACAAATGGTGATGCTTGGTGGTCAGTGAAGGAAGGAGTTAAGTGCATGAACATACTTTTTGAGCGGCTAGTTATACCCAAGGCTAATGCTTGGTGGTCAGTGAAGGAAGGAGTTAAGTGCATGGACATACTTTTTCAGCGGCTAGTTATACCTAGTCTATTTACCGGGTGATGTCCATTAGCCATTGCAACTAGAACTAATTTGGAGCCTTTTGTCATTTGCTGATCTACTTCTCTATTTGGTCATTTATCATTTCCTGCTTTTTAGGGTTCTCTTTATGTGTATGATGATTTTTAATATTATTTTCCCCCTTATTTTTAATATACACACATATATATATATATATGTATGTATATATATATATATATACTACTACTACTAAAGTTGTTTGATTTTTTCGGTGGCAGGTAGTTGCTTTCATATGTGGATGTGTTTACAAGACTCAATCCTCACAGAATAAAAAGCACCAAAACTTTCAGTCCTGGAACTTTAACATGTAAGGAGCTTCTATTTTCTGCAATGGGAATTGTCACTGAATGGCAGTAGGTGTGATCAAATTGCCACATTTTGGTATTCTATTTATATGTGAATGTTATGTTAATTACGGTTGCAGGGAAGAAAGTGGGTGGTGGATGCTTCCTTCCGCGTTGATGTTGTGCAAAGTTATCCAAGCACGACTCATCGATTATCATGTTGCTAACCTAGAGATTCAGGAACGTACATTGTATAGTGACGACCCTGATGTGTTCTGGCAGTCCTGAAAGGTGAAAAACGTTCATTTGCTAGGATCCAGACCCCAACTTTTTCTTCTTTTATAAGTTATATTCTCATCTGTATAGTTTTGGTCTTGTGTTCTTATAGAGAGAGAGAGAGAGAGAGAGAGAGAGAGCTGTTTTCGGTTACATGTGCAGCACCAAGTTCTACTCTAATATATAGAAATGCGTGTTTACATTTGTTTTGTAATCTTTAAGAGTTGATTTTTGCCATATTTCAGCAGTGGGTTTTGACATAACCGACTCGAGTTAATTTCCCCTGTGGTTTCAAAAAAGATCACTTTACCTCCCTTCTATACAGAAAATCCCCTTGCACTTGTTAAATTGCATTAGCTTGCCCCATTTCCTATAATTTTGGACCAAAATACATCTAAGATTTAATGAAAAATTATTAAAATTCAAAATAAAATATAAAATTCAAAAAACATATACAATTTGTAAAAAATATTAATATATATTTTTTGAATTTTATATATTCATTTCGAATTTTATATATTTTTTACGAATTTTATATATATTTTTATGAATTATATATATATATATATTTCTAATTTTATATGTTTTTTTTGAAATTTATATGTTTGTTTTTGAATTATATATATATTTTTATGAATTATATATATATTTTTCTAATTTTATATGTTTTTTTTTTGAAATTTATATGTTTGTTTTCGAATTTTATATATATTTTTCAAATTTTATATATTTGTTTCTAATTTTATATGTTTTTTTTTAATTTTATATTGTTTTCAAATTATATATATATTTTGAATTTTATATATTTTTTACAAATTATATATATATTTTGAATTATATATATATATATATATATTTGAATTTTAAATCATTAAATTATTTTTCAAATTTTATATTATTTTTTGAATTTTATATTGTTTTTTCAAATTTTATATGTTTTTTCAAATTTTATATATTGTTTTATGAATTATATATATTTGTTTTTAATTTTATATGTTTTTTTTTTTTAATTTTATATATATTTTTTGAATTTTATATTTTTTCAAATTTTTAATATTTTTTACGAATTATATATATATTTTTTGAATTTTATATGTTTTTTTGAATGTTAATCATTTTTCATTAAATTTCAGGGGTATTTTGGTCCAAAATTATAGGGAAGGGGGCAAGCTGATACAATTTGATAAGTGTAGGAGAATTTTCTGTATAGGAGAGGGGCAAAGTGATCTATTTTGAAATCATAGGGGGATTTATTGAAATTAATTCCCGATTCAATCACTGTTTTGCTTGAGATCTAGGAGATAATTATTCGTTATAATTGTAATACCACATCATCATGTTGATGTGGTATCACCAATCCAATAAAAATTAATTATTTTTACAGGGGTATTACATATTACCATGTCAGCATTCAAACATATATGAAAATAAAATACAAAGAAATCAAATCTATTTCCATTATGTCTTATGCTAACAAGGTATTATGTATTAAACCTATCAAAATAATTGATTTTTATTGGATTGTGATATTATATCAGGATGATGAAGTGTATCACTGTTATAACGAATAATTTATTGTAATTGAGAATATGACAATTTTTCATGGAGAAGTTGTTTCCAGTTTCAAACGTAAATTACAATTTACGTGTGTGGAAGGGTATTTCAATTTTGTTTTTCAATTTTTGACAACATTATACACGTTTGAGCAATGGTTTTTGTTATTTCGTGAATTAATCGAGATAAAAGTCTCTGAAAAAAAAAAAATCTAATGAGTTGGTAGAAGCTTTACCAAGAAGTGGAAAAGCATATATTGGATGTCACATTAATGAATGTGTCACGATATTAATGGTTGTGAATTTTTTAATTTTTTAATTTTTAATGGAGAATAAACTATCTGCCAATTTCTACATCATGGGTCCCAGAGTTGAAAGATCAACCCCATTAGTCTGATTTTACAATGTGATATGTTTGTACGTTTCCATCTAGGAATATTTTTCGTCCAAGTAAATGCCAAATGCTGTGAATATTTCAAATTTATGGACAATTTTGAAAGTATGTTTCGTTTGCCATGACGAATTTTCATGAAGCCAAGTCACCTTTGATTTTGAACTTTCATCAAATATTTAGTTGGGTTTTAAATTTTAAAATCAATAATGATACTTGCACTTGTTAAGTTTAATTCCTAAAGCTATAAAAGTTTTAACCACTTGATATGTTTGATAGTTTCAACTGAGATTTTAGAAATGTTGGGGTACCATTTCTACTGTGAACCCTACCAATCACATTTATTTATAAAAAGGTTATACATTAATTTATAAAAAGGTTATACATTAATTTATAAAAAGATTATCCGTTAACAAGTAGGTTTCCTCACAGAATAGGTTAAGTTAATCAGAAAAGATTTGTAGTATAGTATCTCATGAAATATTAAATCTTATGTTCGATTCCTAATAATCTCAAATAATTTGTTGCGACATAGTTCGAGCCTTATTTGATTTGTGTAGAAGAATTATTTTACATAATTCTCGTGAATTAGTATGGACGAAATTCCATTATCCAATAAAAATATATATATTTGCTCTTTTAGATTTTGAATGAAACCAAGTCACCTTTGATTTTGAACAACATCAATTTTGTTCCATACTTTTAGAAATCTAAATTTCTAATTTAATTCTTAGTGCCACATTTTTATTATTGGTTAGCATAAGGATACGTATGATAAGTATGACGTAGTATCTCAAATTAATTAAAACAAATGGTGAATATTATTTGCAAGTGATAGAATCAATGCGTGTATTACACTAATTTCTATTATTGGTTTGGGTACCACGTGAATTTATCTCAGGGATATTCAATAGATTCTTGTGTTAGTGACTAGGATAGAACTCAACAAGTGAGATTGCATCATCAAATGAAGGGCTTGTTTGGTTCGTACTTTTGCTTTCATGCGGTGAAATTTACAAAACAGAAATATATGTTTTTGTTGTGGAGTGCTATGAGTCAAAACTGGAAGCATGTTTGGTTATGATATTTTTGTTCTTGTTTTGGTTACTTATTTTCTCCGCTATAGTATTATCTTTGTTAAGAGTGCAAAAAAAATATCATTTGGGTATTTCCTGAAAATGACACTATTTGATATATGTTTTTTTATTATAAAAAATAAAATATTGGTGTCAAACATGTTTTTGTTTTGAAAAAAAAAAACAGAACATAAAAACAAAAATGTGAACCAAAGGGACCGAAATAAGTGGACCATTGTAACAGCATCATGGGTGGATCCTATCTGGTTGAATCTCCACCGTCCATTGACAAAAAAAAAAAAAGACCTTTATTAATGGATGGTCCAGAAGTCTCTACCGCATGATTCAGATTATTCTCAAAATATGAGATCATAACGACCCATCTTAAGTAAATGTAGCTTATGTCTGTTACACGTTAACATTTTTCCAAAACTGATGGTGAGGCCCACAGTGAACTGTTGAGTGAATCAGCAAGCACAAACATGACTTGTTTTAGGGCATCCGGAGCGCAGGCAATAGTGGCCAATCTCTTTGCTCTGTAGCGACTCTGACACGATGGAGTGGGAGACTTGCAATGGTGGGCCAATGTCAAAATGTTGCACTCAACACGCCACATATAACGTTGCACAGTCTCTTCCTTTCTTTTTATTTTTTTATTCAAAATAAATATATTAATTGTATATGATTTATTTTGTCTAATCTAATTATATTATTGTTATATTAATGTATCTTTTTTTTTTTAAGAAAGTAATATCTTATTTGTAGAAAATTGATAATATTTTTTTATTTATGATATTTAATGTACAATGCAATCTTTTTATTATAACATTCAATTAATTAATTAAAATATATAATTTAATTAATTTAAAATAAAATTTTATTTTGCATAATAATTAATTGATAGATTTATTTTTTTTGAATAATAAAATATTTTATTTGCATACTAATATTAAAAGTACATTTTCTGCGATTACACCAATTTAAACATTTTCATCACCAAATTGATTTCACAAATTTTTCATCAAATCTCTCCTCAGATCAGCATTACTTGTATTTTTTCATGTGTTTTAAATTATGTAATGTATTTTTTTTGCATGTTTATTATTAATTTTTTGTATGTGAGAAATTATTAATGTATTTTTTTCATGTGTGTTAAATTATGTAATGTATTTTTTTGCATGTTTATTATTATTTTTTTGTATGTGAGAAATTATTACTGTATTTTTTTATTTATATAAAATTAAATATTATATTTTTATTTATGACATTTAATATATATTTTTTATATTAAATATTTTATTAATAATTAAATTATCTTTAATAATAAAATAATAATAAATTGGAGTGAAACATAAAATTTCACACCATATAACACATTCTCCAAATAAAATGAAAAGCCACATCATTAACTACTCTCCATTTTATTGACGTGACATCCTACTTTATTAAACGTTGAGAGCCTCCCACTCCTTATACTTTGTTAAAACATTTAGGCCCTGTTTGGTAGGTGGTCTGGTTCCAGGTGGTATGGTCTGGTTTTGCGTTTTATGGGACCAGACCGTGTTTGGTAATGGCTCCCAAATTTTTGGTTAGACCAAATAAGACCAAATCAAACCAAAATGACCTCATTTCAGACAAAAAAAAAGGTGGTTTCTGGTGGTCCGATCTGGTCTTATTAATAAAATATATTTATAAATAATTAAAAATTAATAAATAAAAACAAAAATTAATAATAAAAAAAATTTAAATAAAACATATTTTAAAAATAAAATATAAATAATAAATAATACCTAATAATAAAAAAATGAATATAATAATTATAAATAAATGAATAAATAATAAAATATATTTATAAATAATTAAAAATGAATAGTTAATAATATAAATAATAAATTAAATAAAATATAATAATAATAATAAATGAATACAATAATAATAAAAAAATATAATAATAAAAAAATAGACTAAATAATAAATAATAATAATAAATTACATAAAACATATTTAAAATATAATAAAAATAATAAATAATAAACAAAATGAAATAAATAATAATAATAAATAAATATAATAAAAAATAATAAATAGATATAATAATAAATAAATATAATAATAAATAATGAATAAATATAATAATGAATAAATACTTCATAATAATAATAAAAAATGAGTATAATAATAATAAATTAATATTAAATTAATAAAATATATTTTTAAATAATTAAAAATGAATAAATAAAATGAATTAAATAATGAAATAATAATAAATAAATAGAATATATTTATAAATTAATAAATAATAATGAAATAATAAAATATATTATAAAGTGAAGAAATAATAAATAAAGAAATAAATAATACATAAATAAATTTATAATAAATAATAAGACCAAACCGCTTACCAAACAGACTTTTCCAGATCAGATTAGACCAGACCAGACCGGACCAGACCGAACCAGACCAGACCAAACCAGACCAGAAAGACCACCTACCAAACATGGCCTTATCCTAGAGGCAATAGAATACTATTCCATGCAGCCTGACATTAGACCCACCATTCAATTACCACGTTTTATATATGGTAATTTGCATTGACACCCCTGAGGTTTGGGTCAATTATAGCAAGGGGATGGTCAATGCACAAGTTTACAGAGATACCCCTTGAGCTTTCAAAAGTTTTTCAATGACATCCCTTTGGGCCATGAAAAGTCATATTTGCCTTTATTTAATTTTAATAAACTCCCCTCTACTATTTAATTTAATCAACTAACCTCTCTTATATCCGGATTGCCCACTGTACTTTCCAATTTAATCAATTAATCATTCCTATATCCGGATTGCCCCCTATATTTTTCAATTTCAAAAATTATAAATATATATATATTTCGTAAATAATATACAAAATTTGAAAACAATATATAAAATTCAAAAAAAGTATATAAAATTCAGAACATATATAAAATTTGAAACAAATATATAAATTTCGATTTTTTTTATAAAATTTGAAATTATCATATAACTTTCGAAAACATCATATAAATTTCGAAATATATATATATAATTCAAATATATATATTTTTTGAAATTTATATATATTTTTTGAAATTTTATATATTATTTCTAATTTTATATGTTTTTGAATTTATATATATCTTCCGAATTATATATGTATATATATATATATATTTATTTTTAAATTTTATATATATTCGAAATTTTTATTTTTTTCGAATTATATATATATTTCAAAATTTATATACTTTTTTTGAATTTTATATATTATTTTCGAAATAAATATATATTTTTTAATTTTATATAATTGTTTTAAATTATATATATATATATATATTCGAATTTTATATATCTTTTTGAAATTTGATATATATTTTTCGAATATTATATATATATTTTGAATTTTATATATATATTGTTTGAGGGTGGGGTATAATGTGATTAAAATTGAAAAATATAGGGGGCAATCCGAATATATGAGGGGTTAATTGATTAAATTGGAAAACACAGTGGACAATCCGGATATAAGAGGGGTTAGTTGATTAAATTTAATAGTAGATGAGAGTTTATTGAAATTAAATAAGGGCAAATCTGACTTTTCATGGCCCAAAGGGGTGTCATTGCAAGACGTTTGAAAGCTCAGGGGGTGTATTTGCAAACTTTTCATTAACCGTCATCTGGCTGCAATTAACCCAAACCTCAGGGGGTGTCAATGCAAATAACCCTTTTATATATACCAACATATGACTATTATATATACCGTCGTGAGCTTTTAACCCCATATGGTATTCAGATAGTGTATAACACTCATGTGATTTTATTTTCTCCTAATTTTTTTAATATAGTACGAATTATTTTCAAAATGGGGGCAATTCGCACTATATTCAAAAGTTTGGGGGAAGAAGAACCATAGGGGTTAAACGCTCTGTATGAATAATATAGAGGGTTAAAAACTCGAACAATTCTGGGGGCAATTCACACACTTATTTTTTCCTTTTAGAAAAAAAATTAAAAATAAAATATTTATTGAAATTAGTTTTGGTCGTGTTTTTTCACGATCTTTACCATAGATTTCATTGACTCCATTTTTTTTGTATGTATATTTTTAAATTGTTGAAACAAAAAAAATGATATGAGTAGTAAATAATTTTTTACCAACTCATTTGAGAAATTAGGTGGCATTATTTATCAAAAAACAAAAACAAAAAAAAGTTTGTTTAATTAATACCAAAATAATTGTTGACATCATATTTTTGGAATTTTAATATTGAAAATCAAGGATTGCCCCTTATAAAAGCATATGAATACAAAAAATAAATAAATAATTTTAATTTAGAAACTCATGAAACTAAAAAAAATATACAATTTGAGTGATTCATAATAACTTAGGTGTTAATATACACATATTTATTTGTATGGCTTAGTCATTTTTGATATTATATATAAAGTTCATTTCAAAAAATATATATACACATTTTTAAACTAATTGGTGTCATAAACACAATATCTATATTACATGGGTGTTTTAAGCACTTATCCAAAAAATGTAGGTGTCAAAACGCCCGTTTTAAAACTAATGGGTGTTATACATACTATATCCATATTACAGTGGTGTTTTAAGCATTTGTCCCCAAAAAATTGGTACTAATACACACATTTTGAAGTTAATAGGTGTTATACGCACAATATCTATACTAGAGGGTTGTTTTAATTACTTAACCCTTATATATATATATACACACACATATATAAGCACTACAAAAAATCAGGTCCATTCCCTCTCTCACCTGGATGGATCCATTCGTTGATGTGTCCGAAGTTGGTTGGTCATCTTAGCTACCAATTGCCATGTCATTAAAGAAGTGAGACCCGGGTGGATAAAAGTGATATATATACATATATGTATATATGAGTTGGATACGGTACTATTTGTCTATACAAATCCACTATTTGCCTATACGAATCTACTGTTTCAAAGTTGACTATTCCAAAATACCAAATTTTGGCTCCAAAATTTTCGCCCCTTTCAAAATCCAAACACGCCTTTACACTTTAATGACATTTACTATTCCATACTGTAGCAATTCGAAAAACTAAAGAGTTTAGATCTGTAATTTACCTTACCAAAGCTCAAGCTCTAAACTTTAATAATTCTCCTTCATTTTCTGTTGAATCTCCTTCGTTTTCTCTTATAATCACTTTGTTTTCTGCATAAATCAATTCCCCATCTATTGTTTTACCCTAAAACTTGTAAGATTGAAGATCGAGTTTTGATTTTTGCTTCTAATCAATTTAGGGTTCGTACTCTACCTACCTTGCCTAAAAAATCCTTTGCCCTTTCTTAAATTTTCGTTTACATAAATATTCAAGACAATGAATCTGAAGATCGTCTTTCATTTTTCCCTAGAAATAAAGTTCTTTTAATTTTTTCTGCAAATCAAGTTAGGGTTTCGGAAATGGTTGTTAAGAAGTCGACTAAAGGCAAGGGTGTAGGCAATAGGGCGAATAAATCAGATGATGGAAAAGGTTCCCTTAAGAGAAAGGGGGAAGAAGTTGGCCCGAAAAAAGGGGTAAAATCATGTAAAATAGTCGACACAGTAGATGAGGTTACTTCTTCTGAAGAGAACGTGCCTTCTCCTTCGTCTGTGAATATCCCCGTTGGAAAAATGGGAGAAATCATGCGCCTATCATAATGCTACCATAGCAGACAAAATGTTGTGCAATGATCAATTTGCAGACAAATAACACATACCATAACAGAGATTCAATGATTGAATATAATCGCAATAAGGAAAAAAATATATGAATCCTAGACACCAAACTAAAATATAAACCACATTCAATAACACATATACAAAGACAGACACATAGTAGCATGAATAACATTACTTGACATGGTATCAAATATTGTGCAATCATATAATGCATCCACCATAATAGTACATGCTCGGGCAGGGGTAGTTAGAGTGAACATAGCATTTTGCATACACAATTCTTTTGATTTTGTGTAATATGGTGAATAAAGAATGCACAACGGTTACAACAAATTTTGTGCGATGTTCAATTTTGTACAAAAAACAATCGATTGTTGAGTTTCAATGATTGTAAATCATAAAAATCGAAGAACAATGTTACAATCCAAAACCAGATAGAGTCAACATAGGATTTTGCAGACACAATTCTTTTGATTTGTGCAATGTGAGAATAAAGATGCACAACGGTTAAAACAAATGTTGTGCAATGTTCATTTTTCTACAAAAACAACCTATAGCACAGTAACAAAGTTTCATTGATTATGAAAATCGATAAAAAACATAACAATCCAAAACCTAAAAATCAATATACACCATATTTATCACCAGAGCCACAAAAATTGTGAAAATAATATTATTACAAGGAAATAAAGAAATTACCAAACAACTTTGAAATAAAAATCTGTAAGTTTCA
Organism: Cornus suecica; assembly: GCA_963922005.1. Classification (NCBI taxonomy): domain Eukaryota; kingdom Viridiplantae; phylum Streptophyta; class Magnoliopsida; order Cornales; family Cornaceae; genus Cornus; species Cornus suecica. The sequence continues at coordinate 74,454,335 of OY998240.1, read as the reverse complement.
ATGTCACCAATATCTCAACCTCCTTTCATACATGATTGAATCCACAAAAACTGTAATGAAATGAGAAAACTAGAATCAATTGAGAGAGATAACATAAATGTGAGAGACAACATAAATAGCAGGTCAACACCCAAAAGGAGGGGCGAACAGTGCATTAAAAACCCAGAAGAAGACGAGATGAAACAAGAAAACCCACCAAGATTCACAAATCCAGACGATTTCTTTGTGACCCTAAATCCACCAACGAACCCCAAAACCCTAGAAAACCAAATTGAAGGTAATGGATGGTAGACAGAAAGGGGTTAAAGGAATTAATCACAATAATTAAGAAAGGAAAAGAGAAACAACCCACAAATCGTCATTCACTCTGAGTCTCCAGTGTTCAACAATACCAGATCGAAGCTCCACCTCACTCTTGCTTATGAACAGTGATTGAAGGGGTTAGAGGAATCCATCTAGATGATTTCTTTATCACCCTAAATCCACCAACGAACCCCAAAACCCTAGAAAATCAAATTGAAGGTAATGGATGACAGACAGAAAGGGGTTATAGGAATTAATGACAATAATTAAGAGAGGAAGAGAGAAACCAACCATAAATCGTCATTCACTCTAGGTCTTCAATGCTCAACAGTACGAGATCGAAGCTCCACCTCACTCTTGCTTATGAATAGTGATTGGTCGCAACTCAAGCTCCAGGAAAGAATTTTTGAATTTTGCAATAGCATATATATATTTTTGGTCATTAAAGCTAAATTCTGAGCGGGAATTTAAAAATCAAAATTAAATTTTGGGGAAAAAAAGTCAAAGCTAGTTCATGTAGCTTGACACTGTAGTTATATACTGTATTGTAGCAATATACATGGTATTCATTCATATGGTTGACGGGTCCCACTTTCTCCCATATACGAATCACTTTCAGTCTCTCTCTCACCACAGTGGCCGCAGTGCGGGCAAAGACAAAACAAAATATTAAACAATTTCAATTCCCAATACCAAGGGGCCAAATTTACAAACCATTCTTCATAAAATAATAAAATTACATAAATGACCCCTATACAAATTCATCCCAAATAAATACTATCATAATATTCACTGTTAATAAAAAAATTCATATGAAATAAAAAATAAAAAATATCATAATATTATATAGGGTAAATTACAGTTTGACCCCTGTTGATAGTATATATTACACCCGCACCCCCTCTATTTTTGCTAATTACAGTTTCACCCCCTGAATCCCATATCCGGTGACCGGATATGTGCAATTACTCTTATACACCTTTTTTATATTTATTTTAAATAGTCAAATATTCTTTTATGTTAAATTACATATTTACCCCTCCATCATCTTCTTCATCTCACCCCTACTCTCTCCTAAAACCCCTCAAATCAAACCCTAACCCTAAAATGAACTACCAATTATCAAACCTCAATTCCTACCCATACTCAATTAATTGTCCATTTTCAATTACAAAAAAATCAAAACAAAATGACATATATATCTATATATATCTTTATCTCTATATATATCTATCTACATATATACACACTTATATACACCAATCTATATATATACACGCACATATATATACATATATAACTATATATATCTATCTATATATATATACGCACATATATATCTACATACATATGAAATGGGTGTGTTGATTTTTTGATATTTTTGGTCTAAATCATGCTTCTTATAGGACGTATTTGTTGATCTTGGACCCAATTTATGTTTTCTATGATATAGATTGAATTTTCCAAATACCCAATTCATACATATACATATATGTATATGGGTATATACATATATTTATGCACATATATATATATAAGTGATGAAGGTAGTTTAGGTATTTCACATCATTTTAGATGGGCAAACAAGTCTTTACACACATATAAGGGTAATTTGGTCATTTCACATCTCAGATTTTGGTTGACCCGGTTTGACCTCGCCGGAGAATGAGTTGAGGGGGTGAAAGTGAAACAAATAAGGGGTGAAACTGTAATTAGCAAAAATAGAGGGGGTGCGAGTGTAATTTACACTATCAACAGGGGTTAAACTGTAATTTACCCTATTATATATGGACTTACTATGACCAAATATCACAAATTATTCATTATCAATAAAGTAAATAAATAAATAATTATCATCATAAAATGCTTAATTTTAAAAAAAAACATTTTTATGACCTAATATCACGATATTTGAATTTAATTTTTATGACCTAAAATCATTTCTATAATCACGATATTTGGTTGGGAAATTATTTTTGCCCAAAATATCATACAAAAAATACATCCAAAATTCAAGCCATATTGAATAAAAAATCTATTCAATATGAAAGGAAAGGCTTGAATTTTGTATGATGGAGTGTAGCTTGTCATGAAAAAAATCAAATAATGAACTAAATCCGCAATTCAAAGTATTAAAATTGATTTGATGGTTTTTTTACCTGTTCTGAAACTGTAACAGAATTGTAACTCAAATCATCAGAAATTGTAACATAAGTGTAACGCACACTGCTGTATTACAATTTACAAATGTTCAAATAATGATCACTTCTCAATTTACAAATAACAAACACAGAATGTAATGTAAAACTTTTATTTCGTAAAGTAAAACTTTTGTTTTGTAGGTAAAACTATATTGCACCAAGTAAAACTTTTATTTCATACCATAAACCTTTTGACTCAATATATGTAACTTTTTGTTCCGCCTAAAATGTTCAAATAATGACAACTTCTCAATTTACAAATAACGAACACTCTAGAATGTAACGCAAAACTTTTATTTCGTAGGTAAACCTTATATTGCACCGAGTAAATTTTTTATTTCATAGCGTAAACCTTTTGGCTCAATATATGTAACTTTTTGTTCCGCATAAAATGTTCAAATAATGACCAATTCTCAATTTACAAATAACGAACACTTCAGAATGTAATGTAAAACGCTTATTTCGTAAAGTAAAACTTTTGTTTCATAGGTAAAACTTATATTACACCGAGTAAAACTTTTATTTCATAGCCTAAACCTTTTGGCTCAATATATGTAACTTTTTGTTTCGCCTAAAATTTTCAAATAATGACCACTTCTCAATTAAGTGAAATTGGGTAGATCCCCAATTCAAATTAGTGAAATTGATTTCAATTAAGTGATATTAGGTAAATTCCCAATTCAAATTAGTGTAATTGACAAAATTCTCAATTTAATGTAGTTACATTGACTTTAAATGAGTGAAATTGAGATAAATCCTCAATTTAAAGTAGTGAAATTAAGTTAAATTCAGTGCAATTGACTTCAATTTAGTAAAATTGCCTAAATCCCTAATTCAAATTAGTAAAATTGAGTTAAATTGAGTGAAATTGAGACAAATTATCAATTCAATGTAGTGAATTTAAGTTAAATTAAGTGCAATTGACTTCAATTTAGTAAAAATTGACTAAATAACCAATTCAAATTAGTGAAATTGAGTTAAATTGACTTCAATTAAGTAAAATTGGGTAGATCCCCAATTCAAATTAGTGAAATTGACAAAATTCTCAATTTAATGTAGTTACATTGAGTTTAAATGAGTGAAGTTGAGACAAATCATCAATTCAAAGTAGTGAAATTAAGTTAAATTGAGTGCAATTAACTTCAATTTAGTAAAATTGACTAAATCCTTAATTCAAATTAATGAAATTGAGACAAATCATCAATTCAAAGTAGTGAAATTAAGTTAAATTGAGTGCAATTATCTTACACAGTATGGGACATGGCACAAGTTTATTTCTCCTTTCTCTCTCAGCGTATATATTATTTTTGTTGATGTTTTTTGGTTCAATTTTCATTATCTTCCACTTTTTGTTTTACATTTTCTTTATCGCAGGTTTTTTAATCCTTCAAAACCCAATGCTTGTTCGACTTCTATTTTTGCCACTATTTATTGATTTAAAGAAACACAACAACCCACCAAACATCAACATTTATGAGGAAAACCAAATTAGGGAAAAGCCATTAGAGGCCATACAACCAAGATATGAGATAAACAAGTAATATGCATTTATTGGTGTATGATGGAGTGTAGTTTGTCATGAAGAAAATAAAATAATGGACTAAATCTGCTATTAAAAGTACTAAATTTGCAATCCACAATTCAAAGTATCAAATAAATACGAAAGTGAATAATTTATTTGTGACGGCGTATTCACTTAATTGAAGTCAATTTAACTAATTTGAATTGGGATTTATTTAATTGAAGTCAATTTCACTCAATTTAACTCCATTTCACTAATTTAAATTGGAGATTTTTTTCTTTCAAATTCACTCATTTGAAGTCAATTTCACTCTATTGAAGTCAATTTAACTAAATTGAATTAGGGATTTGATCTATTTCGCTAATTTGAATTAGAGATTTCCCTAATTTCGCTAAATTTAAGTCAATTTCACTAATTTGAATTGGGGATCTACCCAATTTCACTTAATTGAAGTCAATTTCACTAATTTGAATTGGATATTTAGTCAATTTTACTAAATTGAAGTCAATTGCACTCAATTTAACTTAATTTCACTACTTTGAATTGAAGATTTGTCTTAATTTAACTCAATTTCACTAATTTGAATTGGGGATTTAGTCAATTTTACTAAATTGAAGTCTATTGCACACAATTTGACTTAATTTCACTACTTTGAATTGATGATTTGTCTCAATTACACTCATTTAAAGTTAATGTAACTACAATAAATTGGGAATTTTGTCAATTTCACTAATTTGAATTGGGGATCTACCCAATTTCACTTAATTGAAGTCAATTTAACTCAATTTCACTAAATTGAAGTCAATTGTACTCAATTTAACTCAATTTCACTACATTAAGTGCATGTTTGGTAGAGGGTGTGGAGTTGGTTTTTGGTTTTGGTTTGGTTGGAGTTGGGTTGGAGTTGGAGTGGTTGGAGTTGGTGTGGTTTTATTTTGGTTCCAAACCATGTTTGGTGCAGATGGTTTTGGTGTGAGAAAAAGTGATGCTGAAAAACCAAACCATGTTTGGTAGAGTTGGTATGGGTTGAAATTCTGAATATTAATATATTAATAAATATTAATATTAATATATTAAAATATATTAATATATGAGTTTCACATTTTATTTATTAATAAATATTAATATATATTAATATTTATTAAATAAATATTAATATATATTAATATATGGGTTTCACATTTTATTTATTAATAAATATTAATATTAATATATTTAATTTTTTGAAATATTTAATTTTTCATAAATATTAATATTAATATATTAAAATATATTAATATATTAATATTAAAATATTAAAATATATTAATATTAATATTTTTTAATATATTAATATTATAATATATTAATATATTAAAATATTTAATTTTTTGAAATATTTAATTTTTCATAAATATTAATATTAATATATTAAAATATATTAATATTATAATATTAAAATATATTAATATTAATATTTTTTAATATATTAATATTATAATATATTAATATATTTAATTTTTCGAAATATTTATTTTTCATAAATATTTAATTTTTCAGAATATTTAATTTTTCGAAATTTATTAATATCAAAAATAAATTTGCTACAGTGTTGGTACCAAAACCAAAACCATGAACCATCAAAAATTTGGTTCCAAATTTTGGCTCATTCCTTCACAAAAGTTGCACCATGGTTCAGCTACAGTGTCGGCTCCAAATTTTCACTCCATTTGCCAAACATGGGTTTGGTGCCAATTTTTTGAAACCAAACCCAAAACCAAGGCTCCACTCCTTAGCCAAACAAGCACTAAATTGATGATTTGTCTCAATTTCACTAATTTGAATTGGGGATTTAGTCAATTTTACTAAATTGAAGTCAATTGCACTCAATTTAACTTAATTTCACTAATTTGAATTGGATATTTAGTCAATTTAACTTAATTTCACTATTTGAATTGATGATTTGTCTTAATTTCACTCAATTTAACTCAATTTCATTAATTTGAATTGGGAATTTAGTCAATTTTACTATATTGAAGTCTATTGCACTCAATTTAACTTAATTTCATTACTTTGAATTGAGGATTTGTCTCAATTTCACTCATTTAAACTCAATGTAACTACTTTGAATTGGGGATCTACCCAATTTTACTTAATTGAAGCCAATTTAACTCAATTTAACTAATTTGAATTGGGTATTTAGTCAATTTTACTAAATTGAAGTCAATTGCACTCAATTTAAGTTAATCTCACTATTTTGAATTGATGATTTGTCTTAATTTAACTCAATTTCACTAATTTGAATCGGGGATTTAGTCAATTTTACTAAATTGAAGTCTTTTGCACTCAGTTTGACTTAATTTCACTACTTTGAATTAATGATTTGTCTCAATTTCACTTATTTAAAGTCAATGTAACTACATTAAATTGGAAATTTTGTCAATTTCACTAATTTTAATTGGGGATCTACCCAATCTCACTTAATTGAAGTCAATTTAACCAATTTGAATTGAGTATTTAGTCAATTTTACTAAATTGAAGTCAATTACATTCAATTTAACTTAATTTCACTACTTTGAACTGATGATTTGTCTTAATTTCACTCAATTTAACTAATTTGAATTGGGGATTTAGTCAAATTTACTAAATTGAAGTCTATTGCACTGAATTTAACATAATTTCACTACTTTGAATTGATGATTTGTCTCAATTTCACTCATTTAAAGTCAATGTTACAGTTTTAGAACAGGTAAAAAAACATTCAAATCAATTTTAATACTTTGAATTGCGGATTTAGTCCATTATTTGATTTTCTTCATGACAAGCTACACTCCATCATACAAAATTCAGGCCTTTCCTTTCATATTGAATAGATTTTTTTATGAAATACGAAAAATTTCTATTGAATAGATTTTGTTCAATAAATTTTTTTTGTATTTCATAAAAAAGTTTATTCAATATGAAAGGAAAGACTTGAATTTTGAATGTATTTTTTGTATGATATTTTGGGCAAAAATAATTTCCCATCCAAATATCGTGATATTATGTCATAAAAGTGTTGTGTTTTTTTTGAAAATTAAGCATTTTATAATGATAATTATTTATTTTATTGATAATGAATAATTTGTGATATTTGGTCAGTAGGTCCATATATAATATTATGATATTTTTTATTTTTTATTTCATATGGATTTTTTTATTGACAGTGAATATTATGATATTATTTATTTGGGATGAATTTGTATAGGGGTTCTTTATGTAATTTTATTATTTTAGGCAGAATGATTTGTAAATTTGGCCATTGGTATTGGCAAATGGGAATTGAAATTGTTTAATATTTTTTTAATGTGTGAATTAGTATAGAGGTTCTTTATGTAATTTTATTATTTTAGGAAGAATGGTTTGTATATTTGACCCATTTGTATTCGTAAATAGGAATTGAAATCGTTTAATATTTTGTTCTGTCTTTTGCCCATACTGCGGCTCAGAGACGGAGGTGATTCGCTTCCCTTTCTCCCGATTGGGCCCCACATTTACGCACGTCGACGAATGGATCCGTCCAAGTGAGAGAGCGAACGGACCTCCCATATAGATATAAGCACATGGATTCCAATTTCAATATGATGCATATTTTATTCACATAGATTCCTTTATATTTAGAGGACTTAAATAAAAACCACATCAGACTCAACGACTCTTATCAAACTTACCGGTCCTCTTTCTCTCTCCCATCCGTGTGTGTTTGTGTGTGTGTGTGTGTGAGAGAGAGAGAGAGAGAGAGAGAGAGAGATGGGGCAGCAGAGCATAGAAGCTCCACTTTTGGGCAGTGATGGAGAAGCCAACAAGAAGAAGCGTTTGCACTTAGTTCTGCTCACCCTCCTTGCATTCTTTACCATTAAATGTGAGCCTTTTCTCTTCTCTTTTCTCTCTCTATATATATATGTATTATGTATATATATATATTTTGTCATGTTTTGGGTTTGTCACAAACTCATAATTTGGAAGAATTAAATTGGTTCATTCCAATCTTGAGAAAAAAAAAAACCCCATAATTGTTGTTTGTGTGGGGGGGTATTTTATGATCAGATTATCTGGTTCTGTTGTGGTGAACTCTGGTAAGCTTAATAAAAGTCAAGTCAAAGAATAGAACTGAATTTGAATGAATTGTGTTTTTCATTTGCAAAATTTTAGGGGATTTTTATTGTCCACTCTGATTAAACTTACCTGAATTGCCTTACTCATATCTCTATTTGACTTTTGGAATTTTCTGTTTAATTTTTATTAAATAAGATAATAATTAGATTTCATAATTCTCTTCCTTGAACTTTTCCAGAATCCAACAAATTGGAGTTTTCGTTGATTTTCAATCTAGCTTAACTTGGGTACAATCATCCCAATCGTGATAAAAGTTATTGTCAAAACAATTATTTCTGGAAAATTTCAATGGTAATTTGTTCTGGATTCAAGAATCATAAGTAGTACTTTAGGGGTTTTACTGATAATTTTTTCACAAGTTTCAGCAAATGATATCTAATGACCTTTCAATGACATGCATTAATTTAAGAAGACTAATGAAATATGATTGTGCTGAATCTATTGAATTGGATACAATTTACTTGGGTCAAAGTGAGTGCAGAATTGGTAAATTATGAATCAATTTTTTTCCGAATTTGCTTACATAGAATGGGTTATGTATGAGTTTTAGTTACTTTTTCTAAGGAAAAAAAACTCACTCACTCTACTGCCTTTGGTGCCAGAGCCCTCGACCTTTTGCTTTGGAACGTGAGGAAGTCCCACTAGGCTACAACCTTTGGTTATACGAACAAAATTTCCTCCCCCGAATTACCATTGACTAATTATCAAGCATATAAATACGTGATAATCTATCTACATTTCAAGAAATGAACCACAGAATTTGTGAATTCTCTGTAATTCCGTAATTCTGTTCGTTTGTAGAACATGACATCTCCATCAGCACTTGCTATATATATATATTTGTATTTTTTTATAGTTTATGCTGACAAGAATTCAATTTGTTCAATGCTCTCATTGTTTGCATTCCAGATGCTGTCCTTGTTCCACTAGGAGGCAGCTTCAGCCTTTTGGTACTGAGAGGCGAGAACGAGTATGAGAGAGGGGTGCAGATTGACAATGATTTCATTGTTGAGTCAGAACGGGCTGTTGTTGCAGCTGACGACGGTAGGTGCTCTAAAATTGGTGCATCAATACTTAGGCAAGGCGGGCATGCAGTCGATGCTGCTGTGGCAACTGCACTGTGCCTTGGTGTCGTCAATCCGATGGCAAGCGGAATTGGAGGTGGGAGTTTCATGATGGTTCGATCTTCGTCAACATCAGAAACTCAAGCATTTGACATGAGGGAAACTGCTCCACTCGCAGCTTCACAGGTCGACACTTCTCTTTTTCAGATCAAAATCTAGAACAAGTTTTCATCTTTAATATGAACCCCGTGATTCAAGTAGCATCGTTTATCAGAAATCCCCGTGAAACAAGAAAAAATAGACAGTTACTCATGCAATAGTACTTTTTGTAGATTGGACCATTCGTTTATGAATTACTTTTTAGTTGTTTAAATGTATTGGCTGTTCCATGATCAATCTGATTGGTACCAACAGAACATGTATGCAAACAATTCCGCAGCCAAGTTTTTAGGTGCTCTCTCTATGGGAGTTCCTGGTGAGCTTGCTGGCCTTCATGAAGCTTGGCTGAAACATGGGCGACTGCCTTGGAGGACTTTGTTTCAACCGGCCATCAAACTCGCCAAAGATGGGTTTGTAGTTGCTCCCTATTTCGGCTTAGCCCTCGCTCGATGTGCAAAGATGATCATAAATGACCCGGGCTTAAGGCAAGTGTTTGCACCAAATGGGAAAGTGTTACGAGCTGGTGAGATGTGCTACAATGTGGAGCTTGGCCACAGCTTAGAGGCAGTAGCAGAACAAGGTCCACAAACCTTCTATAATGGGACGGTAGGTGAAAAGTTAGTGAAGGATGTGAGAGAGGCTGGAGGGATTTTGACAATGGAGGATTTGAGGAATTATAAAGTGGATGTAACAGACGCAGTCGCTGTGAATGCAATGGGCTACACTATTCTCGGAATGCCATCTCCATCAAGTGGAATACTAGGGATTTCTCTGGTGGGTGTTTATCCTTTCTTTAGTATTGATTATCTATGTTATATGGACTCTTCCAAAGTAGATGAAGTACCCGTATCTAATGCATATCAGTCGGACGTGTGTATGGGATATGTGTTCGATACTTTTGGTAGGACGCTTACCTAAATTTAGATACGAATGATTCCGTGGTGCTATTTATTACTAAAAATGAGTGAAATGTCTAGTTTGAAAACTATATTTGATTAAATTATTATTATTATATACTCAGGGAAAAAATAAAAACAATAAATAAAATGAGTATTTAGCCATGTCCAGATGTCCTCTTAGATATTTGACACGTCCGACACCATAATACATACCCGTGTCCGATACAAGTTACCGAGTTCATGTAGCACAGTTGATTTATTGCATTTCAAAGATACGCACATGACGCCACACATATGCTCGTCACTTGGACCAACTTTCTAGTAGAATATCAAATTTTGAAACTATATTATATCTTAATGTGGCTGCTATTTGCAACATTTTTCATGAAGTTACAGCGTTGTGTCTCAAATTTGTGCAAGTAGAGGTATCTGAATCTCACCTCTATTAATGTGATGAAATGCAGGTACTAAACATCTTAGATAGTTATGGGAATTCCAATGCTGCCAAGGGGTCTCTGGGTTTACATCGCCTAATTGAAGCACTGAAACACATGTTTGCCATCCGAATGAACCTTGGTGACCCCAACTTCGTAAATATTAGTGAAACTATGTCCGACATGCTTTCACCTTCGTTTGCCAAGAAACTTCAGGAAAAGATATTCGATAACACCACTTTCCCTTCTGAATACTATATGAACAGGTTGAACCATGTACCTTAATTATTTAATTATAATTTAGTGATATGCTTAAATTTATTGCTCGTGTTGTCACTGAAATGACGATTCTGAAGCCTTTTTTCCATCCTTGATTTCTAGGTGGAGTCAGCTTAGAGACCATGGAACCAGCCATTTATGCATTGTCGATGCAGATCGCAATGCTGTATCGATGACAACTACAGTAAATTACGGTTTTGGAGGCGGGGTGCTCTCCCCCTCTACCGGTATTGTTCTCAATAACGAGATGGATGACTTCTCGACACCAACTGAAATATCACCCGACAGACTCCCTCCTGCTCCAACTAATTTTATCACACCAAACAAGAGACCTTTGTCCTCCATGACCCCGATCTTTGTTCTCAAGGTAAGCAATGTTGCACTTCTTTTTTAATCCTAAGAGATTTTCCTTTTTCGAAAGTATGTATTACATGCATACTTTCATTGTAGATGCTATTTTCCGCATCGTTGCTTGTCTTTACGACATTCTATCCTTATTTAACTGGTATTTTTTGTTGTGCACCCTATACAGGATAATCAGTTGGCTGGGGTCCTTGGTGGTAGTGGCGGTTTATATATAATCCCGGCGGTGATCCAGGTTTTTCTTAACCATTTCGTCTTTGGAATGGAACCATTGGCTGCTGTTCAGTATCCAAGAGTTTACCACAGGGTTAGTACTCTGATGTAAACAATTGACATCATGCCACTTAACACAAGTAAAATATATATATAAGTTGACACTACAAGAAATAAGCGTCATTAAAGGGGTAAAAAAACCTGATGTAACCTTTAACGGCAGACCGTAAATTGTCATCCAAAGTCCTGGTATTAAAAGTTTTCTAGGCTATAGTGATAATAAAAATTGTCGTTATAATACCTTAGATGTTTTGGGTAGAAAAAATTAACTATAGTGCTGTAGTGGCAGAAAATTTTAGTCTGCCACTAAATTTTCATCACTATAGACACATTTTTCTGTAGTGTTGAAGAACCACATACTGATTTGGTCTCGAACTTGTGCAGCTAATTCCAAATGTGGTTGTGTATGAGAACTGGACTGTGATCGATGGCAAACACATAGAACTCTCAGAGGAGAGAAAGAATTTCTTGGTAGAACGCGGCCATCAATTGGAGGCTAGAAGTGGCGGAGCTATCTGCCAGCTTGTTGTTCAAAACCTCCAGCCCGCCATTGACATGGGCCGGAAAAACGGAAAGGATTATAAAGACCAGGTGTTCCGGGGAACTCTTACTGCTGTTAGTGACCCTAGGAAAGATGGGAGGCCTGCAAGAACCTGATACTCCAATGGCTCAACAACTTGATGCATGGTTGAACATTTTTTTGTACATACATTGGGAGTAGTTGCAACTATCATAGGGAGCAATTTTCCGGGAAAGGAAAAAGAAAAGAAGCTATCATAGTAGTCTGTTATGATCGATAAATGTTCTCAACTATGCAGAAGTAAGAAAATAAAAAATAAAAAAAATTCTACCTATCCGGAAACTGACTTTTTGCTCCGACTCCATTAAGCCTAAGGTGTTGTTTGATAAAGTTGAAAATTCTAAGATCTGAAATTTGGAGAACTGAAAACCGTTCTGTTTTATGTTTTCTGAAAAGCGAAAATAAAAAAACTGTAATAAAGCTTGGTTCAGTTTTCTGAAAATTCAGTTATAAATATGACTATTTTCTTGAAAACTCATTTTTATTATTCCAAGAAAACTGTTTTCCGATTTCAGAATTCTCGAGAATAATTTTCAGAGATACAAACTAAGCAGGTTCGAAGATTTTAATTGGTGCTTAAAAATATAATGCCCGAAGATTTTAAGTCGTGCTTAAAAATTTAGTTTTATTTTTGATAATTTTGTAAATTTTGAGTCTTCGGAGACGTTATGTTCCTCCAGGATCAATTTGATCAACTGCCAGTTTTCTCGAGTGAACAAAATGTTATTGGGTTTTGCTGTTTGGACACTGGGAAAAAAGAAAAAAACATGTGAAATGGTACAACTCTGTGTCTCAGAAGAATTCCCAGTGCAAGCTTGGCATCAATCTTTGAAGCATTGGCTTGAATTGGTTATGAGGCTTTGTCCATCAGCTGTATTGGAAGAGGAAATTTACTGCTCATATGCATTTACATGTCAAAAATGCATCATCTAAAGAGGTAAGTTGAATCATTATGAACATTCCCAGGAAAGATACCCTGCTTGGTTTAGTTTCCAGGCAACTAAATCTTTGTAAAAATACCTTTAAAACAATCAAAGTTCTTATATAGTTATTTTTTAACTGAATATATATATATATATATATATCCGTCCTTTTCACACGACCCTTCATTTTTTTTCCTACTAAGCAAAAGCTTGTGCTCTGCACATGTTGAAAGACTTGTGATGATGAATGAAGTATAAAAAAAAAATTAAAAAATCAACTATTTAAATTTAATTTAAATGAAAAAGTAAATAAATAAATTACTCATTACATAGAGAGAGATGTGAACCTGTTGATTAAATAGAGGAAAGGGAGTGAGGGAGAGAATGAAGAAAGGGCAAAGAGAATATACAGAGAGTGAAACGGTGCGAGAGAAATGATGAGAAATGCATTTAATAGTATCCAAAAGACATTACTTTTGATTCATCATTTTTATTGAGGAAATTGTGCTTTAAAAAAAATTGAAGAGATATCACTTTTGGTGAAGAGATTTTTTATTTAAAATATGTGAAAAAAATGTTTAGAAATAATATAAAGACTTCCTACATTTATAAGTAACTAGTATAATGTGTTGTACGTAAGAAACTACAATAATTACATCACCTCTAAAACACGGACAAAGTAAATTCATTCATCACATCATAATAATTTAATAACTTTTGTTAAATATTATACAAATTAAAGAAGGAAAAAAAAGTGGTTACCATGAATTTAAAAGCTTGCGTGAATTCTTCCTCAAGGTATTTCAATCTAAAAGATTATAAGAAAGTCATTAGAAACAGTATAAAATAAAGAGTTTTAAATCAAATAGAATGGGTGAATTTAGAATAAAATCTAAAGTGATAATCCACCCCTAAAACAAAGACAAAGTAAATTCATTTATCACATCATATTAATTTAATATATTTTCTGAAATATTATACAAATCAAAGAAAGAAAGAAAAAAAGTGGTTACCATGGATTTAAATCCTTGATATATAAATCTAAAAGATTATAAGAAATATTAGAAACATTATAAAATAAAGAGTTTTGAATGAAACAGAATGGTAGCAAACAAAATTAGAGTTAATAACACATGAATCATGAAAGAGTTATAAATAAAATGGAATTAATGAGATTTCTTGTTAGAATAAAATTATGAGGAAGAGTCCATATAGAATTTTGTATTTGTAAAAACATTGGGAGACACAGTGACCATTAGAATTTTACTACATGATAAACTATCGTAATAAAATATTTCTAGAAAATATCCCTTTTTAATTGTTAATTAATGGATATGGATGAAAAGATATAGTTGGTATAGAATTCTGTATTGGTAGAAACATTATAACAGAATTATAACGACAATTATAATAAATTGATTTATAAAAAGAATAAAACTATTTAAAACAATAACAAATACACGGTGAAATTGTTTAATAATTAAATAGATTTAGATAACTTATATATTAGTAAGAAAGAGTAGAGTTTAACTATAATTAGGTTTGAAAATTATAGTATCATAATATTTCAATTCCTCAAATGCAATTTCAAATAAATTATTTGAATGTGTCTTGAAATTCAAATGTAATTAGAGTTGAGTCTCAAACCCAACCCAATTTAAATTCTGTAAGGATCCCAAACGGACCCTTACAGAATTTAAACTTCACACTTTAAGCATTTAAACTTAAAGTCTATATTGACTCCAATTCCATGATCCCAAACGGATCCTTACAGAATTTAGAGTCTATGTTGGCTCTGATATCACGTGTAAGAAATTAAAAATAAATATGATTCATGACTCCAATATATAAACTTGAATAAAAGAAGTACATGAATATGGAAACTCCTTAGGAAGATAAAACAACGGAAACGACATCTCCAAGTGAAGAGACGTGACCTATACAAATATACAAATCTGCAAGGTCACTCTTTTTCACGATGAAATCTGTCTGTTTATTTATATGGACATGTATATACACCAAATGTTATGTAACCAAACGAAATCAAGGAAACAATCTATCTTTCAAAAAAAATTAAATAGATAGAAAGTGAAAAGGAACACTGTATTTTATTTAAATTTTTTATAAAAATTGTTTGAAAATATTAAAAGTCCTTCGTACATTTAATATATAGATATAGATAAACTTTTGCCTCTCTCTCACAGTGCTAACCTGATATAAAACTTAAAACTGCACATCACAGAAGCTCACACTATAAAACAGACAAATTGATTATTTCCAACCCATTCTCATTACAACCATAGAGCATATTCCCGAAAATGAAGATTCAAATATAGTGGCCCAGTTTTCTGCATTACCTATAGGGGCAAATAAGAGTCTAATATCCGTTACAAGACATATGAAAACAGCAATATTCAAGGCACATGAAATGAACATAAAAAGCGAGCCAGCCACTGATATCTTATGCTAAGTAAGAACAATAGCAAACAAGCAAGAATAACAATGTCACTCAGTGAGTGATCTCTTTGAGCAACTTGTCGTCCGAACTACTACCATTCTCCAACAATTGCGTCGCTGGGGGTCCTTCCTTTTTGCTGCAATCAATAACCTCTTTACTCCAAAAACTCGGCTGATTAGTAGACGAGAGGAGCCTAGCCCACATCCTGTCCGTGATCACAACCATATTCTGTCTCTCATTAATTCGCTGTCGACACACAATCCAATGAGCAGCCAGTGTTAACAACATAAGGGTTTTATTACAGAATGTTTGCCTAGTTTACAGATGCACAAAGACTGGTTAAACTTTAGTGGTGAATTTCTCCTTATTGTCCCTTTTATCTTTAGATAAAAGTAAATATTAACATGGAATGTTAAGATACTAAATAAAGTGTCATAAGGGCAACTAACACATTACTTTTTCAACAGGATCACTTTATATTAAGTTGTAAACAATTAGAGAAAACTGCAAAAGATGGAAAGTGGTTGATGGAAGCCCGTCAAGTAATCAATGAAATCTACTGCATTTCATCATAGTGACTCAATGTTATCATGATCAAAGAAATTAATTTTTTTCTACTATAAATAAAGGAATAAGAAAGAAGGCTAGAAAGCAAGAAAGCACCTAGGAATCCAGACTTTACATTCCCCATAAGACTACCTCATTACCAGCGCTAGTTACTAGAATGATTTACACGTGGGGGAACCCGTAGGAATACATCTCAAGGTCTGCAAATGACCCCACACGCTGGGCAAATGACCTCCCGTTGGGCCAAAAATCAATTAAAAAAACACTCTTATCTCGAGATGAAATGATCGTAATAAAACCATTTAGGAACCAGGATTCATGTACTCATGACCCAAAAAATAAAAAGAGAAAAATATGGAAATAAGTCCTAATTATTCTGCAGTAAATTGATCCAACTTACATGGAATGGTATGTATGTCTGTCTGCCATTGACTAGTCCACTAGTATATCCTGTGTATCCTGCCATTGCTCCATGAACAGCACTTTGTGCAAGAAGTGTGCAGTACACGTTGTCAGCTGCATTGCTTGGAATAGCACGGATCATATATGTAGGATCTGTCAGACAACAAATCACAGGAATTGGTTAAATCAGACATTTTCTCATTTGTATGTGGCTATGTAGTAGTACAAATGTACATCACTAACCTATGTACTTCAGATTAATGGTGATCTTTCGTTTTGAGAAATGATCCTGCAGATTAAACCCATGAATTTATTACCAAGTACTTCACATTAATAAGTAACATTCAATGGCAAAAATTCAAGCATGTGGAGTGAATCCATGATGTGATTATACCAGATAGTCTCAAAATAGCCACTGACAGTTGGAACTGTGTGAAGATCCAAGCAAATTAAAATAAAGCAAAAGGTAAAAAATATGATGTCTAACCAGTCAAAATTTGTTTCAGAATTATTGTGCAACATGGATTAAACATATCAATGTAGTTCCAAAATAAACATGCCCACGTTAACAAATTCATTGAAACAAATTCATTGCACACTGCATACATATGGCTACATAGACCAGTATATCTGTGTGCAAACAATACCTGCATAGTAAGAATTTATATCAGAATCCATACCTTAATTTTGTGAGATATCCACAGCCCAACATCTTGGAGAAGCTTGTTCCCTGAAGCATCCTCCTGGTCCTTGTTACGCAAACTCTCAGTAAGCAGTTCCTGCCCTGCACCTTCAGCTATGACAATAACCATGTGACCATTTTCTTTAAAACATTTCTCTATATATTCAAAAAGACCGCCTGGTCCTTCGAGATAGAAGGGTGACTCAGGAATCAAGCAACAGTCAACATCTCGACTGGCAAGGGTAGCATACATTGCAATAAAACCTGCATCATGAAGTCCAAAATTCCAAATTTTAGGTTGTAGAAAGATTAGGTAAACTTAGGACAAAGTTGCCAATAACAAAACCACAGTTGGTGATTCGGGCACTGCTAAAGATATATCACTTTTGGGTGCACAAGAAAGAAGGAACAAAATAAAGTAGAAATAAGTAGCATAGTGTCATACAGATGATGCATAAAATGATCATACACAAGTCCTTTAGAATATCATTTTGAGCTTCCTCAACCGCTAAGAGAATTTAGAATCGATTTTCAATGGAACTCATACCGAGGATTTTCTATCATTTCTAACAAATATACCACAAAAATTACATGAATAAAAGACAGACACGTACTTGAAAAAGTTGGACGGAATAATAAACAGAGGAGCCTAGCATATACTAACGTGGAACTTACCACTATAGCGACCCATTAGTTTCACAAGACCAAGGCCATTCTCAATACTTGTGGCTTCAACATGCGCCGCATTAATGGCACGCTGAGCCTCCTCAACAGCCGTGTCAAAGCCAAATGACCTGTCAATAACCTGTACCAACAAGCGACTGTATTGTGAAGAAACAAATTAAAAGAATTGTAATTTTTTAAATTTAGGGGTGATACTAACTATATTAACATTGTTCCTCTCATGAACTTACCGGGATGTCATTATCAATAGTTTTGGGTATTCCAACAACAGCAACTTTGAGATTGCGCCTCCTAACTTCCTGCATGATATGACAGGAGTTCCATGAATGATAAATAGTTTTATACACCATGTGGTTCACTATTTTAAAGAGAGAGAGATAGAGAGCAGCACCCCAAGCTTAAAATTTATACTTTTTCTATATCAGCTCACTATGAAGGTCATGGCCTGAAGTGGGAGAGAGCGTTTTTTTCAAAAGAGTCAGTAGTCCCCATTAATCAGGGATGAAGGGTGGACTACGTACAAACCTAGCATGTACCATTATTTGAACTAAACGACTGTTCTAAGGATTCAAACTTTGTTGTCAACCTTGATAGCTTAAGCTTTTTACTAGTGCACTGAAAAATTGCTCCTAGATAGTTTCTCGCTAAGTCGCAATATTTCTTTTTTATCTTGCCTTAATGAGGAACCAAACAGTAGAAAAGAGAGTACAATTTTTTCATTGTTAATATTCCAAGAGGAGGATTTCCCTTCTATTCCCTAAAGTTATGTTCTTGACAGATTTCCACTACAGAAGTCAGAATTAGGATCTCATGGAATGAGAAACACAAGGAATTGATTGACACTTATGCGGCAGATATTGAGTAACAAAGATTCATAATCTTCTTCAACCAAACATACATCATAAATAACAGATGCTCCTTTCTGAGTTCCATCTCCTCCGATAATGTAAACCTGACAAATAGAAAGCCACGAATGAAGTATTAATGCATTGAGGAGTTTGGAAATAACAAATACATAAAAGGAAAGCTTGAGCAATAATTCCGACATCCCAAATTAAGAAGTGTACAACTGCATCTTCAACTTACCTGATTAATTCCCCGGTCCTGAATGCTATCGACTATTTTTAAAGTATCATGGCCACCTCGTGATGTCCCAAGTATTGTTCCACCACGTTTGTGAATATCATTTACAACCTTGGGTGTCAAAGTGATCGTATTTCGAGCGTAGAAACCCCTGTATCCTCCCTACATACACCAATTACATTAACTGGGTAATGTGACCACAAATATAGATCGATAATAAAATTACATACAAAAAAATATGGCAGAGCCAGTCCTATATTTATAACCCAATTCTTTTGGACCATTAGAACCCTTAGCGGTCTCCCCAATGGGGGGTACTTGGATTGGTAGATGAGGTATAGACCTATTTATGGCACATTTGCACAAGTCAAATTGATAATAAAATGAAACTACACAGATCTTATACCATTCAAATAAAGTCTGCAGAATTTGCTGTTGACATGACTAGATTTAATGGGCATCTAAAACATACAAAAACTATCAAACATTTTCTTCTTGAACTTTTAAAGTACAGTTTATGGATACTGGGACAGGGTTGTCTAACTGCTCATTCAAATTAACACTACCATGATAAATCTTTTAGTCTCCTTTGGAGAAAACCATGCAGAAAATTCCTGCATTAGCGGTTTCCTATGCATGGAATTCTCACATATTGTTCAACTAATTATTAGATGCAGTTTCTTAAAAGAAATCCACATGGGTAGAATAATCATAAAACTAAGGGATTGTGTGGCAAGTAGTCTAAAAATACTTGGTTTCTTTTTCCAGAAAAAATATTTTGCTTTTTTGCTCTCAGAAACAAGAAAAGTATGTAAAGTTCCAACTAGCCAGTGACTAGTGATCCCCATCTACACAATTCCTGAATAAGGGGGAATCCACCCACAGACATATTATCTGAAAATCAAATCCATGAAAGATAAAGAGGAAT
The DNA here is from genome assembly GCA_963922005.1 of Cornus suecica. NCBI lineage: Eukaryota > Viridiplantae > Streptophyta > Magnoliopsida > Cornales > Cornaceae > Cornus > Cornus suecica. Next base: position 74,434,397 of record OY998240.1, on the reverse strand, counting down.
AGAAATGGTAATACACTAGTCACTTACATCTATCCCCAGGACCTGCTTTACACCATACATATGGTGCAATCCACACACTAGTTCCCTAATCACAGTGTTGAGACCAGGGCATAAGCCACCACATGTCACAATGCAAGCGTGTACTTCATCTGACTCAAAATAAACCTGAAAGAACATCCAAGAGTGTAAATCAATATGAGCCATTTAGTGCCTCATTTTATGAATATCATAAATAAAGAAGCAAATATACAAACCTTTTGACGGGGGCCGGCACGACGAAAATGTATTCCTCTTGGACTATTTTTCTGAACGACAACCTACAAATAAGGAAATAAAGATTAAAAACATAGAAAAGAATTGTGGCAAGTTAATGACAATAAGGGCCCATACACCCTTCTACATCCAATTCACAAAAAATGTGGTTGCAGAAGGCATATTACATTCTTGGTTTCATGTTTGTCGAAATCAAAGGGCACCCATAACTTTTTGAAAACTATGCCCCAATTTCTTTGTGTAAAATTTAAACATTCAGACTAATCTTTTGGTACTGCTCTCCCAATTTAGATAATTACAAAAAATATCCTCTTTTACCTGTTAAGAAGGGGCAACTGAAAAAAAGGGAATTTCGAGGGGGGGAAATTAGAACTCACCTTTTCCGGAACAGTGTCATCGACATCAACAAAATATTGCCTGGAAAACAAAAAATAGTTTCATTAAGGAACTATGCTCCAAAGCATGTGAAACATTGTTGAAGTGGAAAAAAATAAAAAAATTAAAAGTCACCAGCATCAAGTGTAAGGAACTCGAAATCAACTTACTTGACAACCGAGTATGCAGGATTCTCTCGCAATGGATTGGGATAAGTCTGCAACAAAAAACACAGGCGAGTAAAATTATGAATACCCACTTCAAAGAACTCCATTGCCCACAAGACAGTATCAACACAAGAAGGATATAAATGTAACTCAAATCTCAATCCCTAAAAATAAATCGAATGAAACCCAATTATTTATTAATCTTCAAACAAATGAATTAACTTAAATGCTTTACTTCATTGCTCGAGGAAGGATCAACAAAACTATTTTTCAATCCGTGCTTCACACATTTATTTTCACAATGTTTTGGAAAATCAACACAACTCCCAAACGAAAAAATGATTTTTTTTTTTTTTACAATTCCCCAATTTCTTGCTCCTATTATCATGACATAAAAGCAACCTAACCACCCTTATGAAACCAAAATGTTTAACCTTCAAGAGGGGAAAAAAATAACAATAATGAATAAACAGTAGAAAGAAAGTTAACAAGAAAATATATTTCCAATACATACACACATATAAACACACACTTGATATAAGATATCAAGTTTACACAATTGAAATTGGGGAATTAGGAATAAAAAATTAGAACTGAAAAATAACTAAACAAACATTAAACTTCGAACCAAACTCCAATTTTAATTTTGTCGTACTTGTTTTCATGATCAACGACATACAAAAGACAAAACGAAAAATTAAACAGCACAAAACAAACTTTAACATCTTATAAGATGAGCTAAAAACACACACATAATTACACACACAAAACACACAGAGATATAGAGAGGGCATACAGGGAGATCGGATATGTAATCGGTGAAATGAGGAACGTCTTCGAGAACATAACCGGCGTCGCCGGTGGCGATCTTCTTCTGCGGAGTACTGGCCATTACGTCTTGCGAACCGAACCGGACCAAACCGGTTCTCGAATTACAAACGATTGAGTTCGAATTACACCGACGCAACCCGAGACTTGAGATCGTAGAACAATTACACAATGATTCCATTCAACAACACACCTTGAGTTGTACAAAATTTCTGACTAATACATATAACTTCCATTATATATATAGATATATAAATATATGTGCGTGTATGTGTGTGTAGGGTTATGGGAGATAGTGTTGACCAAAGATGAAGACACGACCACGGAAGCGAAAGCGTTGATCCTTGCTCAAGTTTGGTGATACATATATATGCGCGTGTGTATATAATAAATATATATGTGTATCGATAGATACAGGTGGCTTGAATTTTATTGTGTTCTCGTTTCCAGTATTTGACGGATCTTAATTCGTAAGCTGGGAAAGTTTTGGTCACAACAGTTCATAGAAAGTTGGAGAAGAAAATTAGGAAAGTCGAAGGAAACGGAGGCAAGAAAGGACTTTTTTGACATTTCCACGTTCTAGAATCTTTATTTATATACGTATGAAGTCGTTGATGCCCTTCCATTAATTTCCAAAACATAATATGCCCCCATATAATACCCCATATAGCAGTCGGTGAGGGTTATATGTGAACTGTAAATTATAATTAAATGATATTGAAAATTAAATAAGGTACGTAATTTTGTGAATGATTGAGAGTGATTGAACAAATCTAAAATTTAGATAAAGTTTTATTTTTCCGTTTGATGATTTTTGTAATTGTTGGTGAATTTAAGTGTGAGATTGAGATTGTACAAGTTTGCACAAAATTAGTGCATGTTTGGCAACATGGAGTGGAGTCAAAATTTTAGGTTTGGTTTGAAAATTTTGCTTCACTTCATGTTTGGCAAGCATGGTGCAACACAAATGGTGTGTGAATAGTGCCACTCCATTGGACCCAAATCCATCAAATTTCACACCATCTCAAATGATAGTTTGGTTAGAGTTGGGTCCAAATGGTTTGACACTATTCATATATAATATTATATATATATATAAATTCGAAATTAAATATTATGAAAAAATAAATATTTCGAAAAAATTAAATATTTATGAAAAATAAAATATTTTGAAAAAATTAAATATTTATGAAAAATTAAATATTTCGAAAAATTAAATATTTATATATTTTATTTTTTAAAACATATATATTTAAAAAATGTTATTTTAAATAAATAAAATGTCAAACTATTCCAAATTACCAAATATTAATATATTTTTAATATATATATTAATATATTAATATTAATATATTTTAATATAAAATATATTAATATTAATATTTATTAATATATTAATATTCAAAATTTCAACTCATACCAACTCTACCAAACATGGTTTGGTTTTTAAGCATCACTTTTTCTCACACCAAAACCATCTACACCAAACATGATTTGGAACCAAAATAAAACCACACCAACTCTAACCAACTCAACTCCAACCAAACCAAAACCAAAAACCAACTCTACAACGTCTACCAAAGAAACACTAAGATAGATTTTTTTTTTTTTTTTCTACCTTTTTCTTTTTAACTATTGATTTACAAAACTATGGGCTCCAAACTGGGATTGCAAAACCGTTATTGTCAAGTGGGAGCAAAACAAGTATCCAAGAAGGTCCATCTGTTATAATTTGGGTGCATTTGAGTGGCTGAATGGGCAGATTTGAGTAAATTTCAACTTCAAATATATTTTAATGGAATTACTTGCCATTAGCAAGTTTACTGTTCCTCTAGCTTTCAACATATATATATATATATATATACATAAAAATATATATAATAAGAGTCTACTTTTTATTTTAGTTTTATAATAACACATAAATATTCTTTATACATGTCATTGTATACTAACACTATGTTCGGAATCAAATTGTTTGGAATTTTCGTTTAGAATCGGAATTGGAATGGAGTTAGTAATGAAATAGAATTCTATATGTATGTTTGAAATAACAGTAATTTAAGTGAAATAAAATTTCATTTGTGTATTTGGATGCTAAGAATAATCCAAAAAAATATTTTATCTTTTATTTTTTTATTCTAAAAAGGATATTGATACAAATGTGACTCATCTTAATTAAGAAAATTTCCTGCATGTAACCCAAATATTAATCAATATTATTTTATTTATTTTTACTCTTTTTACTCTTTTTACTCATCTTTTATTACAATAGGTTGTTTCCGAAAATTTATAAAGCTCCTATAATAATAAAAATAATAGATTTAGTAATAAAAATTCATACAATTTAAAACCTTAGAAGTTAATCATAACAACTTAACATATTTTACCAAACTTTTATGCCCACTGTTCATTACTATAGTAATAAGTACCGAAACATAATGTCACTTAATTTACATATACATACATGACCATTTGACCATTTGATTTTTTAAAATGTTCAAAAACATTATATTGCTATATATATATGTGTGTGTGAGAGAGAGAGCATATATATATATATATATATAAAACTTTAAGGTAACCAACACATTAATGAATTTTATAAAAAGTTTTACAAGTAGCATTATTTTATAAACACGGATAGTTATACATCTTTTTTTCTTGAAAGATTAACGAAATCATAGAAAATATATTTAAATTGCATTAATCTATATTTTTAGATCATTCAATTATGTGTTGTTTGTGAGAATAGACTGTGCACTAATCGTTTCTTTGAAAGAGGGAATTTCATAAGAGAAGCAGCGTAGAAAGTCTTGCTTACTATCTCCTCAATTTAAGTAAGAGCAGGGGGATGTTTATAGGTAGTAGCCTAAGCGCTAAAAAGCTCCAATCATGCTTTCGTGAACAGCTATGCCCGAAAATGAATTAATTGTGATATAGCGCCTTATAAGCCACAACTTTATTCTCTACTCAAATTCCAAAAAGAATTTTAAGGGAGAGAAAATAGGGGGGCTTATACCATACATTCTGTTGCCTCAGGACGACGTAGTGACGTCTCCTACTGGGCTTTTGATAACAAGTCTAAGGGCGAGATCAAGCTTGAAAATAATGGATGAGCGTAAGCTTAATAGTGAACGTAGACCTCGCTGCAACTAGATATGAGATCATGCGAGACGACGTTGCTGAGTATGTGAAGACGTGCCTCATGTATCAACATGATAAGATAGAGCGAAACAGACTCCTCGGTCTTCTTGGACTTGGTTTATGTTTGATTTCATCTGAACTGCTAATGAAGAGGTTTTGGGGGTAATACTTTTCACAGGCACAAAGCTCAAACAAAGATTAAAAATGAACTCAATTTCGCATCATGTTTTCATTTGATGATGAGAATCGTAAAAAAACCCTTGATAATAAAAGAGAGATAATGATACATTAGTAAAATACATGAAAAAGTTACAAATTATACAAAACTAAACCTAAAAATGTACGTAGAATAACAATAACAAAAGACAAGATGCAAATAGTAGAAAAACATACAAAAACAAATATACTATTTTATGGAGTGAAATAAGAGTATTTAAATAAAAATAAAGAAGTATTGTTAAAAAGTAAAATTTGGGAAATGAAATTTCATGAAATCCAACCAGTTTTCCTAGAATTTTGTAAAGCAGTGGTTTTTACCATCAAATCTCATGGAATTCCAAATTTAAATTTTTTTCAATGTCTTCAAACACGTAAAATACCATTCTAAATTCAAATCTCCTCAATTCCTGAACTTCCAAACACAATGTAAATGTAAATTGTATTCAAGGAAAAAATAAAATGCATTTACACCTCGATGCAGGCACTGAGTTACATACTGCTTTACGGGGGAGGTTCCCCCTCAAGAAGAAGGAAAAAAAATTGTATTATTTTATTATATTTAAAAAAAAAAACTAATAACTTATGAATAAAGTAGTATCATATTCATATTCTAGATTTTTCACCTGTAAAATATAAATTTCCTTTGGAATAATATTGCTTTCGGTGGTTGAATATGTTTATTAACAGGGAGACGGATTTTATTTTTATTCTTTCTATTTTTATAATTTTTGAACATAACATAATATTATGTAATCATTATTTAGTTGGTGCAACTAAACATTTGTTTTTTTTCCCTTTCCATATATTTTGTGTGTGGGCGTAGTTATTTGACAGCTATTTCAGCTTCAATTCATGAGATTAAAGAGAATTTCTTGTGCAGCAAGGAAATGGAATTTAATAAGATCCGCATATAATATAAACAACCAAATGGTTTAATTCCAAATTTAATTTGAAAATTCAAAATGTGTTAAAAAAAAAGGCAGTTCAATTCAAATATGATATAGTAAGAAAAAGATTCAAGTCAAAGTCGACGCCCAATCTAATAAAGTTAAATGCCTCTTTATTTATTACTTAATTAGCTGGGGGGAAAAAATAGCTGACTATTTACCTATTTTTCAGTCTAGAATGCTAAATTAAAAAGTCAAGAGATTAATTAGCTGACTATTCACCTATTTTTTAGTCTAGAATGCTAAATTAAAAAGTCAAGAGAAATGAATGAATTCTTGCATAATCTTTGTCTAGAATGGTACGCTTAAATTGTGTTGTTTTTAGCAAATAAATTAAGCTTTTGTTTTGTGTAAATATGTTACAATTATTGTGCTTCATCCACCAGACTGAGAACCACAATTTTTTTTCTCAATCACCAATCAGTGAAGAAGCATAGACTAAAAAATATAAAATTATCTAAATGATAATGTAAATGCCAAAAAATGCACAATACAAGAATATAATATTTTATTTGGCTTTTGCTTTCATTATATACATTCTTTTTTTGGGCTTCGACCCTATTAGGGCAACACTACTTTGTTTACATCATTATCTCTATTTTCAAGGAATTATAAGTTGAAATGAGCCTAATTTTCGGACGTTTGACAACCTTGTTGGGTCATCAGCTTGATGAGCCCAATGCTTGATGGGCTTCTGTGGGCCTGAAGATTTTCACACTTACACATGCCCTCTTCTTGGTGGTGGGCTTTCGGGCAGTCAGACCCATTACCAAGAAGGAAAAGTGGGGGAATCAAGATACATCACTCCTGTCGGGGTGACGTGGCAGGTTCATTTAATACGGCGGTTGTATCACCATTCATCATTTCAAATTCATGGCTCAGGTGGTCTCGATTTGCAAGATGGGGGCTGAGGAGGCGACATGATGCTTCGTATCATGTGCGCATGACTCTTCGCATATTTTGGTGACCTCTATAAATACCCAGTGTCCATTTGTCAAACACTCATTGCATCTCCAAGCTCTTGGCTCTCAGAATCTCTCTGCAACTTGGGTTTTCTTCTTGTTACAGTCAGAATCTCTACATTTCTCTAGAAAAACTCATGAAATTCCATCGGGATTCATCTTAGAGTAAGTTCTTTCTTCCAGCTCTCCTACCTTTCTGTCAATATGTCTGATAGTGATGACACTCAGTTAGGTAGCGACCGTCTTCTTTCCTCTGTAGATCCCGATGTCTCCTTTAGTTCTCCATCGGTAGAAGTGATAGAGGGGTCAGTTCTAGTCCTCCTGAGGTGAACCAAAACGTTGTCGTGGGTGGGGGTCCGGCTGTAGGAAGGTCGGTAGATCAATTTTATGCCGATCCCCTTCCCCTTGCACATAGGGTAGATACGGTGCTGAAAAGATTGAGGGTTAAGTGTGGGATACCCGATAGGGTGATAGTTAAAAATTATCCTAGGAAGCACGACTTTAGGAAAGGGGAAGGAGTTAGGGATGATCAGATCTTGCTGTCAGCTTTTCATATTCAGGTTCTTAGATTCCCGATCCATCTTTTCTTCCTTTATGTCATGTCTACCTTGGGTCTGGCTCCGCTCCAAGTGGGGCCCAATTTTTTCAGGATCGTGGCTATGGTCATGATGATTAATCGGGAGATGGGTCTTGATCTGGGTCTGGCTGAGCTCTTGTTCTGTTACAAGATTCAGGACCAGAAGGACTGTAAGGGTCAGTACAATTTTTTTTCTTTAAGTGGGAGAAAGATTGTATGGCACAGAGAAGTCGAATAAGGGGTGGAAGGAAAAAATGATCCTGGTAAATGGGAATTGGAGGCTTCCCGGCTCAGCTAGATTCATAGTCCCCAGTGAATTTGACAAACCTTTATTCTCTTCCTTCAAACCTTATCATAGGGGTTGTGCTATTACGAACAGTGCAATGATAAGTTGAGTCATCATATGCTAGAGTTTCTGGGAGCGCCCGACCGATTTAAGACTCCAAATTACATCTCGTCCCAATTTGATATCCTTAAATCTAAAATTTGGGGACAACCCTTGAGGATGTGTGGAAGTTACCTGACGGGTTCTAATTTACAGGCACTGACATCAGAAGGAAAAAATACCATGCCGAGGATCCCGACACCTGTCCTTAAGAAGAAGGCCAAACGAGTAACGGACCCTCAAGCAAACCTTTCGGTACCGGAGAAAACCCAAGGAGACCAACGGTCCCAAGGTATTCCAGTTTCTCCCTCTGGGATAGTTCCTCCACTACCAATGGAAAATATTTCGGTTATTCCACCTCCTACGGGGGAAATGCTCTACCTGACCCAGGCTTATAATGCAAAGATGGAGGAGGACACTAGGTTGCTCAACAAGTCTTTAGAACTCTTGAGGCTGAAGGATGATTCTAGAAAAAAGGTTGCCACCTTGTTATCGATATCCAATGATAAGCTGGAGGTTCAAACCAAGAGGACAATCTCTGCGGAGCAACAACTTCAGGCTACCCAAGAGAAGATCAAGGAGATGAAGGCGGTTCGGCAGGCCCTAGCCACTGAAGCTGAGGGCCTCCAAAGAGTAGCTTCTGGAGAAGAAGATTGAAACCGAGAATCTCCTGGTAGTGGAGAAGTCGACGGTGGAAATCTGCCATCAGGGTGGCAATCAGATGTATAAGCGCCTATGCGACACTGCCCAGTACTGGATCGGGTTCGGCTGGAGGACATGCTTCAAGGACATCCAGAAACCTATTGAGGAAAGGGACTTCGCCTCAGTGGAGGAATTGGATGAGTCTTTGGGCATTGCTCTGCCGTATGATGATCCGGCTGGAGGTCCTGATGACATTCGCTTCTGTGAGTTCCTGACCAAGCCTCTTTCGAGGCTCACGTCCAATTCTGACCCTTTAGTTCCGGATGGGGCCATTGTTCCTGTGAGCTCAAATGCAGCGGGGACTGATTCTGGCACTTAGGATTTTTCATTTGTAAAACATTTTGTAAGCCTTGGCCACCGGGGTCCATATTTTGAATGAAAATCATGGTTTCCGTCTAGTTGACTTTTGCATTACTTAGATTATTTTATCCAAAAAGTACTGTGCCTTTCGGGCGCTTGAGGACATAGGAGAGACATCTCTTCAGGATTAGTGTTGTGTCTTTTGGACACTTCAGGCCATGCGAGAGACATAACAACACTTTGTTTATTTCTTGCAAAACCTTGATTTCTTCAGGATCAGTGTTATGTCTTTCGAGCACTTCAGGCCATGCGAGAGACATGACAAGACTTTGTTTATTTTTTACAAAATTTTGATCTCTTCAGGATCAGTGTTATATCTTTCGGGTACTTCAGGCCATGCGAGAGACATGACAACACTTTGTTTATTTTTTGTAAAATTTTGATCTCTTCAGGATCGGTGTTGTGTCTTTCGGGTACTTTAGGCCATGCGAGAGACATGACAACACTTTGTTTATTTTTTGCAAAAGTTTGATCTCTTTAGGATCAGTGTTGTGTCTTTTGGGTACTTCAGGCCATGCGAGAGACATGACAATACTTTATTTATTTTTTGCAAGATTTTGATCTCTTCAGGATCACTGTTGTGTCTTTCGGGCACTTTAGGCCATGCGAGAGACATGACAACACTTCGTTTATTTTTTGCAAAAGTTTGATCTCTTTAGGATCAGTGTTGTGTCTTTCGGGCACTTCAGGCCATGCGAGAGACATGACAATACTTTGTTTATTTTTTGCAAAATTTTGATCTCTTCAGGATCAGTGTTGTGTCTTTCGGGCACTTCAGGCCGTGTGAGAGACATGACAACACTTGGTTTATTTTTTGCAAAATTTTGATCTCTTCAAGATCAGTGTTGTGTCTTTCGGGCACTTCAGGCTATGCGAGAGACATGACAACACTTTGTTTATTTTTTGCATCGGTAGATATTTATAAGCTATTTTTGCTATAAAAAATGATTTTACTGATGGATTTCTTTTTTGATTGATCTGGCTCGGGGGCCTTTTTTACAAAAATGATCTTTGTACAAGTAAACTTAAAAGTGAAAGTAAACTGGGCTTGTTATGGGTAGTACCTCTTCAGCCGAGAGGTGTTCTGGGAGTTTGGTTTCATACCACCATCAATGTTCCTTCAGATGCGGTATGTTCCGCGCCCGATGACTTCCGTAATGGTGTACGGGCCCTCCCAAGGCTCCCTGAGCTTGCCCACGAGCCTAATATTTTGCCTGAGGACCATGTCATAGACCCGGAACTCCCTTTTTAAACTTTTTAGTTGAAGTGGTTCCGGACACGCTGTTGGTTGGCGGTCAGTCTGATACGGACAATTTCCCTTCTTTCATCCAGTAGATCAAGGTCGTGTGCTAGGTGCTGGTTATTCGTGCTTTCCACCCAGGTCTGGCTCCGAAGGGTTGGAACCCTGACCTCCATTGGGATCACAGCCTCAACGCCGTATGCCATGGCAAAAAGAGTCTCCCCGGTAGGCTGCCTGGGGGTAGTTCTATATGACCAGAGTACTTCAGGTAGCCTCTCGAGCCAAGCTCATTTTGCTTCCTTAAGTTTTTTGGCCAAGGTGTCGAATATGGTTCGATTTGTTCTTTCGGCCTGTCCATTCCCCTGCGGGTATCCGATGGAGGATGTACTCTGGTTGATACCATGCTCGGCAAAGAATGTTCTCACTTCCTTGTTGACAAGATTTGTCCCATTATCCATCATAATTGTCTTTGGTAACCCAAATATGCATATTATGTGGGTCTAAATGAACTTGATGACGTGCCTACCTTTGATGGCAAGGTTGGCTTCAGCTTCCACCCATTTGGTGAAGTAATCAGTGGCCAGGAGGACATAGGAATTTGATTGAATTGCCTTCGGGAGAGGTCCTACGATATCCATTCCTCATCGGGTAAAAGGATGTGGGACTATAGTCGGGTGTAGGAACTCCTGCGGGCGATGGATAGCGTCCCTGTGTAACTAGCATGGCTTGTACCTTCGGACATAGTCCTCGGCATCCCTTGAGAGATAGGGCCAAAAGTATCCTTGGGAGAGTATTTTATGGGCAAGGGACCTTCATCTGGAGTGGTTCCCGCAAGATCCACAGTGGATCTCATGTATCACTGCTCTTGATTCTGAGGGTGTAATGCATTTTAAATAAGAACCCGAGAAAGACTTTCGATAGAGTTGCTCGTTTATAATTGAATATCGGGCTGAATTCCTCCTGATCCTGTAAGCTTTGGCTTTGTTCTCCGAGAGTGTCCCATTTCTCAGGTAATTCATCAGAGGATCCATCTAGCTGGGCTCCCACGGAACAAACATTACTTGTACCGGGCCTTGAATACTTGGACTGGCTATGAAATCTACCAACATAACCCGGGTCAGGTCCTCTCCAGCTGAGGACAACTGGCCGGCTAGGTGGTCAGCTACAGAGTTATCGCTTCTCGGGATATGAGTGAAGGTTATTTTTTGAAAGATCTCTATTTCTTTCAGCACAAGTGCCCGGTAAGACTCCATTTTGGGGTCTTTCGCCTCGTATCCCCCTTTAATTTGTTGAATGATTAGCTGAGAGTCATTGTGCACTGCTAGGGCTTGAATCTGGAGGCTTCGGGTTAACCTCAAGCCAGATACGATCGTTTCATACTCTGTTTCATTGTTTATGGATGGGAACTGTAGTTGAACTGACATGTGAAGGCGTGTCCCATCGGGTGTCTGGATCTCCAAGATGATTCCTAATCCGGTAGAACTGGCTAATCCATCCATGAAAAGCTTCCACGTGTCCGGCTCAGTCTGCTGGTCAGATTCTTCACTTTCATCTTCAAGTAAGAAATCTGCCACCGCTTGTCCTTTGATGGAAACCCGGGGTATATAAGTTATGTCATATATGCCCAATTCGATGGCCCATTTGGAGATTCTGCCCGAAAGATTGGGTTTTGACATAACTGCCCGGAGAGGCGTGGAGGTTGGGACAATGATCGGATGAGCCTCGAAATAATGCCTCAGTCACCTTTTGGCATTTACGAGTGATATAACTAGTTTTTCTTGCCTGCTATATCGGGTCTCTGCTTCAGCCAAGGATTTACTGGTGTAGAAGACTGGCATCTGCAGGTTCACATCCTCTCTGATGAGGGATACACTGGTTGAGACGGAAGATATTGCTAGATACAGATGTAAGACTTCACCGGGTCTTGGCGTGGATAGGATCGGGGGTCTGGTCATATACTCTTTCAACCTCACAAGGGCTTCAGACTGCTTAGGGCCCCATACTTCTCCCCTTTTTGCCTTGATTGCCTGAAAGAATGGTCTGTATCGATCAATGAGACGTGAAATGGACCTGCTAAGGGCCACCACTCTTCCTGTCAGGACTTGAACGTCTTTATGTGTTCGGGGCTCCTTTATTTCCATTAGGGCCTTGACCTGTGTTGGGCTGGCTTAGATCTCGGTCCTGTCCACGATGTGTCCCAGGAATTGTCCGGATGAGCATTTCTCTAGGTTAAGCTTCATGCCATACATCCTAAGGGTGTCAAACACTTGGTGCATGTGTGCAAGATGATCTTCCTTTCTTCTGCTCTTGACCACAGTGTCATCAATATAAGCCTCGATCACTGTATCCATCATTCCCTTAAAGATCTTGTTGACCAACCTCTGGAAAGTGGCACCTGTATTTTTCAGACCTAAGGGCATAACCTTAAAGTAATAAGTACATATTTCAGTAATGAATGAGGTCTTTTCCTCATTCATCGGGTTCATTTTTATCTGATTATATCCTGAATATGCGTCCAGAAAAGTTAGACGTTCGTAGCCGGTGGTAGTGTCAACCATTTGGTTAATCTTTGGCAGTGGAAAACTATCCTTCGGGCATGCCCTGTTCAGGTTAGTAAAATCAATACAAACCCTCCACTTACCATTCTTTTTCTGGACGACCACTACGTTGGCGAGCCATTCGGGGTACTTGACTTCCCTGACAAAACTAGCCTGAAGCAATCTGGACACTTCGTCTGCTATGATCTGGTTCCGATGCGCTCCCATGGTCGACGTGTAATGAATGATGGGCAACAAGAGGGTCGATACCAGGCATGTTTGTATGTTCCCATACGAAGACATCGGAGTTGTCCTGCGATAACTGTGTCATTTCTTTCAATTCAGAGTTGGTAAGGTTTGTACCTGCAAAAGTAACTTTTTTCAGGCTATCGGGTATAACAGAGATTGACTGTAATGGCTTGACCACGATCGGGGTACCCGGGTCCCTTTCCTTTGATTATTATTTGGGTCCTGGATTCCTTTCCTTGGAATGGGAGACCATTGGGCCTTTTCCCTTCCCAATCTCCTTCAGGGTGACCGCATAACATTTCTTGGCAGCCACCTGGTCACCCCTGATATCAATGATGTCCAAACCGTCCGGGCTTATGCATCTCATTACTTGGTGAAGGGTTGAATGCACGCCCTGCATCTAGTGGATCCATCCTCTTCCCATGAGCAAATTGTATGAAGGTTTCACATCCACCACAACAAATGTCTCGGTCAGGGTCCTTTGAGCAGCAGATACTGGCAATTGGACTTCCCCGATCGGTTCGATTTGCTTTCCATTGAATCCTGTAATAGGGCACCAGGATGCCACAACCTCGTTTAGGTCAATTTTGAGTTTTTCAAAAGCCCATTTGGTAATGATGTTTGCACTGCTCCCAGGATCGATTGTGACTCTCTTAACAAGGCAGTTGGCCACCATCAGTGTCACAACTAGAGGGTCTTTATGCGGGGTTTGGATGTTCCGAAGGTCTGATGTAGAGAAAATAATCCGTGCTTCTCCTGTCCCGTGGTGGACTTTATTGACTTTTCTCATTTTGCGGGCTCTTCGTAGCTGGCTCCAGCAGGATCCTTCCGTCTCTTTCGAAGCGGGACCACCAAGAATCATATTGATGATCCTGTGCGGTTGTGCGACTGCGGGGTTCTGAGGGGAGTTAGGGGCGCGTTGATCGGCCCTCAGTCTGTCCTGTTGGATGTAATCCCGGAGCTCTCCACGAAACAACAATGCCTCTACCTGCTATCTGAGATTACGACATTCGTTTGTGATGTGCCCGAAGTCACCATGGAAATCACAATGTTTTGACTTATCCCTTTGGTCAAGTGGATGTCTGATGGTTGGGGGTTGCTGGAAGATTCCTTTGGTTTTGTTCTCTTGGTAGAGCTTGGCAAGGCTGACCCTCAGGGGAGTTGCTCTTTCTTCAAATTTGGGATGTTTGAAAGGTTTCAGGGCTGGAAGTCCTGAAGGAGCTGGTGGCCCTGATGGTGTTGGACGCTTTTGATAGGTTGCCCGATCCTTTGATTAGGCTTCAATGCTAACCAAGGCCACCCTCCTCTGCCTGACGGTTTTATCTTCTTCAATCCTCAGGTACCCCTGGGCTCTGGAGTTTAACTCCCCAATGCCCAATGGGGGGCGCTTCACCAGAGACTGATGGAACTTAGTTCCTGGAATAAGGGCCATCCGGAAGGCCTCAACAACAGAGTGCTAGTCACAGTTATCAACAAAAGAAGACTCGATGTTGAATCGGGATAGGAAGTTCTTCAGTGATTCTCCTTTCTCCTAGATCATAGTGAAGAGGTAGAATATGGTCTTCTTCTATCTCTTGTTCCCATAGTACTGGGCAACGAAGAGCTTGGTCAATTGTTGCTAGCTGCTGATGGACCGAGGTGGCTGTTTCCTGAACCATAATAGAGCTGCATCAGCAAGACTTGTGGAAAATACCTTGCAAAATAAGGATTCGTTCTCAACGTACATGGTCATCTTCTGATGAATCTGATAAATGTGCTCCTCGGGGTCCTTGGTGCCATCGTAGGGGGTAAACCGAGGCATAACAAACTTCTTTGGAAAAGGTTCCTGGGTTATCTCGGGGACGAAGGGTGATTGTATCAACTCGGTTGACGCTTGGATGGCTAGGTCATTGGTAAACTGGGCTCTCAAGTCCCCGAGGACTTTCCTTTGGAACTCAACCATCATTGCCTGAAGCTTTTGGGGGTTTATGGCTTCGTCGGCGGCGGGAGCCTTTCCTGAGCGCTGTGAAGACTCAACGTGCTCTTCCAGCCTATCGTTATCCTGCTGGTTCTGAGAATGGTCGAGCGCCGCTACCGGAGGGGCAGGCGGTGGTAGAGCCAATCTTGCCATTAGCTTTGCATTATGCTTCTCAAGAGCCAGGCTACGTTCCTCAGCGGCTATCAAACATTACAGGATTTGGTCAATGGCTTGAGAACCTTCTGCACGACTGTCTCCAGTGGTCGGAACGTCCGCTTGCGAACGAGTGACCAACATGTTTGATCGGGAAGTTGTGGGTTAGTGTGAATGAAGATTTTAGAAGGTGGTGAAGAACATGAACAAACTCTCAAATCTTCGGGTTGAATAAAACAAACTCAGCTTAACGAGATGGGAAGAAGGAGATGATTTACAAATCTCAAAGAACAAATCCGAAAAATCAAGAACTCCTCGTTGATTTTTCCACAGACGGTGCTAATGTGTAAATGCCAAAAAATGCACAACACAATAATAGAATATTTTATTTGGCTTTTGCTTCCATTATATACATTCCCTTTTTGGGTTTGGAGCCCATTAGGGTAACACTACTTTGCTTATATCATTATTTCTATTTTCAAGGAATTATAAGTTGAAATGGGCCTAATCTTCGGGTGTTTGACAACCTTGTTGGGCCATCAGTCTGATGAGCCCAATACTTGATGGGCTTCTGTGGGCCTGGAGATTTTCACACTTACAGATCATTATAATACAGATAGGATGATTTTCCATCCAATTTGGATATCAACTGATGAGCAATGAATCCACTGTAATTTCTTCTGTGTTTTGCCATGCAAATATCAATGACCCTTTGCATCATTTGGTCTTCTTGGTAAAATGGTTGCCCTAATAATTCATCAAGAGGCATCCACTGCAAGTAACACAATCAAAATAATTAAAATTAGTACTTAATTATGAAATATCTTATGATTAAATCTTAATTATTATCAATATTAATGCAACCTATCATAGCATAAATTTAATTACCTTGGCAGCTTGAATCTCCTTTTCGTCGATTGTGATATCGAAGGACAATGGCTTCAGCATGCACACAAACAGCAAGTCTGATTTCTCGAAAGCCACAAGATGCGCGTGTCTGGTAAAACGCGAAATAAATTTGATAGAACCAAATTATGATTGTAATTAAATGAGTCACAAAAAAATATATCTTATTTTTAGTCTGGAAATATAACTATAAATGCAGGAGCTAAAGCTGATCCTTCATTGGATCAGCATTGAGGTGAGACGTACATTTTTTGTCCATTTCGTCAATGCCCTGTCTTTGTTTAGCAGATATTGAGGATTGACAATGTTTCTGTTAGGATTTGTTACTTTTGTAGTATATTTGCAAACTCTAGTGCTCTATAATATTTTTCATTTTTTTTTCCGCCTTGAAGTAACGACCGGGTAAACTTTCAGTGGGGCGGGTCAGGGCGGGTCGAACCCGGTTTAATTTTCCCGCCCCGTCTCCGATTATTTTTTTTATTTTCCGCCCCGTACCCGGTTATCCCCGTCCCGCCCCGCCCCGCCCCGCGACCCAGTTATATATAATTTTTTTCCCTTTTTTATATAATTCTTTTTTATGAAAAATAATTTCTGAAATTCGTTCATTGCAAAAATAATAGATGAAATGTAAAAAATTAAAATTATTAACTTTGAAATGTAAAAAAAATATAAAAAACAGTTTATAAACTTCATTCATAGCAAAAACAATAGATAAGATATATATATATATATATATGGGTTATGTTTGTAATATGTTAAATATATAAGGTTAATTTAGTAAATAACTAATTAAGCGGGATGGGGCGGGTCAGTTAATCGGGGCGGGTTCGGGGCGGGGGTGACCCATATCCGCCTTGTTTATAATCGGGTTTTTTTTGTCCCATACCCGCCCCGATTAGTTTAACGGGGGATAAACGGGACGGGTCCCCGTCGGGGCGGGTTTTTTTGCCATCCCTAGGCTCAGACGGAAACGTAGTTGGGATGATTTGAACCTAGAATTTCATGGTGAAGGATCCAGAAACTTTTCCATCCCACCCACCCCGTCCATGTTAATTTTCCATTTGTTGCATGATAGCTTATACTCAGACAAGGCTTCATTTAATTCTAATTCACCATTTTACTTTACAATTGAAATTGGTTAAATAAAACAAAGTTCAAAATTGATTCTTTCTTTTAACCCATTGCTTTTCCTCCATTTTTGTCTGTAATTATAAACACAAGGGAGAAATTAATGGCAATAACATGTCTCACCTGAAAGCCACCATTTCCAAGAAAATTGTGTCAACCTGAAAATGAGAGGAAAAACAGAAGCAACTCGAATTTAGTCGCAATGCATATAATATAAGATTGATTACGATAACGGTTTTGATGGCGAAAGATGAATATGTTCTTACACCAGTTTCTTCTTTCACTTCTCTTATGGCTCCCGAGAATATTTCTTCAGACTAAAATAAATCAAGAGAGCCATAAAATAAGTCAGTACTTTCGGTCGAAAATGGCATGAACAAAACCCCCTAAGAGCTCTTGCATAATTCTAAACATTTAAAATGATATACAGAAGAGAAATTAAATAAAAAAAAAATAGGTCAAAATATGTATTAAAAGCAGAGAACAAATTGAACACCTTGTTAATATAACCAGTGGGCAACTTCCACACCACTGAGCCATAGCAAGGACATTTTTCTTTCACTACAAGAACCTGCATTACATTAGAAAAAGTTAGAACCAACCAACTTTAAATAGCTGCACTGAAATTGTATTATTCTTACCTCATTTTTATCATTGATCACAAAGCCTGCAATGCCTATTTGATGTGAAGGGCCATCAGGAAGCATGCAAGAGTCGTTCGGAATCCAATACGTAAGCATAACGTATCCAGATTCCGCGTGATGGTAGTTAAACCCCTCCTAAAGATGAACAAGGACACAAGTTGAATACAACAATTGTTTTGCAAGTTGTTAAAGGTGTATGTTAAATATATATATATATATATATATGCCCCATTTGGAGACCTTGTTTCGTTTTTGTTTTTGTCCTCCCTAAAACAAAAAATATTCTTGTTCTTGTCATTATTTTCTACCTTAACAACAAAAAAAAAAAATTTTGTTTGGGACAAAAAAAACAAAAAAAAACGAGTCTTCTTCTTCTCGACCTCCATTCTTCAGTCTTTTTTCGTCTCTCTCTCTCACATACACACTTTTCTTTATCGCCTATAAACCCATTACTGTAAATGATCTCTCAATCTCACTTTCTCTCTCTAAACCTCAAAACCCTTCTTTGGTGGTGAAGGGTGGGGGTGGTAGCGGTGGTGGCTGGCTGGTGGTGGTTGAAGGTGGAGGTGGAGGTGAAGGGGTCATGCCGATTGTAGAATTGTTCGGGAAAATATTTTCACATTTTTTTTATTTTTTATTTTGGAAAATCCCAAAAAGAACAAAAAAATAGGTTTTTGTTGTTCCCTTATTTTTTCTACTATTCACGAAAACACTTTCCAAATTGAGAACAGAACAAACAGTAAAAATGGTTGCCAAACACGTTTTGTTCTCATGAATAGTGTCAAAAACAAAAACAGAACAGAAAATATCATTTCCAAACGCACCCATAGGGCAATAATGCATGGATGTAGAACTTTTACCTGAATTGCTATGGGAATAAGGTCAGCTTGCTCTAGTAGTATCTTCAGCCACACCCCCTTTTTTCCCTGCTTTGTAAATACATTCAGAAGCAAATATCTGTTAAATCAACTTTATGGAATTAATGTTCTACTCAGACTTATTGTATCTATTCTGAAATTTAGACCATGTTCGGTTTCATTTAATAGCTTCAAAGGAAATGATGAAGAAAATAATATCAATTTGTACAACTTGCACTGTATGAAGACTAAGAAGGCTGTTTGAAAATGCAGTTCAGTACTAGGCTTCTCTTTGAGTGGCTTTTGATCATTTCTTACTAAGAGCAAAATAAATACGAAGATACATACATTATATATCAGCTGCTCAAATTCTTTTTGGGCTGCTTGGATATATACCACATGGAAAATTAATCTTGATCTATGTATATGTATAGTTATCATGTGAAAATTATATTTTTTCAAAACCATATATGCATGATCAAATGATGTAACATATTTCTATGATAAGCTTGTGTGTATCAGACCTTTAGCTTCCAATTGGACAAAGAAGCACGTAGCGCAGACGCAAAAGCATTAGCACTCATGGGAAAGCTTTGTGGATCGACGATGACCCCATCGTATTCATCCTCATGCGCATCAAGGTATTCAACTGTCCAGCTTTGGGTCCCTATATTTGGAGACACAACTTGAATTCCTTCTTTTTTTGCCGCATATCTGTCGCTCGGAAATGGCATGGGAAATGAGCTGAGTTTAAGTGATCTGGAGGAGATCAGTGGACTCCACGACAAACCTATAAAACAGAATGAAAATTTGCAGTCAATGTCATTTGCTTTTTTGTATAAGAAGTAAGAGTATGCTTGGTTTGTATATTTGAAAACTGTTCTCACGAATTTTGAAAACAGAAAATTGTTTTACATATGAGAATAATACAAGACTAACATAAAGGTTTCTGGAAATTGTTTTCAGAAAATTCAACCAAACAGACTTTTTATACAGTTTTCATAAAATAGAAAACTGTCAATTGTCGTCAAAAAATGCAAACCAAACAGGGATTAAAGAACTCACTCCTTGACAATCCATGAGAACTGCAATTTTTGGTCCATGTAACCCTAGGGGCCTCAAGAAAATGCTGGCAATAAGAAGCCGATAATTGCATGCCTCCTGTCACTATGGCCATTGTATCGTTGTTGCAATGAAATCATAGCTTCGATTCGTATATATATAGTCCTCAACATATTGGTGTGCAGAAGAAAAAAATTTGTCAATTTTGTAGGGAATATCACCCTGTTGAACAAGTAGGAGGAATTATATGGCCATTTTAGTTGCAGTGATGTATGATGTAATAAGGTACTGAGGACCACTCACTGAATCATTATCTAGACAGAAATGCTGATGAATATAGAGTGTTTCACATTTCTCCATCGACACCAACAAACTCCAGAATTTGACAACAACCAACTAAAAATGTCTACTGTTGTGCTACTAATTCTCAATATTGCTTCAAGCAAGGGATGAAAATATTCTCTAATTTCAGCATTAGATGAATGTGCCATGCTTGATACCGCGTGATAAAGCTCTTATAAACTTATGTTTGACTTCTATTTGACCCGAACGGGTTGGCCTGATAAAAAAATCATGTGTCTCAGAACACATTTGTTATCTTAATAGGTGCAAATAATTCGTTGGAATCACGGCTTAAAACATAGTTCGAGCTTACTCGATCCAGGGACGGACCTAGACATTCTTGTAAGTGGGGGCATAATCTAAATATCTTTAATTTTAGGGGAGGTATTGTAAAAAAAAATCAATGGAGGCTTTAGGCCATTTTTAAAAAAATTCAATGGGGGCTGAATCCTAAACATCTCAAAATTTAAGGTAAATTATGTAAAAAAAAAAAATCATTTGGGGCGGTGGCCCCAACTGAGCCTCACATAGGTCCGTGCTTGACTCGATCTATGTGAAGCTCGCTTTGCACAAATCTAGTAAATTAGCGAGGAGGTGTAAAACTCTTGACACCTCGATTATTGAAATAAAATGACTTGGAAGGAAAAAAAAAATATCAGAACATATTTTTGGAGACTAAAGTATTAATTCCTCATATGGTTTTTGGGTATTGGAGGTTAATATTTTGCCAACCATGTACATCATCAATAGAATTGTTCTTATTCTTTCACTTGTTGAATCATTCCACCCACCTGCTATTGTTCTTTTCATCTTCACCTTCACGATTCCTTAGGGAATTGAATGAAACGTTATTTTCTATACTATATAACAGGTACCAGCAATAAAGCACGAACACTTCGTCCGGACTACTGTACTTTTATCGGACACTTGGACAACACGTATCTCATGGGACACTCTTCGAACATGTATCCGATACTGTCCTAAAATTTAAATATTTTTGGACATGAACACGTTTTGGATATTTCAATTATACTTTTTGGACACTTCAAAGCCACAATGGGGTAATTTTTAATATAATTTAAAAATACATTATAAATTAATTAAAAAATAATATAAGACTTAAGAAAACAATAATAAAAATACAAAATTTATGATCTAAATGAGTGATATTTTATAAATATATGAAACACATAATTAAAATTTATTTATTTTAAATATATAATAATACTTATGGATAAATTTTTTATCGTGTCGTCCCATGTCTGTGCTTTTGCTTTATTACATCATAATTATATCATTTGGGTGAGGCCCGTGAGCATTATTGCGCCTTAACTGTTTCTTCTAAACATGATAGGCTCACAGACAAAGCAGTCAGAATCGGAATTTTAGGTAGAGTTATAAGTAGAATTATAAGATTCTACTAATTTGTATTAATTTTTTTTTAAATATTCATAATTAAATATTTAATTTAAAAATCTAAATTATATTAGAAATTTTAAAATTTTCTAATACATTACCCTTTAAATATTCATATATTTGAGATATTCGCCTAAATCATCTTAAATTTTTTGAGGATTTCATACGACGAAATTATTATAAATCATATAGAATCGTAAAATCATCAGATTTTTCCACTATAGCCTTGCCTTGCCCACAAATCAGTTCCCATTTTTCTGTGGGGGCCTATACATCAAATTTCTCAGCTGAATCATACAAAACAAACTCACTCACTCACTCTCTCTAGGGTTTCTGCAGAGTAGTAGATAATCACCATGTACAGAATCGCAGCTTCACGACTTAGGACTCTCAAGGTCAGAAGTAATATTATCCTTCATAACCCTAGTTTATGTGTGTATATATATATATCTGTTTAAATATGTATATGTATGATTAATGGGGGTGTAAATTGTAATCGGTAAAATTTCATCACTCGTGAAATGAATATTAATGGCTTGGACCTAAGGACTGTATATTCGTTTATATAATTGTTTGATGTTCCGTAGATACGTGTGTGCAATAACTAATAAGGCTAGTTGGTTGCTGAGAAAATGTTAATAGGGATTTGAAATTATAGTGACGGTTCAGTGGAATTGTTCTGTTGAGTGTTGGCATTGTGAACAAAACTCTGTTTGGTTGCTGAGAAAATGTTGATGGTAGGAAGGATTTGAAATCTTAGTGGCAGTTTAGTTGACTTGCGTGTTCTTGTTCTGTTTAGTGTTGACATTATGAAAAGAATCTCTGTTTGGTTGCTGAGAAAATGTTGAAAGTGATAGGGATTTGAAATTATAATGACAGTTCAGTGGACTTGCATGTGATTGTTCTGTTGAGTGTGGATATTTTGAAACAAAACTCTGTTTGCTTGCTGAGAAAATGTTGATAGTAAAAAGGATTTGAAATCTTGCATGTGCTTGTTCTGTTTAGTGTTGACATTGTGAAAAGAAACTCTGTTTGGTTGCTGAGAAAATGTTGGAAAACAAAAAAATATCATGCATTTGAACAATGAATGCTCTCTAGTGGAGAGACGTGGAAATAAGAACCTGGAATTTCCCCCCTTCTCTTTTCCTTGCCTGAAAAGCCAATTATTCCACTGCTCAGGAAAAAAATTGGCTCGGTAAAGTTTTTTCCATTTTAAGAATATAAATTCATAAAAGTTTGAATGAAAATCAGTGTTTCCTTTTCTTTTTGGCACTTCACTCGGCCACAAAATTAAGTGAAGAGTAAATTTTAGGAGTTCAAGTGTTAGGATGTTCTCTAGTTCAGAATTTATTGTAATATTGGTTACTGTAGTTTTTTGGCAAAATGGTGCTAGTATAACCTTTTCAGGAGGGATTTTCTTAGGTTACATAGCCTAGCCACAGCCATTAAGTTTTTGCCCAAATTGTGTTCTGATGAAACTAGCATTTAATATGTTTGTTTAACCTATAATGTAGAGAATTTGTTAATGTCATTTTCATGGTATATACATGGTTAGCTGATGAAGTGGAAATGGTTTTGTGCTGATACTGAACTATGAGAAAAGGGCCCTGTGCCAATAGGGTGCTGGTGAGGTTTGCGACTTCAAGTGCTGTTGCCACGAACTCACCCTCGACAGGAGGTTTGTTTAGTTGGCTCACTGGGGAACAGTCTTGTACTCTTCCTCCACTGGAGTCCCCCTTAAAGGTGTTACCTTGCCACCTCCACTTCCTGATCATGTCGAACGGGGTAAGACTAAGATAACAACTCTTCCAAATGGTGTCAAAATAGCCTCAGAAACATATGTTGTACGTATAAATCTTACATTGTTCTTTTTCATCCTTCCTCTTGAACTATATAAGTTCCTCGTTAAAAAGAGTTGTTTATTTGATTCGTTGAACAGAATCCTTCATGCTCAATTGGGTTATATTGTTGAGTGTGGCTCAATCTATGAGAGACCAGTCTCATTTGGAGCCTCACACCTCCAGGAACGTATGGCTTTCAAGAGCACATCCAACCGAAGCCACTTGCACATTGTTAGAGAGGTTGAGGTGATTGGTGGCAATGTGAGTGCCTCGGCTTCTCATGAGCAGATGGGATACACCTATGATGCTCTGAAGACATATGCTCCTCAAATGGTAGAGCTACTAGTCGACTGTGTGAGGAATCCCTTGTTCCTGGATTGGGAAGTCAATGAGCAGGTAAGCTTTTTCTCTTTATTTTTTCATGTATCCTGCTTCTCTTTGTCATGCTACGTAAGATGCGATGCTTGTACTAAAGTGACATTCTATTTCTATAGCTTCAGAAGGTGAAGGCGGAGATTGAAGAAGCTTCTAAGAATCCTCAAGCCTTGCTACTTGAGGGACTTCAGTCTGTTGTCTATTCCGGTGCATTGGCAAATCCTCTACTGGCGCCCGAGTCTGCAATTAACAGGTTGAATACTACAATTCTGGAGTATTTTGTAACTGTGAGTCTAAAAAACTTCTATTTATATTCTACTCCTATTTGTGGTATAATTGCATTAATAACCATTACCCAATTCACTTTATTTGTTATGCTTTTGTAATTTCTTTTTACCTGTTTTGGATTAAAATATTTTTTTTTCCTGGAATTTCAGGAAAATTATACTGCTTCTCAGATGGTACTTGCAGCTTCTGGAATTAAACATGAAGAGCTGTTAAAAATTGCAGAACCACTTCTTTCCGACTTACCCAGTGTGCCTCGTCCCGAGGAGCCAAAATCTGTGTACGTTGGTGGTGATTATCAGCGTCAAGCTAATTTAGAGGTATGCATTTAAAATGACTCATATAGAACATCTTTTCACACCTCCTATGTGCATCTATTATTTGTTAGTTCTGATTTTCTGATGAGGTTCTCTGATCTTTCTTTTTGTTGGCAGCAAACTCACTTTGCTCTTGCCTTTGAAGCTCCCAGTGGCTGGCTTAACGAGAAGGAAGCTGTGACATTGACTGTTCTTCAAGTATTTTGTCTCATTATTGGGTTTCTACAGCGATTCTGTTTGGTCAATATACTTGTTCCTCACCAAAATAGAATTATACTAGTGGATAGGTGCAAGGGGCTTGGTGCTTCCCTTTTGACCCAAAAGCTTAAGCTGCCGAGTACTAGGAATCACAAACACGGACACGGAATACAGATATGACACGATACGGATACGGCGAGACGGATGTTTATTTTTTTAAAAATAGGATACGGGTACGGTTAGGATTCGACAATAAATTTAATATTTGTAAAATTTTTTTTTTTTCAATTTTTGGAAATTATACATCTAAATACAATTATTAATGGACTATAGGAGTTCGAATCACAAAAACATAAAACAAACATTTGTAGTCATCATCTAATATTCGTTAACTTATTTTATTATACTATTGTTATGAAAGTTACATGTTAAGGTTCAAATGTTGTTAAAAATGTGTTTGAAGTACATGATAAGTATCGGGCACGTGATCAAAGTATTAGATATGTATTATAAATTAAGAACATGTTTTAAAATTATGGGTTCGTTTGGAGTGTCATATGTCATACGAACATGATACGGTATGTTGCCCTTGTAGAAGTATACGTGCCTTCTAGGTTGGGTAGTGCTGCATACTTGTTTATATATGCAGAAGTCCTTCCCCATCTAGATACTATGTGAAACAAGCCCCCTTTAACAATAGGGTAGCATATATCTCTTGGGTTTTTGCTGCCTCATTTTCTTGCTAGTGCTTCTTATTGTGCTTTCACCTGAGGATGCAATAACAAACCAATATTTCTTGTAGATGATAATGGGAGGAGGTGGATCTTTCTCAGTCGGGGGTCCTGGAAAAGGAATGTACTCACGGTTATGCAAGTTTACATAACTATGTATGCACACTGGTATCCATTTGGTCTATTACCTGAACTTGAGATAGAAATGTGTGTCAGTGTATGGTTACTTGCATCATAGTAAGGTAAATGATATGTCAATATTGCATAACTAGTATTCAGATATAAGTGCTTGATTGGTTTTTATCACATCTCACATGTTCCCATTTTCTATTCAGTCCTGTCATTCTTGTTTCAGTATTAACTATTTCGGCAACTAGATTTAGGAATACAACTGCTCTTCTGTTTTTCTAACTGAGATTCACAATTTACACTGATATGGTGAGCAGATCTCCGTGTCTTGAAGGAGTACCCGCAAATGCATTCATTCTCTGCGTTTAACAGCATTTACAATAACACAGGCATTTTCAGAATTGAAGCTACCACTGTAAGCCACCTCTTCCAAACCGCCTATAATATGGATAAGTAACTATGATACCTTTTTCTATGAAAAGAGAAGTTGTCTGAGGGAATCCATCAACTTCATTATTATTTCATATGATTTTTGAAAACTTCTGCCAATGCGAGTTCCTTAATTCTTGCATATAAAGTGTAGCACCACATTCAAGTTATCTTCTTGGGGTACTTGATAAATGAATCTCATCTATGGAAAATGAAAGGACCCACCCACTCTTGAATCAATAATGGATAGTATAGACACGGGCACGGCTTGGCTCCGTTTGTTTGCACCCCTAGACACGGACAGGGCGGTAAGTCAAATCTCGAGAAAAATAGGACACCGACATGACAAGAATTCGACAATAAGATAATATATTATATAAAAGTATGATTTTAATTTATTTTTTTGGCTCAGTTCCTGTTCTATGCATAACCCATTTAAATTAGATACTTTAGGATTCAATACCCTTTCCCCTAAGATATAAGGGCCCAGTAGTCCAATTTCAAATTATATTAACATATAAACAAGCAAAGATTCAGCTGCAGAAAATAACTCCTCTGCCCTATGGTTGAACCCTTTCTAACCTTCGCTTACCAAAGAACCTGCCAATGGCCCACTCTTCTCCAACTTCTTAGTAAGTCTGCTTATATGTATTTATATCTGAACACGCAAGGCTTAAACTTGCTATCAAACAAGTCTTAACATAGAGAAGATAAGATTCTAAGTTTTTAATGTTATCCTTTTTGTCAGTCTCTCTTTCATCTTTAACTCATCTATATACTCCATCACTTTAAGGTTTCATCTTATTATCTGAATGATTTCTCACGGGTTGACCAAAACTTCCAGACCGAGCAGAAGTTCCATAGAACAATATATGATATTAGGAAAGGAGAACAGATGATTAGTATCTTAAAATTTTCCATGAACTTTTAACATATATGGAGAATAGATGCATACCCGTCTAGATAATATATACATATGATCTTCTTCTCTCTATGTTAAAATTTTCGTATCTGTATATGTAGATATGTATATTCTAGAGACAGCTGTGTACTACATGGTGTCGTGCACGTGTTCTCCAGGTATCCGATCTCTATTTAAAAGTAAAATTAAATAGGACACGTGTTTTAGTTGTCGGATACGTGTCCCGTGTCCGACATGTTTGTGCGTTGGAGCATAGTATGCATTGAATTCTGTAAGTATTAGTTTTTTGAATTGTTTATATAAATGGAGGTCATGCTGAGGATTTCTAGAGCTTTTTTCTTACAATAAACACAAAAGACCTATTTTTTGTTCCCGTCTATGGAGAATTATGAATAAATTTTATAAAAATCTGGGTATTTAACTTGGCCAGGGAGATTGTAGTCTCTTATTATGGGCATGCAATTACTTTGCCATATATTGTGAATCACATATTGTCCGAGTCACTATGTCCTCCTAAATGTGAGTATGGTCACAATGTTTATTCAGGACTCTGATTTTGTATCAAAAGCCATTGATATAGCAGTTAGAGACCTTATTGCCTTAGCAACACCTGGGGAAGGTTTGCTATCATATCTGTTACTTTTGCTACTATCTCTGTCTCCACTTTTCCTACCCAAACTCCATCTTTTCTTCCTTTTTACCATTATCCTAATTTCCCTTGCAGTTGACCAAGTACAACTAGATCGTGCTAAACAGTCAACAAAGTCTGCCGTTCTTATGAATTTGGAATCCAGAGTATGCAATTTATTTTTATTTTTATTTTTTTGTTGTTACTCAGGAAACTTTTTTTTTCTTCATCACACATATTTATATAACAGATACTGTCAAATTGTATCTTGCAGACGATTCGATCTGAAGATATTGGTAGACAAATCTTGACATATGGAGAGAGGTATGACTTGAGTAATGGCTGCTTATTTCTCTGTAGTGACTGATCAATAGCATTTTAAAAGCAATAGCATCTATGCACTTTGATTTCTTGTATCTCTTTGTCGGCATGTAATCTTGTGGCTTAGGATGCTGATTCTGATTGTGGGCCTGCTTTATACTAACAATTTTTTAAGAATCCCGAGAAACCCTTCTGAAAGAAACTTCCGGGAGCATGACAAGGCAAGGGAGTTCTGTGTTTTATTTTGCAAGTAATTTCCAAATTGACGTACCCATCATCAACCGATATTCTCGTTTATTTTATTAAAAATTGCAGATTGGATTACGTTGGACATGTTGAATATCGATAGGATATTAGGAGTTTACATGTATCTATCTATATATATAATTATATCATGGAAACAAAGGATGTAGTATTTATATAGTTTCAGTGACATGATCAGATCTAGTTACCCCGGTTATGATAGTATTTATATATTTTAAATGACGTAATCAGATCTAGTTACCCTTATGATAAGAGCAGAGTGTTGAACTCCGTACTATATATACTTTCCAGCACTTTATTTTGGCAAATGAAGGGCTTTTAATTATATTCCATAGCATGGGCATAGAAGAATCCTTCGATTTTTTGGATAACTGATTTCCACATGTTTACCAACTCTTCTGTAGTTTTTGTGGGTGGAAATAGTTTGAAGATCTCTTGATCTGATAACTGAACCACACAAGAAGTAGCAACTTAAAGGATCAATTGATAATGGGACAAATCAACCAATAAATAATGGGGAGAATCGGTTGGGGAGAAGGAACACGAAATCCAGTTCCTCTCTCTAATAGTACATAATTCAAAACAAATGTATGATTAGTTCGTAGTGCTAATGAGACTGACGGTTCTGCTATCATTCGTCACTAATGATAGGGATGACACGGTGTGGTTCCATTTTTTCCTTCGGTAATTTTTTTTTATTTTTTTTAATGATAAGAAACGCATACACCCCCACATGAGCCCCATCGGGCTCGAACCCCTAACCTCCCCTTTGGGGAGGAAAGGTAATACCATCAGGCTACAAGACCTTTGGTAAATTTGATCTTTGCTACTATTGCCAATTTCCACTGTTCTTGTGTATCGGAACTACTTTTGTTGAAATCTGATGTTTACCTTTTTCCTAGTACTGATAGTCATATGATTCCCATTTCTTGTCCTCAGGAAACCTGTGGAGAACTTCTTGAAGGCAGTGGATGAAGTTACACTGATTGACGCTTCCATTTCACAAAAGCTTATTTCTTCTCTTCTCACAATGGCATCTTTTGGAGATGGTAATTGCTACTTTTCATGAGAAATCCTTGTTATGATTTTATCAGCCTTTCATTTGATTTGTTTCCTTGTCTCTACCACGCGTCGCAGTTACTTCTGTCCCAAGCTATGACGCAGTCAGCAGCAAGCTCCAGTTGGAATGAATTGAATCGAGGGCGAACACCTTTATTAGTTTTTGTAGTTTCCTACATTTTTTTTTCCATTTACATATATATATATATATCAGTTTACTCTTTTTGACAAATGCAAATCCTTAAACCCCAATAGCAATGAGAAAAGAAATAGGAATTTATATGCTCTCTATCCTGAAAAAGCAGTTGTTTTGAACTTTTGATGCTCAATTTATTTCTGTATTGCTTGTAACTATCACTGGTACAGTTTGATTCTGATCTCAAATGTAAAATTATCATTTAAAAGGTTCCACACATTTGCTGTTTTTTTTCCGCATATATCTGAACCTGACTTTTCTACTCATTATTTAGAGAAATAGCTAACCCTAGGTAGCTAGGGCAGGTGGCCAACCCTCATGGGGTGAAAAGCTTAGGACCTTTTTGCAGTTTCATGAAGCTGAGGCACCGACACCAACTGTTTTACCCATGGATTAGAACAGACCCTATTTACCTCAGCAGCATTGGCTTATATATATATATATATAAGGGTTGCAAAGTTAAGCAAATGAGCCGAGTTTGATCTCGATTTTGAGACTCCTTTAACATACGAATATGTTCGTGAACATGAAGTCGTAAAGGCTCGTATAAAGCTCGTATTAGTTCGTAATTATACATTTAAATTATTATTTTTGCCTAATAATATCTTAATCATTGATTTTATATTTTATTTTATTGAAAATAATTAAAAATTTAGAATTGATTTTATATATTAATTAATTTTTTTTATTAAATGAGTCGAGTCCGAGTTTTTCAGGTTCATGCCGAGCTCGAGCCTTATCACAGATTATAGAGTTTGTCATGGACCCGAATCAAGTCTGAACAAAGCTTACAAACGAACAAGTTTGAACCGAGCAACCCTAAACTAAGTTCGGCTTGATTCATTTGCAATCCTCCCTATATATATATATATATATATATATATATATATATATATATATATATATGTATATGTGTGCTCCCTATTAAGATTTTTAGTACGTTATGACGGAATTAATTTGTGTTGTGGGCAATCTGACGCATTAAGATTTTTAATAAATTAGGATGGAATGAAGATGAGGTGATACATTCAGCTTTTTTGACTTCATTATGAGCTGAGACTATTGAAAATGTCAAAACAGGTAAAAACAAATGAAGTGAAAATGAAGCAAGGTCCAAAATTAGCTGAACCTAACAAAAATATTTCTCCCTAGCATTAGGATTTATGAGTTGAGAGTCATACCAATTTCACATGACAACCTATATATCCCAACTTCTAAGCCACCTACTTCTGCTTTCAACTTGCCCAAATTACTGAAACTTCTTGTGTTTTTCACACTGTGTGTTTAACGCTAGTGACGGTACCTAATAACATGCCTACCCAGATTCACCAATAAATTGATAAAACCACTTGAGTTCGGCAAAACACAGTATATGAGAGGTGATGTGTATGCATGAACAATAAATTCATACACACCTATCACAATAACTATTGGATGTGATTGACGTAAATAAATGAATTATCATTTAGAATTTAAAATTTATATCCACCAGTGATTGTCGCAGGTGAGTACGAATTTTCTTAATCTCCTTTGAGTAAGAGAGATCATCATAGGTATATAGATAGATTTTCTTTTTTTACACATCTTGGACAAAAATGTCCTGAAAATTCCCCAACATGAAATTACACCTATGGCACATAGAGTTTTATTGTTGTTTTTAGGGATAATTACACAAACCACCCCTGAACTATAACATAATTGTAAGTAATTCCCCTAACATTTCAAAAATATCACAAACCTCCCTTAATTTTAACTCCGGTATCTCATTTACCCCCCTCCGTCCAAAGTCAACGCCGGGAAGTTGGCTTATTGGTCAAAAAATTATTTTTTTACCAAACTTCCTACTTTACCCTTACTATCCGTGCAATTACGTTATTACTCTTATATTTGCTTTGAATATCTTAAATTTGATTGACCGTTTTGCCCTCATTTTTATTCTATATAAATCCACTAGATAAGGTTGTGAATATCTACTTTCTATATCTCTAAAAAATGCATTATCTCTCTATCATATGTGGAAGCATTATTTGGTGATTCAAGGTAAAAAACTTCAATTTGAGGGCAAGGTAATTCACCATCCTCTAAAAGATTCTCAAAATATAAGAGGGTATATACATCGTTTCACTACTAGTTCTTGCCGGATCATTAGGGGAATTGCTTGCAATAATATCATAGTTCAGGGAAGATTTGTGTAATTATCTCTTATTTTTATTTCAACTCGAAAATACTCGAAAATACTTAATGGAAGAAATTGAATAAACACGCTTTAACTTCCGAAAGAGAGAGAAAAAATTTAAAGTGAATAAACACTCTCTTCACCTAATACTCCCTTTTGAATGTACATGTTTTAGGATTTTAAAAAAATATGTTTTTTCTTTCTTCTCACATGAATGCAATATGCATGAAGTTAGTGAAAAGAAGAATAGGGTATTGTTCTTTAAATTTATTACCATTTGTTACAGCATAATCTATCATTTCTGAAAAGAAAAAAAAGTTACAGAATTTTTTTCAAGTCAATACTCAAAATCCCATTTTTGTGGCATATTTGGAATACCCAGACCTATCAAAACAATGTTAAGATAGGTGGGCTCCAACAAAGGATTAGTCAGTTGACAAAAATTGGATAGTCTCAACCAATTTGATCCACTCATGCATTCATTTGGACAAAAGGGAAATCTAATCAAAGATGTCCACAAATTAATTGTCTCTCCCATGCCATTTGAATTTGATTCTATTGATATTTCTCATTCGTATATACCTATCTATATATACATACATATATATATATATATACACACACACATAATATGCTTAGTATATTAATTATTCTCTACTGCTCAAGATTTTCAAGCCAAAGAATATCAGAAATGGGCATGAAGCAATTATGGCCATCTGTTTCTGTAAACAGTCTTCTGAACCCTTCATCATTTGTTTTTGACCATTAAAAGAAATTTTAAAAACGTGAATGTTTAATCATCATCTGATGAGATTACTTTTTGAGAAAAAAAAAAAAAAAAACTCAAAAACGGGCCCACATAACCATGGGCCGGCCCACTTCTTTTATATATATGCTCTACAGTGTGTATACTAGTATAGCTAAAGTACCATAGTTAGTCCCTAAATTAGAAAATACATAATGGCATAAATAGAAATATATAATGACCTGATCTATCTATCCATCTATCTATATATAGATAGATACCAAAAGGTTGTAAATATTGACAATAAGTAAATTTTTTTACTGACTTCAGGTTTTAGATGAACTAATTTATTTGGTGCTTCTTGTTGAAGTTTTGTTGATTTTTATATGTGTGTGTATATATATATATATGAGATTAAATTAGAAAGAGTGGTGGTGGTCCATCAAGTACAATGCTCATTTGCCTTGCATATCAAGCAACCTCTTTCTGTATTGTGCGGGACATTCATGGCAAAAGAATGATGATGAGCACTCCAGCTCAAAACCCATGTGAGTACTTGTCCTATCATTCTTCTATTTTTCAATATAATCTCTTTCCGTAAGTCTCATCTATATATGAGAAAATTGGAGTGGTGTGTAACCATCTAAAAATATATAGTTGAACAAATTTTACATTTATTTAGTGAGACAAACTCTAATTAAGGGTAGTTTTATCAAACCATTAAGTGAAGTAATTCTTTCCTTCATTTATGTATTGTTCTTTTCACTAGTTTTTTTTCAATGATATTACCTTTTTAGCCTATAGATAAAGATACAAATTAACAATACATATTATGTATATATATATGTGTGTGTATACGGTGCCATATGGTTGAATAAAAAAATAAGTATAATACAGATGGGTTGATGTGCTTTCTATTGTGCCCCGGCCTAAGTAACAGCTGTGAAGACCGTTTCATAGCTTTTGCTTTAGTTGTCAAGATAGAGCTAGACAGACTCAAAACAAAGGTGAGATAGGGAGGTCTCTTAGCCTTTATCTAAACCGCCTAGATACATATGATATATAAAATATATATATGTATATATTGTATGTATGATGCTTGATCTACTTAAATTAGCAAAGAGAGAGAGTTAAAGGTGGAATATTAGAGTATGAGACACCTTTTTCTTTATCTCACTGGGCTAGCTTCAGTTAAAGTGGAGAGGGAATTCCGTGTTTTCTATGGTTAAAGCCCTTGGTTTTATAGCTCAACTCTCACTACTATCAAAGCTTCTTCTTTCTTTGCCTCTCTCTCTCTCTCTCTCTCTCTCTCTCTCTTCTTTCTTGGCTCTACCTTCTTCATCTTAAGGAATATATATTTCCTCTTTTGGTAATATATCTCTCATGGGTTTTCATCCAATTTCTTGTTTTGATTTGCATTTTGTGGAAAATATGTACAAGCTTTAAGAACTCACTTATTGATCCTATTCTCATTTTGTACATAAAGTTTCAAATTTTCGTCTTGTGTTTAGTATTACAGAAATATCTGCTGTTCTACATATGTGTGTTGATCTAGTTTAGTGGATGCCTCTCTTGAAATCGTGTGTGTATATATATATATATATGTATATGTATATGTATTTAAATAGGTGTTTCATGATTTTATTGTGCCACCTTAGCATAACCCTAAATTTATTTGTTTGCTTGACAGAACATGAGCAGATCTCTACCAGAATTATGGTATTGCCTGATATTGAAGTTTTAACTTTAAAGAGCTTGATTGGGATATATTTGAGAAATACTGGTGAAATTATTTATACATAATAGATACACACATACACAAGAGTGAGAGTTTTATATATGGAGTATTTCCAATAAATAACTTGATAGAAATTACAAGGAGGTGGTTTTGCGGGTAGGTGTGAAAGAAGCATGAATAAAGGTCATCAATTAGGCTCCATCAGCAGCTCTGATCTCATTGATGCAAAGCTTGAAGAGCATCAACTCTGTGGATCCAAACACTGCCCAGGCTGTGGCCACAAGCTCGACGGAAAGCCGGTATATATATATATATATATATATATGCATCTGTATATTATTATTACAATTTTTTCTTAATTAGCTTCAATTAATTAAGAGCCCTTCAATATCAACTTAACAATATAAGAATCACATGCTTGCAGCTTAATTTTATTGATCTTAATATTTTTTCATATTTAATATTTTTATTTTTTTTGTTGCTAATTATGTTTTCATTTGGTTGAAGTAGAATGTATTATATATGGATTTGCAGGACTGGTTAGGTTTACCTGCAGGAGTGAAATTTGATCCAACAGACCAGGAATTGATTGAACACCTTGAAGCAAAAGTAGAAGCTAAAGACTCAAAATCTCACCCTTTGATAGATGAGTTCATCCCTACTATTGAAGGTGAAGATGGGATTTGCTATACTCATCCAGAAAAACTACCAGGTCTCTCTCTCTCTCACACACACATATATACTACTATATTTACTTAAATTCACTATATATATATATATATATATATATATCCTCCAAATTAAATCAATCTATAATTTCATAGGTTAATTATTAGGGTTTGTTGTGACTTTTTTAATTACCACTAATTAAATTCCACAAAATTTTGGTCTCATTGTTTGTTACACCTAAGTCAACCTAACTTTGATTATTTTACAAACTACACCTTGATCACATTTCAGGAGTTACAAGAGATGGATTGAGCAGACACTTTTTCCACAGACCATCCAAGGCCTACACAACCGGTACGAGAAAGAGGCGAAAGATCCAAACGGAATGTGACCTACAAGGCGGCGAGACAAGGTGGCACAAGACCGGGAAAACTAGGCCGGTCATGGTGAATGGGAAGCAGAAAGGGTGCAAGAAAATCCTAGTTCTCTACACAAACTTTGGAAAAAATCGAAAACCCGAAAAGACGAATTGGGTGATGCACCAATATCACTTGGGACAGCATGAGGAGGAGAAAGAAGGTGAGCTTGTGGTTTCGAAGATATTCTATCAGACACAGCCTAGGCAATGCAATTTGCCCGATCGGAATGTGACCGTCGGAGAAGGAAATAGTGAGCCTAATAGTAGAAGAGATAGTGGCAGTGGTAGTTGCTCTTCTAAGGAATTGGTGAACCAGAGAGATGAAATGTCTGTGACTGCGGTAAATGCTGCGATTTCGAGTTACAGTGCCATGGACATGCAGCAATTGAAGGCTGACCATTTTAGCTTTGTCCCATTCAGAAAAAGCTTTGATGAGGTATATATATATATATGTATGTGTAATGTGTTTTTATGTATGTATGGTTGTTCTTGAATTCAATATTGCTTTCTAAGAAATATATACTAATTAACAGAAGAATGGCACATTGAAGAGCATCACAATTTAGACAAATTCAATCTTAAATTCTTGATGTTTGTTGCATTTTGCTTTCCACTTTTTGGTAATTAAGACATGTGTTTTTGTTTAATGGAGAGTCATATATATATATATATATGAACAACGAAATGGTCAAGGGAATGAAGAAAACAAAAAAGTTCAAGGGTTGCTTTTAGTTCATGTACTTGTTACTTGCACATACGGCATGAAAACTCTTTGGAAACTCACTTGATAGTAAATGTCATCAAACCAAAACAGACTTTGGTCATCACCCACCAAAAAATATAACCAAAAGCCTTATACTCCTGTTTATATATATATATACATGTGTATGTGAGTGTGCATATATTAGCGTACATGTGGAAACACACACACAAATATATATATATATATATATATATATATATATATAAACACACTGAACTAAATGAAATAAAGATAAAGAGAAAAAGAAAAGATAGGAGAAAAAAGAAAATAAGGGTTTGAAAATGGACAAGAAAGCAAAGTGTTATAGTGGGTGCATGGTATTGTTGTTGCAGGTGGGAATGGGAGATGCTTCAACTGCAAGGGAGGTAGCGGCAACAGGCACGTGCGAAGGGCGTGACCACCACCACCACCACCACCACCACCAAAGGCCACAACATCATCATCAGATTAATGCAACCACAGCTTTCCACATAAGCAGGCCTTCACACCCCATCTCCACCATCATCTCTCCACCTCCCCTCCACCACACCTCCATTATTCTTGATCAGGACTCCTTCCAAGTCTCCGGAATCATGCTTCAAAATGAAACTTTCCAGGTAACCAAACAACCCCATTTTCTCATCTATCTATATATGCATAAAATACTAGGTATGTACTCCAAATTTCTTTTCGAAAATTCATGCAAATATGTATATGTGTGTATGTATGATATAGGTAAATATTTACATGGCAATGTACCTGTAAAATGTCCGAAACAAGACTCCTAGAGTCGAACAGATACGACTCAAGCAAAAAAAAAATAGGAAAAGCAAACCATACATTACTATGTATGTCTCATCAATATATACATAAAGATGATCACTACTACAAAGTCGGGTACGTAGTTCCTACAATTGCACAGATGATGTATATACAACACATGAATTTAGAACTCCCCATGTTGATGCTACATAGTTGGCTCTCATGCTTTAAAGACCGAACTTTTGAAACCTTTTAAGGGCTCAATTATGACTACATATATATAGTGTTAGCTAGCTAGCTAAGTTGTAAAAATAGATAATCATGTTTCACTTTCAATTCTAGTTTTCAGACAATACGTGATTATATATAAATGATTGTGTTTTGCTTTTGGTTCTAAATGCATGGTTGTATGTATGTATGTATATGTATATGTATATATCTTTCGGCAGCAGCAACAACAACAGCAGCAGCAACACCATCAACAACAACAACATCATAAAATGGGAGGGAGGTCTACATCTGGTTTGGAGGAACTCATAATGGGCTGCACTTCAACTACTGATATAAAAGCAGTGAGTACTCAACTTTTTGACCCTGAAGTTTATGTGTCATAATATCAATTAAGCATGCATGGAAGATATAGAATTTAAGGTCAGTAGAAATAAAGGGAAAATTACTTTATTAAATAATTAAAGGAATATCTACTTTATTTTTTGAAAATAAAATATAAAAAAATTAAAGAGAATCCTTTCCCTTTATTCTTTCTCTCTTTTTCCATTTTGGTATTTTTGACTGCCATTTGAAAACTAACATAGTTAATAGTCTTGACATTAGCTAGGATAGATTTGTCCTCAATCTCCTTCTCTGATTTTTTGTTTTTTCAGTTTTATTCAAGTACAAAGTATTTAGAACATCAATTTGAAGGTAAATTTGAGAGAGAGAAAAGATAAAATTAAAAATGAGGAGTTTATCCATAAAATTGGAGTTTCTCTAATGATGTAATAATCACAAAGCACAAAATGTGAAAGCAAAAGCCGTCAATTTTGGAAATTTCAATCAACACAACTTTTTTATTGTTCTAAAAGTGTAAAGAAAAGAAGAAGAAAACAGGAGAAAACTTTTTCTAATGTTCATACAACTTTTAATGCTAATTAATAACTAGGAGTAATAACTTAGTGATACTTCATTATCTTCTAAAACTAAAGGTTAATTAAGGGATAAATTTCCATAGATGTAAAGTGATTTTGTAATTGAAAATAACATATAATAATAAGATCAATCTATCGCTTGTGTACACCGAAGTAGAGAATCCGGAAATTATAAGGCCTGATTGGTCTCTCTCTGAAAATTGTTCTCTACAACTTTGAAAATAACAAATTATGTTACGAAAATAGACATTTTTATATCTGAGTTTTCAAAAAACAGTTTCCAAGAACTCAACCAGTTGAATTGTTGTACACTTTTTCTGATTTTCTGATTTTTCAATTTTTAGAAAATATAAAATTATTTTCTGAAATCCATACCCTTTCTGAGCTAATATATGGTCATTAGTTCTCGGAAACACTTTTCCCTAACCTAAAAAAGAGTGAAACAAATTGATAAAAAGAAAAAGGTTTTTACAAAGAATAGAAGAATAGTGACCCAAAAACTTTTTCCATGTGTGGACCCAAAACAAAAGAAAACATATGAAGAAGAAATTGAAAGAACAGCAACAAACAATTGGTAGCTGGGAAAAGGACCAAAATGGCAGTTTTTTCAGTTGTGGATTCAATAAGTATATATATGTATATATATTGTGCATTGCAAATCCCTAACCACAAATTTCACATGCTTGTATTTGCTATTATTATTGCTGCAGGAGTCATCCATCACAAACCCACAAGAAGCAGAGTGGTTGAAATACTCCACCTTCTGGCCTGACCCTGACAACCCGGATCATCATGGGTAGAAGATATATATATATATATATATATAGAGAGAGAGAGAGAGAGAGAATAAACAAAACAAAACCCTAGAGAGACAACATCATCATGAGTACTTGAAGCCTTCTTGAACTTCTTTTTTTCAACAAGAGGCCAAGAAAAAAAAACCTAGTTATTTTTTTCTCTTTTGTTGTGTGGACCTGCAGGCTCAGTTGTAATGGTTGAACTGAACGATATTGTACTACAACAACTCTCATGTTGGAAAAGAAACAAAGAAAGAAAGAGCACAAAAGGAAAAAGAAAGAGAAGGAAGGAAAGGAAAGGAAAGAAAGCAAGAAAGGCTGCCAAATAGAAGGAGAACCCTAAGACCCAAAGCAAATTCCATCTTGCATGAAAATCATCACCATCATCATTACAATGTCATCTTTATATATGTGCCAATTCTTATAATTTGTTTATTTTTAGTTGTTTGTATAATTTTATTTCTCTTTTTTACAGCAAAAACACCAAAGAGTGTGTGCAAAGTGCAAGAGAAACTTTGTTAAATGTGTTGTGGGTAGTCACTTTCGGAATAGAAAATGTATTAGGGTACAAATGGTTTCCCTTTATATATAGAAATGAAATTGTTTACTCAATTATTTTTGTGCAATTGGTGCCTCACTTTTCCTTTGCTTTTGATAGTTTCAAAACCAAAAAAAAATAAAAAATAATAATAAATTAATAATACAAAGAATAAACATGGGTTAGCCTTCTTGCATATACATGCAAAACAAGATTCTTTTGATGGGTATTCAATTAATACTGTATATATATAGAATGTGCAAAGTATTAAAGTTAGTTATTATCATAAGGGTGACTGTGACATATCGATTCCTCCATCTGTATTCCTTTCAAGCACCTTATAAGTTAATAACAGGGACAAATTGCATTAAACTCGATCTCCTAGAGCAAATATTATTTTTGACTGATAACTCTCTTCCAATTCTTGTTTAATTTTTTAATGTTTTTGCCCCATTCATGTATCATAAATATGGCCAAAAATTTTTTTGAAGGGTAAAGCAAATATATTGATAATAGGAAAAATGTACAATGGGGATCATCTAGAGATGACCCGAACAAACAAGACTGAAAAACAGTTACAATCACGGCCCCAAAAGGCCCATTCCAAAAATTAATTCTAATAACTATCACCCGCCAATAGCATCAATCATCTAGTGATTTGAGTTCAGAGAACTCGATCTGATGAATGAAGAAGGAAGATTCCAATCATGCATTATCCTGAAAGAGGGCGACGATGGTTTCCATTGGGTTGAAACTAATTTTCCCTGGATAACATCAAGTATGCTCTTGAGAACTTGATTAGCGTTAGAAGTTTTTCCTTTAAATAACCTTGAATTTCTTTCCTTCCAAATGTAGTAAGTACATGCCGCGAGGCTCAATTTACACAGCCAAACAAGACAGTTTCGAGGATTATCTTTCCAATGGTGAGAGGACCATGTGATGAGGTCGTTCCAACAAGATGGCAAGATGTGAAATCCACATTTTTCTTGAATGAATTGCCAAATTGGATTAGAGGATTCACAGGCAAAGAACATATGAGAATAGTTTAGTGAAGTTAATTTATTGCAATTTATTCTAATACTATAGTTAATTTTATAAAGGTCAAGACCTAATCATCAAGTTAATGGATAACGTTATAAGTGTAATCATATTAACTTTTCACCTCTAAATCTAACAAATAGATCGTCAATAATGGTGTACAACTTTAATTTAAAAACTTATGGATTTAGGTCCCAACCAGAGAAGAACCCTAGTATCGTAAATAGCTAGGTAGGAAAAGATGTGTTACATTTAGATTGCATATATCATAGAATCATATCAGCTTCACTCTAATCCGACATCTTTGAAAAGCATAATAAGATACTAATGCATGTCTTTATTAATATATTTATCTAAACACTAAATGAAAAAGTAGAACACACACACACTCATTCCTACATTGAAAATGACAGAGAGAGAAAAAAAAAAAAACAACAACAACAACAAAAAGCCCTTGAACCCACCTTCCTGTCTCAAGGGTGACAGGAAACCTAAAAGCTAGATGGTATTGGTGGAAGAGTACTATAGACCATGATTATGGATGCATCTTATAATCGATATTATTAAGGGTTGTAGTTTAGTGGGACTATTTCAAAATTTTAAAATTAATCTCTAGGCAAACATGCATGAATTGGCCATTTCTTTCTTTTTTGTGCGTGTAAGTTTATGCAGAAAAATTTTCGTTGGGGTCAACACTGCTGATATAATTCGAGCTTTTATTTTGTATGAAAAAGTCGTTTTGCATGGATCCCATTAAATAGTGACACTTTGATTATTAAAAATAAAAACAAGAACAGTAGAAAATACTAAAAATATTGATTTTAAATATATATATATATATATATACATTTTGAGAGGTAAGGATTTTTTTTGGTTTTTTTTTTCCACACACACTCATATTGTTTCCGAGGAGACTCAAATCCCTCACCTTCCCTATTGGACAGAGAGGTTAAACTGTTGGGTCAAGTGGTCCGTTGTTTTAAAAAATATATTGTTTTTGAAGAAAAAGAGAGTTTTCAAAAGAGATGTCAAAAACTGTCAACCAAACAAGCTTTTATACATTTTTCCAAAATTATTTTCAAAAAACCGAAAGCAAAAAACTTAAAAGTGTCTCTTTAATATTTTTCCTATGAGAATCCTAGGAAGTTCGGATGTCAATTTCCATGCCTCAATATTAATTAAGAGTTGCATATTAGATATTGCCACATATCTAGATGGAATGTACTACCAAATGTAGTTAGATTTTAGCTAAACCACATGAATGTAATTGTCCAACTTGTCACAGCCACAATATGCTTGAAGGGCATGCATTGTTTGTGTTGTTTTGGCTAAAATATCTGTGGTTTGCATAAAGGAGATAATCAATTAGGTTTAAATCTCTTTTTGGCAATTTGGAATCTTCCTATAATATATATAAACAGAATTCACATTTTAAATCACTCTAGTATTTGTTTTCTGTTACTTATGAGACCTCTTTATTGCTTTATTCTCTTCCCGATGCTGGCTCTTTTTGCAGCATTAGAATATATATATATAAGATAGAGAGAGATAGAGATGGTAACGTGCATGGTGTCTTTTCTTTTTTAAGGGACGTGCATGAGATAAAGTTGAAACTCAACATGGAGGGTGAGGCAACTTCATTGTTATTTCTGAAGGGAATAAAGACAAAGAAGGAATAAGGGACAAGAATAATCTTTTAAGCCTTGATATGACCAACAGCTCCAGCGTACCCATTTCGAACTCATCAAATATATATATATATATATATATATATATATATATATACACACATATATAGTCATTCTCTTCTGAATAATAGATTTACTAGATAAAGAAGAGAAAAAAACTCAATGCCAACATTATAATTCAGTTACTTATTTGAAAATTTGTAATCTCTCTAGCTTGTGCACAATTTGTATACATGATATTCATAAATACAATCATCAAAGATTTTGATAACAGAAATGAAGTCATATATGTGTGCTTCTTTCAAGATGTAAACATGTGATGGGAAGTTCACAGATTACAATGCTAGATCTTCTCCCTTAATCTTAAATTGAATAGCTTTTATTACTACAATGATATTGGTTGATTCAAGATATGGAAAGTATCTTCTACGATATAATATTACAAAATTTGGCCTTTGGCAATAATACTAGAACAAACCCGAGCGAGTTGGTCTAGTTGAAAAATATTTGAAACTTGGTGTCTCAAAAAGCATGATGTCTCATGTTCGATTCCTATTACGTGCAAACAATTCGTTAAGGCCACGACCGCGGACATAGTCCGAATCTTACCTGATTCGTGTGGGGGTAACCTTGCGCGAGTCCCGTGAATTAGTCGAAGCACGCGTAAGCTGGTCTAAATATCACAGTTATCAAAATAATGATAATAATAACAATAATAGAACAACCACCCATGTATAAATATAATACGATACGATACAACATAGCATAGAGTCTTGGCACCATGCTTCTGTAAATACATATATAATCTACCTTGCTACTTAATTTTTCAACACAATTTTCTTCTCTATCGTTTTCATACAACATTTTACGTTATTTATATATTTATTTATTTATCCTAATTATCTCTTTATATATAGTCTTAGAAGTCATCCATTTCGTTTTGCTTATATATTCGAATGTATGGTTTAGAGTGACCAATATTAATTGGAGCAAGAAAGAATTGGAGAGAGACATTTCTTATGTATAAATGAATGTAATGAAAACTAGCCATTGATGTCAGCCAACTTTTAATATGATATCAATAATGTCAACTACATAGAAATACAGAAGGAAAGAGACATTCGAATCATTTAATAAGTTAAAGAAAAACCACATCATGGGGAGACTTTGAATTCTATTGATGCAAACAATTCGGTGGAATTACAATTGTAGACATAATCTGAGCCTTGTTTGTATAGGAGATTATTTTGTAGGAGTTTTGTGGATTAGTAGAGGAGAAAGCCTCCACACACCTATTATCCGGAAAACAAAACACAAAATAATAAATAATAATAATAATAAAAAAAATAAAAATAAAGGTGTGGAGATGCTTTCAGTTAGCATATATTTAGCAAAAATAAACAAAAGAGGATAAAATGTACGAGGGTTAGTTGGTATGGGGGAAGAGGTAAGTGTCACTTACCACATGCAATAAGAAATGAAAAAAGAAAATGACATTTTTAACTTAAGAAATATTTATTATGCTAGTATTCATTTATAACTCAAAAAGTGTAGAATGCGGAGGATTCAGTTCCCACGGAAATCAGTTTCTTGCGGGCCACAAAAAAGGAAAAGGAAAAAAAATAAAAAAATTGCAGTAGATGGTTTTCAAGCTGGTCTTAAATAAGGTTTTAGTCATACCATTTAAATAAATAATCCATTTAAATAAATAATCAGATTATTTAATTATTACTATTTATTTATTAAATAATAATCATAATAATAATAATAATAATAACAATGGATTAAGAATATAAAACGATTATAATGCTGTCATATTTATATATTTCTGAAAAATATTGCTTCTCACAAGGATATATAATAAGATATATTTATCTTAATAAATTTTAATAAATTTCTGCATAACAGTTCTCTTTAG
Organism: Cornus suecica; assembly: GCA_963922005.1. Taxonomy (NCBI): domain Eukaryota; kingdom Viridiplantae; phylum Streptophyta; class Magnoliopsida; order Cornales; family Cornaceae; genus Cornus; species Cornus suecica. The sequence goes on along the minus strand of OY998240.1, from coordinate 74,390,895 downwards.
GTTACTTGTTTCAGGAGATAACCACACTAGCATACCATTATGTTATATTACATCTTCTTAATAAATGTCAAATTTCATCCATATTGTGTTTTATTATCTCTTCTTAATAAATTTGAAATTTTATCCGTATGTCTGTCTTTTGTTTTAGCAAGATAACTCAATAAACTCCTAACATATTTATAGACCAAGAGTTGAAGTTGCGATTTATCTTGGAGTATTCTATAGAATACTACAAATAAACCTATAAAAACTATACAAAGTTCAAAAAAATTCTAAAATATTATGCCATAGAAATTATCCATGTCTTCATAACTAGTGTCCATGCACTTAGATAATTAAATTGGAGCCACAATTGCGCATACAACATGAGTCTTATCAGATCTGTGTGCAGACACTTAGATAATTAAAGTACAAATCATTCATTGGAGCCACAATTGCGTATATCAGATTTGTGTGCGGGTAGCTTGGCACGAGTTCTTGTGTATTAGTCAGGAAAAAAAAACTCCACAACCCGACTATCAAAAAAAAAAAAAAAAAGTTGCGGAAACGCTTTCAGTTAGCATATATATATTGCAAAAATAAACAGAAAGAAGAGAAAATCCTACCAGGGTTGGTTGATGGATGGGAAGAGGGAAGTGTCACTTTCCACATGCAATTAGAAGAAAAAGAAAAAAAAAATGGCATTCAACCTAGAAAGGTGACATTCAAATTCTTCCGCTTTATGGTTAGATTTTGGATGCTTTAAAAGAGGGAAGTGTTAGCAGTGTAGTACAGATTCGGTCCCCTAAAGAAGTTGCAGAGGGAATTATTTGTGTAGTGCAATGGAGAATATGGCAACATGACCAAACACGCCTTTTATTTTTATTCTTCAACAAAGGGCTCATCACCTGCTTTCTAGTAGAAGCCCACTGGTCTCTCATTTGTATTCTTTTAAAACATCAACATTAGGGCTTTTCTGTGTTCAAGTCATGTATATATATGTATCATACAGTTCTAGTTTTAAGTTTTCGTCAGCAGCACAATCTATCCACAGAGAGTTTCTACTCTAACATTGTTTATATCCCTGAGCTATATTGTATATCCTTTTGTAATTCTCTTCTCTGCTTTTTCCAATTGTAGTTAACTATTCACCACAATGTCATTGGTCAAGATTCATATCACAAACCAATTAAATTGGGAAGAGCAGCAGCTAGAGTTGGGCAAATCTATCTACTTTTTTCTTTTCTTTTTTTAAATCTGAGAAAACAACAAAAAAGGGGCAGCATCGTCTCTCGAAAGTCGAAAGAACTCCCATAATCCTAAAACTAAAACAGACCCAATATTTACTCTTTCATTCCCTTGTAAAATATTGAGAGACAATTATATCCTTACAGTCGACTGAAAAACATTTCTAATTTGTTTGGCTATTTTTCATAAAAATAAATAAGTCAAAGACCATATAAGTCTACAGATCAGGGACATCTATAAACTGTCAAACAAAAACAAGAACTGGTCACAATCAATTGAGACCTACCACTTGATGCAAATCCCCCAAATGGAAGGCAGTGTTCAAAGCACTATCATTTTTCATATAAAAAGTGAAGAAGTCAAAGTGATCACTTCCAAAGAACAAAAACTGATGCAATATTTATATACAAAACAGAACTGCAAGTCATACCTCATCCATGCTATATATACACACTACATTGATGAGCTCTTTGATTACCTTTTTCTCATTATTCCTTATTTCTCTCCACCTATTAGCACAGGACCACCGGAAGCATAGGAAATCGATCGATCTTCTAAACCAATCTCCCTGATGCTCCTCTGTACAACCTCTGCATAGTACAAAGGCTCGGCTTAACAAGCTCGTGCCTCTGTCAGCTGACCAGCAACCAGTCCAAAGCCACCAGAAACTCTCAAGGATGCAAAGAGGCAGGAAAGCCTTGCTATCATTGGCTTCACCCTTGCCACACTAGGGACAATTGCCAACTCCTTATCGGCATCATTATCACTAGTGTCACGATACCCTTCCAGATCCGCTTTCGTAATCAAAACTGTATCTGCTGAGGGGGAGAGTGCACTAGAAGCTATTCGGCACTTCTTAAATTCTTGAACTGCCTGCTTAATAGAAGTGTTATTGATGACCATTGGTTGCAAACATGTAAACACTCTTAAGCCAAATTATCAGGAGTGATAATTCTCATTGGAAAAGCTATAGCTATTAGCAGTTTAAAAAAAAATAACAGACTGTAATGAAGCAGATGTATTTTTTAGCTTAGATTGAAAAAGAGAATTGGTTTTAAAAGTAAGATACTTAATCTTGTTCATGAAAGAGAAAAGTACAAATAAGGAGATTCACTAAGGGTAAAATGAGAAGGTTAGGAGATCTTCTCTTTCTGATAGTAATGCACAAGTTAGCTGACATGACAAATGACATGTTGATCAGGTGATTCAGGTGGGATGTCAAAGTACTTGAGACAATTCAGTTGATGCACATTTAGGGGACAAAACATGGGATTCAAGGGATTAGGTATTCAATTTTTTGAAATAACTGGGAGAGATGCATCTTAGCCCCCAAATGCAGAAAGACTCTTGAAAGAGACATGCCAGCACCTTTGGTACCCTTGGGGACTTTTCTATTGAAAACAAGTCACCCAATGGAACCTTCATAAAAAAATTACTACTAATTTAACAAGTAAAAAACCTTGTACTTACTTTCCATTGTGAGGGAGCCAAGAGCACTCGAGGTCTTCTTGCCCGCACATATTCCAAGGCAGCAGCTGGAGTCATGTGTTTATACTCAACCTGAACAATGAGAAAAGATCACCTCAAACCTATAAATTCTAAACAAGGCAGAACTGCTCACTAAGGCTTCCTATCGTGAAAATATGTCGGTAAAATTTAACAAATTTGTACAGGGAAATCTACATTACCAGATAGCATAGCACAATGGTTGTGCTCCTTCCTCTGCCAGCTTTGCAATGGACATAAGTTGTCCTACCGCAAGATGCATTTTCTATACAAAAATAAAACGCAAACATTGCATATGAAAAATGGGGCAGATATTAAGTTCAGCAGAAATAAAGTGAGAGAAGATCAACTCACTGTGAATAAAGTCTACAGCTCGGTTAATATCCACAAATGAAGGAGCGAAGAGGTAATCTCTAGTCGGAATAACCAGATGGTCTATCCCATGGGCCTGGAACCGATATTGATAACATATGGTGTCAATTCACGACCAAGAAAAGCAACAATATTAAAGCTTTAGTATTTGTTTCTTTCAACAAAAATAATCCTAATACTTCACGGAGATGATTTTTCATCTAAAAGATAGAGAGCACTCATTAGGGATCCTTTATCTATATGGCATTTTCTAGTGAAGTTTATGTACAAAAATTCATCTATATTGAATCCAGCATAGAAAAGATATCGATACAACAAAGTCCAAGTTTTATTCATTGCAACAGATGAAGAGCAAGTGAAAAAGTAACATATAACATTATATCAATACTCATACAAAAACAAACAGCAAGGAATATCTTTGAGAACACCTACAATTACTGTTGACATCAGATATTGACACGCTGAACTCAAGTCATTTTCAAATGGTTATTCACTTTGGAAATATAAAGCCTAAGTTATCAAATCCAAATTCCTCATCCTAGAATAATAACTACAAAACTCCTACAAAAAAGGTCTTCAGCTTCACCTCCAACCGATCATAACAAGGAAGGAAACTCTTACCAACCTACCAAAGGTGAGTGTAGTCCTAGATTTTAAGTGGATGTCCTCAGCCACTCTTGGAGAATTTTAATTCCCAAAGAAAGAAATAATTAGTATCACCAAAGAAAATTAGGATTTAATAGTTGATATTCTGCAAAGAAAAACCATGCCCTTTGCATATACAATCAAATTACTTTCTGGGTAAATGTTCGAAAATATTATAAATTCAAAGTTCAAGCACATGATTTAGAGAAGAAAATTTCATATTTTATCATAAGAAGAAAAATAAAATGGAAATCACCTTCCAAAAGAAAAAAAAATTGCAAATCTATACATTGTCACTGGTCACATCAATTTTCCAGAAAACAAGTATATAAATGTAAAATCACTCACATGATATAAGGATGTTGGAACCAAAGTTTCATAAGGCTCATTGAGGGTGATGACACCACCAACACCAAGCTGCTTCAAACGCGGAACATCAGTAGGAAATGGAACCGCACCCAACAAAAGGAACTGAAATAAACGTCAACAAATAAGTAAAAAATTCTAAGTGATTGTATTCCAACTAAGCTCACTCTCCATACCGCTAGCAAGAATACGAAGAAGTAAGTCAAAGAAGAATGACCCAACAACCCCAACACATCACATTAATTAGTTTTTATCTTGATTTTCTCAAAATAAGCCGATACATTGTTGTTGAAAGGTTAGTTGGTCTGGCCTTCTGTCAACCATTGAAAATCTTTCCAATTCTTCATTATATTTCCTTATTTGTTCTTTTTTTTGTTATGATTTAATTTATTTCAAAAATTAGTTACGGTTAAATCTCTCTCCTAAAAATCTCTTACTCTTATTCTATTTTCTTAATTTGATCTTATTTTATTCTATTTCTTTATTTGTTTTTTTTTTGTATTCGTATGCCCCTCCTGAGTAGAGCTGTCAATTTCTGACACGACTTGACATGTTTGACACATTATATTTATTGTTATATTTATTTGCAGATTTTTTCTGTTCTCTAATTGGTCATTGATTGAAATATATTAATAAGCTATTATTGGACGTGTCAATTTCAATTTCAATTTCAATTTCAATTTCATTTTTATTTTTTATTTTTTATTTTTTATTTTTCATGTTGGATTGTGTCAAATTTAAAATATTTGATTTTCGGCTAGTGTCAGATTACATCCGACACGAATTGCCAGTCCTAGACACGAATTGCCAGTCCTACTCCTGAGTCATGTGATAACCTTCTGGTTCCGTCCCTGTTCGCAACTATGCATCAGGAGGTTTTTATAAGCTAATCCAAATAACTACAACCCTAACAAACATCCCATTTCTTCCCTTCAATTATATATTCCCAACATCCAAACCAGAAATCAAGAAAAATTCACAAATCCAAGACTCTATCGAAATCTAGGAATTACTCTATTTTGAAACCCCGGAAACACCATCCAATCAGAATTACGCAGCATCCAAATTCAGCCTTTTGCTGCAATTTCACTAACCAAATTGATAACAACAACCCATCTACAGTAATAATCCATATACACAAACTATGTAAATCTTCTAAGCACAAAATGACGTAAATTTGAAGAAAAAAAAAATTAATGATTAAACCCAGACATATAGAAATGCCTATATAAAGACATATACATATATATATATATATATATATAATGAGATAAAAACCTGGTCAACTTCGTCCCACCATCTGAACTCGGCCTGAATCTTGTTGCGGAACACATTATACAAAAGGGTCGGGTAGAACAGGATCCGAGCTCCGGCTCCAACCAATGCTCTCTTGGCGTCAACCCGAACAATCTGTCCACCTCCACCAACACCAACACATTCTTCCTCATATTTTCCATCACTTTCAACATCATCCAACTCTTCGATCTTCATGTCACCGATCACAACAAAACCAAAAAACCCCTAATTACCAATTCCAATCAAAACACTCCAATAATCCCAAAAAAAAAAGACCTAAGAAAATTTTGATGGTGAATTCGAATGAGAATCGAATTTGGGGAACAATTTAGAGGATAATAATGAGATTTGATTCGAATTTGTTATGAGGAGGTGGAAAAAATAGGGCATATTGGGTGAATATTTGAGGGGAAAAATGGACAGTCGTTGAGTGGGATTCAGAGTATGTACGGTTGAATAACGTTTTGGGGGATAATTAACGGAAGAGAGTCAAATGCGTGGAATAAATAAAGGCGGGGAATATGTGCCCTTGGATTAGGTGTTTATTACGAAATTAACCTTACTTAACGGATCAACCTTGTTTAACCGTGAAGATGTGATGGTTAATAGGTACCTGTTGACGGCTCAAATTCTCTCCAATTTGTTCCTCCAATTATTGTCTACAATTATCATCCAATGGTATGGATCCACCTATCACTTGTATAGGGATATGTAATTTTTGGATGAATCAATCCACACCATTGAATGGATGTGGGACCACCCTCACTTGATTCAAGTAATTGTAAAAGATTTTTGTTCCCTATTAACACCTAAAAAAATCTCAATCACGTGTCATTCTATCATTGTGTTACACATAACACATTTGGAATAAATAAATCTACCAAGTTTTTTGCTAGATGGAAGAACTCAACTGGAAGAAATTAACTCGGAGAAGAAACTGTCATATATGGCAGTTACAAAGAAAGTGACAGATCTAGCACTTGTAACCGCCGGACACGTGACCGAAATCATGACAGAAGTAGTAACCGCTAGACACGTAGTAGCCTAAGAAGAAGTAGCTAGAAGTTATGGAAGAAATGGTATGTGACAGTTGTAACCATTGCGGTTACATGGCAGAATTAATCGTCGGCCATGTGACAGAATCTAGAGCAACTTGACAAGAAAGTAGGTGGTTACAAGGACACTTGGCACAATTTGAAGCAAGACTGAAGACCACACTCATATGCACACTTACGCTATAAATAGAGCACTTAAAGCCACATTAGAAACTCTCCAACAACACACAAACAAATCCTTACAATGCAATTTCCTTAAATTGTCATTTACTTTATCATGTCTTTTCAATTCTTTATATTTCAATTCCAGTAATTTCAATACAAGTCATGTCCTTTCAATTCTTTTACCTTCATGCACATTTATTTCCAGCACTTTATTTCTGCCATTTATTTTATATCATATGTCGTATCTTCCAATACTTAATTTTCAGCAATTTACTTTATTCCAATCATTTATCTTTTAGCACTTAAATTACATCAACCATTTGCTTTCTGCATTTACTTTCTGCCAGTTACTTTTCTTCCAGCTTAAATATATTTCTGTCAACTACTTTTATGCCAATTTATTTTTTTTCCAGCTGTACATGTGAGTTTTCTCGGCCCATGAAAAAGCCCATCCCGACCAGATCGATCCAGGAAAGACCCGAGATTATGATCTGACCATTGTACCCGCGTCATAGCCCGACCGACCATCAAACCCATCTTATGCCCCGACCCGAAGAGCATTTTTGAAGGATCTCGAAGGTTCTAGAAGATACCTGCAGTCCAAGGCAAGGGCATTATATAGGGATTACATAGCTGACGTGTAAAGTAAGATATTATTAAAAAGTTGAAAATGTTGCCCTAATGGGCCAAAGGCCCATTGGGAAAATGTATATAATCCAATGAAGAGTAATGAGAAAGGGATCTTTTTGTGTTGTGCAAATTTTGTATCTACACAATGGCGCCGTCTGTGGGAAAGTAGGTCATTTCCGCCGACCATCTTCCCACCTCAAAAAGCTAAGCGAAACCCAGATATAACCACCAAACCTTCAGCATCATCCTCTCCGTCCAGATATAGCCATGACTGTGACCAGATCCCATTCAGAGGCACTGATCCCCGGCGACCGACAACCGAGTGCTCCGCCGACGATTGAGCATCTCCTACAGCAGCTCGAGGAAGCCGAAAAACGTAGCCAAGCCGCCGAGGCAAGGAGCTTAGCGGCGGAGAGAAGAAGCGATAAGTTATTAGCAAGGATGAATCGAGCAGCTATCCCACCGGCAGTTTCGGATCAATCACAAATCCAGGAACAAGCCGAATCGCGGGAGGAACACGATGAGACCTCTCACCGGCCAGGAAAGGCCCCGACCACAGGCGACGTTCCCGTCACCGATGAGCCTTTGACATCACAGAAGCTCCAGGAGATGATGGCGAAGTTTCAGAGGAAAGTCATGAGGGATCTGAGGGCCCGATCTACCGACGACCAGGCCCTTCAGGCCTCTTCCGACTCCGTTCAGTCACCGTTCACTCTCGAAATCACCAGGGAACCGTTCCCCAAGAAGTTCGTCATGCCCAGATTCACTCCCTACGATGGAACAAAAGATCCCGATGAGCATATTTACCAGATCCACCAAAAAATGACCATGTATGCCGACAACGAAGCCCTGTTCTGCAAATTCTTCCCAACCAGTCTCATCGACGCGCCTCTCCTCTGGTTCATGAAGCAGCCACCGAGATCTATTGGCAGTTGGCAGCAATTGTCCGACCTCTTTGTTACCTAGTATTTCGGGAACAAGAGGCAAAAGAAAACCATCTCGAGCCTCTTCACCATGACACAAGAAAAAGGCGAGTCTCTCAAGAGCTTCCTGTCCAGATTCAACGTCGAGTCATCCTCCATCGACAACTGCGACCAACACTCGGTCGTGGAGGCCTTCAGAATGGCATTAATCCCGGGGACCAAGTTCCATCAATCACTTGTGAAGCGACCCCCCTCGGGAATTGGATAACTCAATTCTAGGGCTCAGGGACATTTGAGGATCGAAGAGGAGGAAACAACCCGACAGAAAAGAGCGGCGTTGATCAATGTGGAAGTCAGGTCGAGGGATAAGGTTTCGGATACATCCCGACATCCGAATAGTCGCAAGCGCTCAAATCCCATGATCCCACCTTCACCTCAATTTCCTCCACTTCCCGAGAGACGCGCCAAATTCGAAGAGAAGATCACCCCGTTGAAAGTGACCCTCGCAAAACTCTTCCAAGAAAATAAAGCCATAGGGATCTTCCAAACTCCTCCCCCAATCAGACAACCCCTGGACCAGAGAGATAGATCAAAGCACTACGCCTTCCACAGTGATTTTGGCCATACAACAAATGAATGCAGGAACCTGAGACGCCAGGTCGAGACGATGATAGCCCGAGGGGAGCTAAAGGACTATATTCAGCGGGATGGCCCGAGAGTCCATCAACCCGCACAGAACAACCCGCGGAATCAGGCCCCAGCTCATCCGGTCAGAATCATCAATATGATCCACGGAGGTCCTGACTCGCGTAGTGCCGAAGGGTCAAGACGATCACAAATGAGGAGGGCCCATCACGTCAGCAGGATAGCCGGGATAAACGAAGTTCGTCACCAAACGGGGCGGTCTTGTAATACCCCGTATTTAATGGATATTTATTTCCTTAATTATTTTGGATGGCATAATGGGTGTTTAAATTATTGAATGAGGCTATCTTAGTCTTTTTAAGTCTAGTAGGTTATAATGAAATTTTGTGATCTGAAGGGGGGCAAGGTTGTCATTAGTGTTTGGGCAGTTTGGTGATTCATGCATAATACAAGGATAGTTTGGACATTTCCCTAACCCTAACATCTTCTATATAAGCATCCTTAACTTCAGATCTAGCCCCCATCTCATTTCTTCTACTACTTCTTCTTCTTCATCAATTATACCCGAAATTGTGAGGGTTGAGAGGTTGAGAGCTTAGAATTGGTTTGGATCTGTACTTGTGGTGGATTCAACTCTACATTACAGGCAAGACATATGTTCTACTCTTCCTCTTTGTACTAAAATTTCGTAGCCTTTACTTTGTGCATCTATAATCTGCTAGATAGTATTTTTCATATATGTATATGTATGTGTAAATCATGTTCATATATGACTTTTATATATTCTGTTTATACATATATGTATAGATCCGTAGGTATATATATAGATCTTGTATATAGGCATATATGTATAGATCTGTTAGAGTATATTCATATTCATGTTTATTTATGTGACTTATATATTCTATTTATACATATATGTATAGATCCGTAAGTATATATATAGATCTTGTATACATGTAGAGATTCGTGGATCTATATAGGCATATATGTATAGATCTGTTAGAGTATGTTCATATTCATGTTTATTTATGTGATGATATATATTCTGTTTATATGTATATGTATAGATCCATGATCATATGTACAGATCTTGTATATAGGTAGAGATTAGTAGTCTTATATAGACATATATGTACAAATTTGTTAGAGTATATTTATATTCATATATATATATGATGATTTATATTCTGGTTATACATATATGTACAGATCTATGATTATATGTATAGATCTTGTATATATAGAGAGATTTGTGGTGATATATTGATATATGCATGAGACTATGTTTATATCTAGCTATACGTACAAATCTGTTTTTACCATGTGTAGCTATACATGTATGGATTCGTGGTTATGTGTCTTGTTGGTATGATTCTGATGATGTGTATATGGTTGGAACTTAGTATAAATATATGAGTACATAAATATTTTAGGTTTCAATGTTGACAAAGATTTCAAAACTGTTATTAGAAAAATATTGCATATTTATGTAATTGTTTTTCTCTATTTTCTTTGTTATTAGACTCTGGATATTGATTTATATTGTTATTATGTGTATCACGAATTATACTAGATTACGTATTTTCGACCGTATAAATGAATAGTTTCGACCGTATAAAATACCGTATACCTTGGCGCTGGGGCGCTGCCCCAGACCCCGCCAGGGGGGCACTCAGGTAATGGTCGCGCCGCCCCCCCTGGACCCCCCAGGCTCGACCTTATAAATTGTTATACGTTCCCGAATAAATATTACAAGCGAATTATTAAATTCGTAAAATCCTAAGATTTAAATTAAATGACTATGTTTTGGAAATTTATAAGAAACCACAAGGAGGCTGACTATTACTGCAGTCTAACTAGTACCACGGGACATGGGTGAGTTGTCACGGCATGGGTGAGTTGTCGGGTACGTGGTTATGGTACGGCATGGATTGGATGTTGTATGGAAAAATCATATTAATGTAAGAAATTTATAAACATAATTATATTAAATGGTGGTATATTAGTGACTATAGTTATAGTTAAATATATTATTTTTTTTAATATAATTTTGGGATTAGGTGTCACTAGGAAAGGGGATGGATTTTGGTACTCTGCTTGGGATCATGTAGAGTTGTTCTTGCTCGTGGGTTTAACCCACATTTTTGTTGTTTCAGGTCCTCGGCAGTTTCACCAGCAGGGTTGAGGATTTCATATCTATCTGTCCGGTTCTATCATAGTTTCCTTCCACTCCAAGGTAGGATCCGATAAATGTCATATGTTGTATTTCTTATAAGTGTGTTTCTAGGGGTCCATGTTTATAGGATTTCCAAATTGTACTGTGTGGGACTTATTTTATTTAAGGATGCATTGGGAGTGGTCTTCTTCATGTATAAGTTGTATCCTTATTTTGTTATTGTTGTTATTATTATATTTCTATTTTATGTCTTCTCTTCTGTGCTTATGTTATCAATTACTAACGCTCCTAGTTTTCTATGTATGGGCCTGGCCAACCTATGCATGAAAATTTGGGGGTGTCACAGGTCTCATATACTTTTCTCCCAGGATGACCTCCGGGATATCCAGGTCCCACACGATGACCCATTAGTTATCTCTCTAATGGTCTCGGGATGTCTTGTCCGGAGGGTCATGATTGATCTGGAGAGCAGTGCAAATATCATGACCAAGTGGGCTTTCGATAAATTGGAGATCGACCCGAGGGACATTGTGACGGCCAGAAATCCAATTGCCGGGTTCGACGGAAAGCAAGTCGAATCCCTCGGAGAGATCAGCCTGCCCGTGTCAGCAGCACAGAGGACTCTGATGGAAACCTTCGTAGTAGTGAACGTAAAGCCCTCTTACAATCTGCTTATGGGAAGAGGATGGATTCACAGGATGCAAGGCGTACCCTCAACCCTCCATCAGATGATGAGGTGCGTCGGGCCGAATGGTTTCGACATAATTGATATCAGAGGAGATCAAGTAGCCGCCAAGCAATGTTACGCCATCACTGTCAAAGAAATGAAAGGTAATCCCGATCGGAAGAGGTCCCGAGAAGAGGATCAGGACATCAACCCCACAAACAAAGGACGTGGAACCGATATCGCCCTTTCTGGCCCTCTTGATTGAAAGCTTGGGCATGACAACTGCTTTCCTCTTCTGCTGGCCCCCAGACATCTTCCTTTTGAGTTTTTTGACTCCCGATGACTTGGACTTTAGTTTTTTCGACCCTGATGCAGTCGCTGCGGAGCTCGATGTTCCCGACACAAGCTCCTGCAATACAGATCCTGTCAGGCAATTCTGGCTATCCCTTAAATCCCGACTCCATATCCTGGCACGCAACAATTCAAATCGGGATCTTATATACCCGACCTCCCTTTTCTCCCAAGGAGCCTGCAGAAAACACATCATTAGCATGCCCAACTTATCGTTATACAATTCGCAGTGGCAAGAAGCTCGGGTATGAAAGCTCTTAAACTAGGGAAGTCGGGTTGGCTGGAAAATATGGTTGACAGGTATGTTTATAGAATCGGGATGCCTCCACCGACCACTCACTGTTATCATCCTTTCCTTCCATCCCTTATTGGAGGTCGGGACGTTGTCACACAACTTCCTTTTGACATACGAGGTTAGGTTGTACCGACCCCTATTATCCTTCTGTTCTTGGAGTTTATACGAAAACAGAAGCTCGGCCAAACCTAAGTCTAGGTTCAATTCCTTATTAATCAGTAAGATCATGGCCAGGATCCTATAAAAATTGGGACCGACTTGAAGGGGGCCAGACCCAAAGTCGCCAGTGCCAGGAGGAAGAAATGATGAATGGGAAACTTTAAAATGGCAAGATGGAATGAGGAAAGCAGTATCTCCCCTTCCTTCAACCCTTCACCGATCCTAAAGTCTTTGTCCCTAGGGTAATGCCTAACCTTAACCCCTTCGGGAACCCCGAGGCTCCTAAGTTGAGCGTCTTTCCTGTATTTGGCTAGGAGGGGATCAGTACAGAAATTCTCCTCCTCCTCAGCATCCTGATCCTGACCCATCTCAGCATCACCCTCTACAACCCGATCCCCTTCATCCTGAGTAACTTCTGGTGGACGAGACCTAATGACTCGGGTGATCTCTACATATGGGGTGCTCACTGATGCTTCGGGATCAGTAATGGTTAGGTCAGTGTCTGTCACTTGCAGGTCGCTAACCGACCTGGTATCATCACTCCCCGACATATTTGACGAAAGGTAGAAAATTGAGAAGAACAACTTACAAAAAGGTAAAGATGATTCCGACAGTCTCTCCTTGCGTTTTTCTCCGGCTAAGTGATTTGCAGAAACTAACAACTGTACCAAGAAGCAGAGAAGGATGCGTCCGGTCAAACGCTTTGCAGCACGGATCAAAACACTTCACACAGTGCAAAAGTCAATTAGGATCGTTGAGATTTGCATAAATTGATGAGATAATCTAGAGATTTTGTAGGTGAGAATGGATTTGAGTTGCAAATAATGCTTGAGTATGGCAGAGAAAATGATGAGAAGAACAATCCAAAAGTGGTGCAAGTGTGGCGTATGTGGATTATATAGATAGGTATGACGTTTCAGTCACCCGGGTCAGAGTATCGGATCGACATAACCCGGCCCATCTCACGCAAATCTATGCCATCTCAGCCACAAGTTCAAATTGCAATGATGGCGGTAGCTGTAGCATTAAATGTGTCCCGCGTCATCCGGCACGCGTCCCCTCCTCATCCGCCACGCGTCCCACGCACCAACTCCGAGGACTTTTTGATGGGCCTTGAGATTCTTTCACCTAATGGGCCCATTAGATGCAAGCCCATGAGCTAAAAGAGGGCCTGTGTACATGTGAGTTTTCCCGGCCCATGAAAAAGCCCATCCCGACCAGATCGATCCAGGAAAGACCCGAGATTATGATCTGACCATTGTACCCGCGTCATAGCCCGACCGACCATCAGACCCATCTTATGCCCCGACCCGAAGAGCATTTTCGAAGGATCTCGAAGGTTCTAGAAGATACCTGCAGTCCAAGGCAAGGGCATTGTATAGGGATTACATAGCTGACGTGTAAAGTAAGATATTATTGAAAAGTTGAAAATGTCGCCCTAATAGGCCAAAGGCCCATTGGGAAAATGTATATAATCCAATGAAGAATAATGAGAAAGAGATCTTTTTGTGTTGTGCAAATTTTGTATCTACACCAGCTTAAATACATTTCTGTCAACTACTTTTCTTCCAGTTTACTATCTTTCAGCACTTAACTTTCTGTCAACCAGCACTTTCAATTCCTTTTTCACTTTTGCAACCTTGATACATAAAGTTCTTTTCATTAAGACATAAAAATAACCCAGCTGGGAGTTTAATATTCCTTCTCCTACACAATCGTCTAACCACACTCCAAAAAGGATACTCGTTGTCCTTCTACCATTATCGATTCTTCCAGGAATCTGGTACGCCCACGTTCTTCCACCAGTGAATTTTTTTAGCAACAACAATATCACATAAAAATGAAAATTTTATAAGGGTAAATTACACTTTCGCCCCTCGAGATATGACTTATTATAGTTTCACCCACTATCTTTTGGATAATTACAGTCTCACCCCCTCCTGGTCATCAAAACTCAATTCTGATGATTGAAAAAGTGAAATGACATATATACCCCTGAATATTTCTCAATTATAGTGTAGAAAATTATTTTTTTTGTCTGATTTGTCTGTAATTGTCCAATTAATGTGTCCAAATTAGGGTAAAAGAAAATAATAGTGTAGTAGATTTGAGCAAAAATGTTCATAACAATAAATCTAGAGGTATTTTAGACATTTCACCTAGTATTGACCGGTTTTGATCACGTTGAATTTTCATCCCAGTAGGGTATTTGTTACAACTTCCAAACTTGAGGGGGTAAACTGTAATTATTTCAAGGATAAGGGATGAAACTGTAATAAGTCATATCTTCAGGGGTGAAAGTGTAATTTACCCATTTTATAATTAATATATATGGTCAAATGACGCTAAACACCCCTATAGTTTTAAAAGTGTGCAGAAAACTCCTCTCTAGTTCATTTTGTGTAGATAACCCACACTACTATTCCAAAGTGTGTACTTTGACCCCCTTAACACTGTTCCGTTCACTTTTTTGGCCGGAATCTAATCACGTGACGAGCGCAAACACCCATATAATTTTAGAAATGTACAGAAAACTCTCATCTCAGTCACTGAAAAAGGGCTTTGGGGAGGGGGGGGGGGGGTATTTGCACTCTTTGTAAAATACATGGGTGTTTAGAAACCATGAGGGAGATTTTCGTACACTTTTGAAATCATAGGGATGTTTAGCGTCATTTGCCAATATATATATATATAGACAGGGATGGAGCCAAAAAATAATTTGAGGGGGGGAAAATGAATTTTTGGTAATTTTATGGGGGGCAATTGTGTTATTTTCCTTGTATATTAGTATTTTTTTTCAAAAATAGTAAGAGAATTTTGTAAAAAAAAAAAAAAAATCTATGGGGGGCAATTGCCCTCCATACCATACATGTGGCTCGGTCCCTGTATATAGACGTATATATTTATATATATTTTTAAAAAAATGATTTTTGCCATTTTATTTTGTTGGTAGAATTTCATATTCGTTTTGGGTGAAATTTAAATAAATTTTTAAATTCATATTTACATACAGGTACTTGTGAATATTTGATGTCAGACTTAAATTGACACAATTAAGCAACTTTGTTCGATCTAGTTTTGGAATTGATGGAATTGAGAATGGATTCGTACCATGGGTGGAAGAATCAAATGTAAAGTAAAGCCATTTGGTTAGGTGGCTTCCTTAGTTGAGAAGGGTTGCCATATTTGCTCTCTGTGTCCTAACAATATTAGCAAGGAATAACAATATGAATACACTATGGTGTTTGGTTAGGCCATAGCTATTAGCCTATTACCTAAATAGAGTCAACCGATGAACCAGAGGATGAGGATCAAGTTAGGTAGGTAGACCTACGGATGAATTTAAACCATTGGATGGTTGGTGCCATTCCGTAAGAGGTGCAACGGAGAAGATTAGGATCCATGCTATTCACAAAGGTAGGTAGAATTTGCTTAATTTATACATTTGAAAAAAGTTTTCAAGAATTTATAAAACAGAAAAGTGTTCTTTGAAAACGAAATATTTTATAATTGAGTTCTTAAAAAATCTTTTATACTTTTTTAACAGTTTTCTTACTTGGAAATTAAGCAGATCCTCGTGTTTCTTCTTTTTTCTATCAAACCTCAGAAGAGCAAAGGCCATGTAGCACTGTAAATCACTCATTTCAAGTAATCTGAAACATAGGTAAACAGTAGAGACTTTTCACCAGCAACACTCCAAGGTAGAATAAATGCTTTTATTATATATAGCAACAAAGGTAAACCCGAAACATTTATTAAAATAAGACAATACTTGGGTCATGCCACATGAGGACCAAGTTTGTCCGATGACGTGATTCAATATAATTTGGACATGAGTCATGCCCCATGAGGACTAAGTTCTTCGTCCCCGATGCGTGATTCAATATAATTTAGACATAAAATCTATAAATACACAAATTAATGTCAATTCATTTTGAAAAAGATTATGGTCATGTGTTCAATTTGTATTGGACCACGTCAGTGGGAGGACAAACTTGTTCCTCATGGAGCATGACTTAAGTATTTGTCCTATTAAATAAATAAATCAATTTATAAGTGCGTGCGTGTGTGAAAAGAGTAGGTCATGGGAACCTGGCCAGACATGCAGTCAATCATTAACAAGGTTCATCATCACACATATGAACACCATCAAGCTCTTAGCCAGAGTGATAACATCTAAAGTTCAAGTTCGAGTCATCCAATGAAGCTATGAGCGGTCAGGTCAGGTGATTTTCTTACTGAAAAAGAGAATAAATAACTACATTTATGCGCATAAACCTCTGAAACTGAACATAAATTAAGCCAGCCCCTGGAAATTGTTCAAAAGAATCATAGCGAGCAGCTGAGGCCCCCGTTATTTTAAAAAAAGCAATCATTCTGCAATTTAGTTCCTCATTTTTCGATCAAGCAATATAATACAATGGATTCGGGAGTTTAAAAGATCGAGTGGCCACTGCAAAGCCCAACAAGTCACTCCACTGATCCCCAGAGCTTCCGTGGATCGTATAACCTTCATCTTCTAATCCCTTTCTCTTCTCAGATTTGTAAACAATGGCCGGTTCACCAGCATTTGAAGTATCCCTGTTTCATACACCATTCGATTACCCCACCCTTATAATGTTGAAACTACGTTTGGATTAAATAAATTTTTTGTTTTCAAATCACACCCGATGAATAAGTATAAGAGCTTAACGAAAATGCCACTTGTGTTTTATCCTTTCTTTTGTACTCAGAGTGCGCAATAATTGAAGTAAAAGGAATAAAATTAATTTCACTTATGTACCTCAAGATAAGCCTTTCCCAATTGCTGTAACCAGCATACAGAAGATTTTTCTCTGTGGCCTTTCTTTCAGACTCGTCCCTTCCGGTTAAGAGAAATATCTTAAATCCCAGCTGTTGGAGCGCCCTGTACAACCTCAAACTTGCTGGTAAGGCAGGGGCCTCGGCCAAATCCACCCAATCATCAAACGAGCTTTCGTCAAATGTCTCTGATCTATGTCCAAAACAAGATAGTTATAATGCTTTATCACCCTTAGGAGAGTGAAAAAGGGCTTCAATGCATAAAAAATACATAGGAAAGTAAGACAAAAAGCAAAGAAAATTGGCAATTGGGATAACTAAGTAACCATATGCACAGATGTGGACTTGAAAAATTCACACAATTCCTAAAAGGAGATTACCACAAAGTAGGTGTGGGCATTATTTATCGGGAAAATAATTAAATCAACAAATAACATGCAACCAATATTACGGATGACAATTACAGACAAATTACTTGTGGTTGGTCCTATCGAGGTAGGGAATGAAATCACACTTTCTAATTCTAGAAACGTAGTTTCCCTAAGCTCTTGCAAGCTATAAGAGAATTTTAGTGCCCTAAATATTTGACTGGAGGAACAAGTCATGGGAATTAAGCAAATTGTTCACTTGGATCATCATTATTTAACATGTCCAAGCTGTGGACTTCAAAATTTCACATATTTCAATTATGTGCAACCCAATTAGGCAAAGGAGAAAATTCAGTCAGACAACATAGTTAGGCCATAGTAGATCACATTTCCAAATTATTTAATTCTTTCTACGCCATTGCAACCAAATCACTATACATTCCACTGAAAATTATGCTTCTCTCGGCATCTTTTTCATCCCATATCACCGATCATCGCGAGTACTAGAAATGACAAAAAAGGTTTATGTGATGAGTATAATGCGCATCAAAGAAAGCTGGAACGTTGATTTGGTCGTTGAGTGATTAAGGTGCCAAAGCCTGAAAGGGTATTCATGGACTAGTGGCATGATCTTTGAAACCATTGGAAACAAACTCAGAACAGGAGCAGACAAAGATGTATCCTCGCAAATGGAATCGGAGAATCATAGACTAGAGAGGCCTTTACAGAAGTCTATGATCGGAATCTCAACTGACTGCAAACATTTTTTGCATGTCAATGGAAGTCATGATTTTGTGATGGAAGCTTCAACTCCAATATATTTAAATGGAGATTTTGAAAAACTTCTCCCATCACAATGTGTGAGTATTGAACTCAGAGAGTAAACTGCAAAAATAGAAATTACCTAATTTCTTACATGAACAATGTAAAAATAAAGTGATTCAAAATTCTGAATGTAACATCATCTCCTACGCATGTTTTAATCAGCCCATCAAGAACCGAGATTTACATCAGAAATTCGTTAATTTACCAGTAAGATTTCATGTTGCAATCAGTTTTCTGAATGCTTGAAATTATAAAAATTAGCTTAGCTTTGTTTGGTCTGATTCTCTGAAAATTATTAACAGAATGTTCGTTAAGAACAGTTCTTTATAATTGAGTTTCCAAAAATTGTCAACCAAATAATAATAATTATTATTTTTATTTTTTTTACTTTAATCAAATTTGAGTTCATAAAATATTAAAACTCTCCTCGGACAAAATAATCAAACCAACCCTGTTTCGTATGTGATTACGTTCAATGCCAATCACTTTTATTCTCTCTCTCCCATATTATCTCATTAATATAAAATTAAATTATAAACTACGGACGAAACCAAACATGGAAATATAATAATCAATCAATTTTAAATCCAACGGTTAGAAATAGCGCGACTCACCCAAACCCGTGGAGGGCGTAGTAGGGCACATTGGAGAGCAACGTCTCATCGATATCGAACACCCAAGCATCCTTACCGTTCCCGGCAAATTCCGCCGCCTTCGCGAACTCCAGCGCGTCGTCCGCCACCACCTCCGAGTCCGACCGGTACGAATCACCGGTGATGTACTTGCCGACGTAGTCCGAACACCTCGCCGGAACCTGACTCCATTTTCCGGCGTCGTTGGTCTCCACGGTGAACTTCCAGCTGTCGCAGTAAAGAGTACTGTCCCTCATAAATTTCCGGCCGCCGGAGATCCGATCTGCGGCGACGGAGTTGGGGCTTTTCTCCCGCCTGATTTGGATGATCGATTGAGAGAAGGAGGTGTTGATGAGGATGAAGAAGATGAGTGGTACCAAGAAGTATTGGCCATAGTCCATATTGTTTGTCTGTATGCTTTCTGGTATTGTTTTGTGGAATGATTCGGCTTTTATTCATGTATAGTGGTGGTCCATATTAGCTTCTCATGATTATGTGTTAAACGGTTAAACTATAATGTATCTATATGTGTGTATATACGTATAGCCACAGTTATGCCACTTTAGGGCCCAGAACCTCTGCCGTAAGTGGGTCCTTTTGGAAATTTTCAAACCCACTTAAATCGTGATTAAGTTTTAAATTTACTTTTTATTTATTTTATTATTTTTTTCTTTTTTGTCAAAAATAAAATACACCCAGAATATTATTTGTTCTTAAGATGCTCAACAATTCAACATCCACTTCAAGAAATAAAATATTTCACTCACGAAGCTCTTGATAAATTTCGAATAGATTTCAACTTATGAAATAACGTGTAGATATGGTGTTAAAAATCCATACCACAATCTATGGTCCATTCTCATTCTCTTATTTTATTGAAAATATTAAGCAAGTTAGGAATGTAATGAACATTTTTTTTTTCAAAAATACTCCTCTTAGTATTAAATATATAATTAAATAAAATAATATTATTTTTAATTTTTCTACAAAAGAATAATAAAACATAACGAGAATGACAATGAAGGTGGCGACGGTGGTGATGGTTTGTTTTTTGAAATATGATAAGCTTGTTTTAGTAATTTTATGTTTTAAAATCATTACTGAAGTGGAATGATCATTTCATAGCTTTAGTAATTGAATGAAAATTCATTCCCAATAATAAAATTTCATTCATTGAGAATGGTCATTCTCATTTATTATGTTGTACCAAACAAAATAATGGATTAATTCCATTGCATTCAACCGTACCAAAACATGACATAAGTATTTTAATAAAAATTCAAGAAACTAATGATTCAATGAATAAATATACAATAAATTATGGCAAAAAGAAAAAGATTAGTCAATATTACAAACTTATAAACTATAAAAATTAAACACATTAAAAAAAATATAACGTTGGATAAATGTCAGGTGCGTCACAATGACCATCTCGACTACTTGCTACTTGTTATTCCTTCTGTTTCAATTTATAAGTTTTTTTTGGGGAATCCAACTTTTTAAAATGTTGTATTGGTAATGAATGAAATACTCACTTTATCATTAGTCTCACCGATGTGATAGTTGATTGTGCAATGATTTATAATTTTAAGGGGAAAATACAATAACCCCCTTAAATTTTATATATAAAATTTTACGATAAGTTTTACGAGAGCCCTAACGGGTCTACACGTGCGAGAAGACGAGAAAAATGTAGACGAAACACGCCGATACTGGCTTGATAGCGAAGGTTCTAGGAACTGCGATTCTTCGATCTCTCTCCTTCAATATAATATATACAAAATGAAGCAGTGTTTGAAGTTGTTAGGCCTTTCTATTTTCTCTCTCGTTAAGTAAATTGTTCTCGTAGCAGAGAATTTCAGGAGACAGATCTCAAACTCAGCTCAATGTCTTCACCTGCAGAGTAATTTCCTATCGTCTTTATATAACATTCACGCATATGTATAATTATATATATATGTATATATATTCATGTCTGTATTTTGTGTGTCTATTCTCGCACAAATACATATCTATCTGTGCGAGTATAATTTGTGCTGTTTATGCTTGATATCGCTCAAATTACTTATTTTTCAGATGTAGATTTTGCATAATTGTACTTGTGTGTTTGATTTGTGCTTCGTGATGCAATTGATTTGTGGATTGGTTGCTTGGTATTTGAACTATTCGACTCTTGACTCAGACCTATATAGTTAATATGGCATTTGAACCCTTATAGTACAACATTAGGTGAGCAATTGAAATTGAAAATTTGAAATACCTGAATGATTATATTTAAGAAACCTTATTAGCTTTAAATTGGTCTAGTTCTGGTGTGTGTATATATATATATATATATATATATATATATATATATATATAAATATGTACACAATTGTTTTTAACTGCTAGATGGCTGTACGCATATTCATGATTATGGTAACCTTGATGGCTGTACATATATTGAGTTTTGTTTGAACTGCTAGATGGCAGAAGTTTCGCCATGCGGAAAATAGAAGACAACAAGTTTCAGTTCTCAAACCCTAGCTCTCTCATTCTCTCATTAAACCCTATATGCTTTAAATTTTCAGTGACCCGATCTCTATTCTACTCTTGTGACGTCCCACATCGCCCGGGTATAGGTCTGGTGATGTGCTTATAGGCATTTCATTGAAAGGAGCAACTTTGTAGTAAAGTAGGAGAAGCTGTGGGTATAGGCATCCAAAATTTGGGTTGTGAAACATGAAGGTAAGGTATTTGGGAGGAAATGGAAACATTAGGGAGCAAAATTAGATATGTTGTTACATTAAAAAGAATGTAATAGGGAGGAAATTGGAAAATCAGATGAGTATATGAGTCTCTGACTCTCTGCCTAGTTAAAACTAGATCTATTACTTCACAAATGGGTTTCGCAATCTTGTTTGCTGTTATGAGTGGTCTCAATGCTATTTTTTTTATATTATCACTTATAAACGCTATAGACCATATTATTCTCTTGTACGAGGCATCTGTTATGGTCCATACGACTTCTGTTCTGTGAGATTAACTATAATTTTTGGGTATTATTTCAGGTTCTATAATTCACTTCCACCTATAAGCAAAGCTTATGGCACCCTCTGCTTGTTGGCCACGACAGCTTTTCAACTTGGGCTATATCATCCTGCAGATATTGCATTGATATACCCACTAGTGTTCTCGCGCTTTCATGTATGGATTCCATCACCACGGCTTATTAATTTTTTAGTCGGTATTTTTCATCAGCTGTATTGCTTACCATACTCATTTAAACCTCATTTTGGCTACAG
Source organism: Cornus suecica (assembly GCA_963922005.1). Classification (NCBI taxonomy): domain Eukaryota; kingdom Viridiplantae; phylum Streptophyta; class Magnoliopsida; order Cornales; family Cornaceae; genus Cornus; species Cornus suecica. The sequence goes on along the minus strand of OY998240.1, from coordinate 74,368,505 downwards.
GAACATTAGAAGTTTCTGCTTCTATTCTTATGATTCTTTTTACTTTTTATTTTTATTTTTCAATTGAAAGCACACCTTTTAGTAGCTAACAGGAGCATGACTTCATTCTTCATCTTTCTCCTTTCATATTCTCCTATCCCACTTGGGCCACTTCAGATGTAGTTCTGATAGCAGTGTCTTTTTTATTCTAGACTTGTGCAAAATAGGGTGTGTGGTGTGGGATGCATGTGGTGAAGACACGTACTTGCCGTTGAAAAGTTTTTCTACAGTATTAGTTTGGGAGAGGCCAACACTAACAGTCCTATTATGTTTTATTCACTTTATAGCCGTTGATATTAGATGATAGTTTTTTCTACTAAAGGATGATTTAGCTCAACCTAAACCTCACATGTATTGTTACTACTTAAATAGCCCCTAGTGCCATTGTTAGTTGCCAAATGCCACAATGAGAGGCATCTACAATGCATGCTAATTCCTTCAAACAGTTTTGCAGTTTTCATACTGCTTTCCTTTGAAACATCGTTTTTTTGTTCATTTATGATGGCTTGTGATAAAATAAAATGGTGCAAAGAGCAGCATGCCATTACTTGATAATCCTTCTGATTGTTATGATCAGTATCTGACTTGTGTGAGTCTTTCAGGACACTTCGATCAAATGTGGTATTGAGTGTCCTTGGAGAAATAAGGGGACAAATGTCAAGTTTTTCTTGTTTAAACAATTTTGTCTTCTAGTCAAAATTATTTGGAGGATCGGGATGACACCTTGCTTGATTTGATCTTGTAGTTGCAATTATGTTTCATCTATAAGTCTATTATGCTGAAAGTAGGGAAACGACATTGTGTTTTTTGGGTCATGGTGCATACACACTTTTTCTTTATTCTTTACGCTTGTTTACTTCATTTAATTATATTGGTACTCAGTAAGCATCTTTTGCTTTCTCTCAAATTTGTCCTGATGGTAAATACTTTTTATCAACTACGCATTTTCCTTGGAAGTTTGGTCTCGAGTATAATTCTCAAAAATTGTGTTGCTTGACTTAAATTTCTTTTCATTGGATATTGTAATTATTTTGCAACATTCCATTTATTTTTAGGTCTGGAGGCTCATCACAAACTTCTTTTTCCTTGGCAAATTCTCTATCAATTTCGGGATTCGCCTCTTAATGATGTAAGTATTTGATAACTTCTGATCATTCCCTGAAAATGTTAATTCAAACTTTCTGACAATTTGTGTCCTTTTATTGTAAAAACTTGGTTCAGTTCTCTACCTTAACGACAAAAAAAAAGGATTGATCAACTCGTTCTAAAAAAATAGGATTCCGTGTAATAATCTTTTGATATTCAGCAACCCCTGTTAAACGAACGTTTGTAAGCTCCAATTGGGTGCCAAGGGAATTCCATTCCTCTTATGGGATCAATTCTGACATGTGCTTGAGAAAATAAAAAATTGTGAACTGTGCAACAATGAAATTAAATTTTCCATGCTAACACTCTTTTGCTATTGCTTCTTGACATTATAGAGCAAGATATGGAGTACAACTGGAGAATGGACCATTTCAACGGCGTACAGCAGATTTCTTGTGGATGATGATATTTGGAGCCCTGACATTATTGGTGTGTGGGTTTTTCCTTTTTCAGACTTATTATCTGTTGGGTCTGGGTTATCCTTTTTTTAAGATCAAGTTAGATGAATTTTATGGAGAAGCGTGTTAGCTGACTCAAGCTTTTATTATATTGGGAATTCCCTTGTGTTGATGTGAAAGTTAAAAAGTAACTTGCTTTTGCCTTGTTTTTCGTTCAATTTTTTAACTTTCCTGTGTTGTAGCTTCTTTACCAGTCAGATTAAGTTGAGTTTAAGTAATCTGCTTCTCAGGGTGGTGCTAAGACTGTTGGATAATCAAATGTTCATTTTAAGCAACAATTTTTGTTTTATCTTTTATCTTCATCTGCATGTAGAATTTTGGATGGTCAAATCCGCAAGTTAACATCAGTTTTGTTTGCTTTTAACTTTGTATCTTCACCTGCATGTGTAGGTACTATCTGCCATTCCGTTGTTTTGGTCCCCCTTCATGGGGATATCACTGGTCTTCATGCTTCTCTATGTCTGGAGTAGGGAATTCCCAACTGCGAATATCAACATATATGGCCTTGTAACCCTTAAGGTATCTGGGTTTACTAACCTGTTTTGACAGAATAAAAACCGAACATAAATTGGTTTCTGCATCTTTTATATGCTTTCTGGTCACCCTTTCCATGTCTTGATTATTGCCACTTCTAATATCCTAATGCAGGCGTTTTATTTACCTTGGGCTATGCTTGCTTTGGACGTTATCTTTGGTTCACCTATTCTGCCAGATCTATTGGGAATACTAGCGGGACATCTTTATTATTTCTTGACTGTGTTGCGTCCGCTTTCTGGTGGGAAAAACATATTGAAGACTCCTATTTGGTTGTATCCTTTTTCATAGTTTTCTCATTATGAACAGTTTTCTCGCTAATCTTGATGGAAATCATTACCAACCTCTCTCTTCTCTCTTTCCACACACACACAGAACACTTAGATGCTTGCAAATGATCATCTTACTCTGCTATCTGCTCACCTTTTCCCTTTGCATCGGAGATCATAAATTAAGTGACTGACTGAAATGATTAAGTGACTGACTGATTATGTCCTATTAAAAAGGGTCAGTAATAGCAATCTTATATCAATTGCCGACTTGCAGTCCTTGTTTTCAATTTGGTTTTTCCTAAATAGTCGTCGTTTCCAAGTACAAATACGCGTATTTCACTATTTTAGCCTTGTCAGTATTCTCTCTGCACAGCTTGCTTTAGTAGTTGGGGTCTTCTTGTTGGGCAATTGTGTTCTACAATCCTCCCATTTTCTTTATAAATTATAAATTTTGAATTATAATTTCCTTGGAGTAATGTTCGGATCGCGGGAAGGTAACTATTTTCTGTGTACTTTCTTAACCGATACTGCATAGACACAAACTAGTTGCAAGATGGGGAATTGGAGCTCCAGCAAATAATCATGCCCAGGCTGACAGGGATGGTGGTGCGGCTTTCAGAGGAAGATCAAATCGACTTAACAGGTGATGCCCGCTGTTTGTCAGACCTTTGCAGAATGGGACAGCCAAAAAGTAGTTCAAGCTTCTCACCATATTTTCTAGAAAGGGCACTAACAGTAGTGGAAGTGTTTGGCGGCGATGCAGTGGAAGGGAAGTCACAATTGACATTTGAGGCATTCCGCTTACTGAACTTTTGTATACCTCTTATCAATGTCATTTAAAACTTTGTTCCGTCATGCTTTTGGAAAGTATGGATACCGGATATCGATACTGGTAGTTATAATACTAATACTTGTTCGATGCTCACTTTTGAAGGGTACTTATAACACTAATAATGCTCGTTTTTAAGGCCGTGATAATTTAGGCTGGCATAGTTTGCATTTACCTATTGCTGTAAAATAAAGCAATTATCGGAAACCATGCATTAACTTGTTAAGTATTATGGTATAGTGGCACAATTATAGAAGTTGAAATGTATAAAGCAAAAATGGATGTATCAGAAAGGCGATGCTTTGTTCTTATTTCGAAACTACCCTTCCAGTGGTAATATTTTGGTTTTTTTGTTTTTAAGGTATGCCAGACGAGGGCAAGAAAACAAATTAATATATAATCAACCAGGTTTATATTAGTTTGGGTTGAAAAAATCACGGTGTTATGTAGTTTATATATGTATATATACGGATGTATATCGAAAAGTCGCGGGGTTTGGTATTATATAATGAGCAATGAAGGTCCTTAAAAAAAGGCGGACGTGAATGGCAGTAAATTGATGTTGTGGAACGGACGGTGGAAAGGAGATCACGATCATGAGAGGCCACTATTTATCTTCTTCCCAAACACAATCGATCCAACAAACCATCTGCACACAAAGACAAAAGCAGATATATATCTATACACACAGTACTTGTAGAGAGAGAAAGAGTGTGTGTGTGTGTGAAGGAGGTAGAGAATGTCGTGGCAAACATACGTGGACGAACATTTGATGTGTGACATCGACGGCCAAGGTCAGCATCTCACCGCCGCCGCCATCATCGGCCAGGACGGAAGCGTCTGGGCTCAGAGTTCTTCCTTCCCTCAGGTCTCTCTCTCTAAATATATATATATATATATATGTTTACTTGCATTGTGTGATTGTATTACTTGTGAAAATTTGATTTGATCCGGTTGATTTCAATTTGATCGCTCGAATTGTGTGCTTGTATTGGTATGTGGATTCTAGTGACAATGTGACTCCTGATTCGGTTGATAGGTTTTTTATTCTCATTCAGTATACATGAGGGAAAATAATCTGATACTAGGAACATTTTTTCTCCAAATGTAGTGGTGTCACTTTGTTTGATCTATTCAAATTTGGTTGTATTATTGATCATCTGGTGATTTGGTTGCATTTTCACATTTCCTATTTTTTTGGTGTGGCCCTTGTATCAAACTGAATATGAAATTTTTACAGTGTAGTGATATTTTTTATTAGTTTTTAGTCCTAATCTATGAGGTTAGTGGTTCAATTGATAGAAGTTTCGTTCCTCGGATGGTCCAACTAGTTTCTTCTTCTTCTTTTTTGTCAAATACCGAGAGCAACACGAACCCTGCAATGATCACACGGATTGGATAAGGTTCGGACTATATCTGCGATCATTATTGTCTCTATTCCTGAGACGCTGCAAGTTTTTCCCCAACTGAGTCAACCCACTTGGATTGGGATGCATAGCCTTCTATTGTGTTCATCCGTTTATGTTATGTATTTTTTGTTTATCTTACATTTACATATGTCCTTTCAGTAATCTTTCTATTACTGATGTACTTATTGTTTAAGCGCCGACTGTCACTTTCTTCTTCTTCTCTGCTTCCATTGCCTGGCATTATTGGGCTCATTTTTTTATAAATTGTAATGTATCTATTATCATCAGCGCAATATTTTGCATGAAATAAATGGGGGCATGTAGCTACTCTTTGTTGCCGCAATGTGAATTACACCTGAACGAAAAAGTGATCATTTTTCTTTTGTGCAAACAATGGAAAGCATTGCTTCATTTGGCAATTTTTGGCCATTATTAATTTTAATTTTTAATACCGGAACACTTGTTAAACAACACTTATGCTGTTACAATAAATGAAAGCTTACTTTTTCATTTTACTATGTGCACTGAGTTCTATTTCTGATATTTCTGTTATTAGAGGCAAAAACTCTTGCGAGTTACCAGTAATCAATTTCAGTGTTGTCTTTTCTTGAATTTTTGTGTATGTCTTCATGTCATAACGTGATTTCCGTCCCTCCCTATGTCTCTCTCTCTCAATAATTACATCAAGTATTGCCGTTTGGTTGTTCATATGCAGTGTAAGCCTGAGGAGATCAGTGGAATCATGCAAGATTTTAATGAACCGGGGCACCTTGCCCCTACAGGTTTGCACCTTGGGGGCACGAAGTACATGGTAATCCAAGGAGAGGCTGGAGCTGTCATCCGTGGAAAGAAGGTGATGTATATGTAGCCCCGTCCCTTTTTTTTTTTAAGAACAATTTTTCATCGTTAAATGAGTGATTCTGCTGAACTCAACAGTTTCAAGTATTTTTGTGTGTTTACTATGTTTGACACAAGCATAAAGTTTGATTAAAGTCATTTTTAACATGTTTCTGTTTGGAATACACGTACTTAACAGCGATAGTGTGACCTAATTGTTGAACCAATGAACCTGTCCCTTGAATGGTCAGTCAATGATCTGATAACTCTTGATCTTGCCCGGAATTTACATTTCGATATATATGGTGGCAATACAGGCTATATGCCCAATGTTTCTTGCTCAATTGTACTAAAAACAAAGCATCTCCCACTGTGGTGTATACTATGTATTACAAGCATTGGCAACTTATGAACGCCTAATATCCTTTATGGACTCATCTATTGGATGCATTTTTGCTTCGCTTTAGAGAAAGTGTTTTACACCATTAGGGGTTTCCTGAGGATCGGAACTAGCTTGGCCTTGTAAGTACAATTTCACTGGATTGAAAATTACAGATGAAGAATTGCCTTTTTATGAGCTTGTAAGGTCCATTGAAGTCCCCGAATAAAGGGGGACACAACCTGAATAAAGGAAAGGGAAAAAATATTGTAACATTTAAATCTCTCAAGGAGGAAATTGCGTTTTTTAGAGAGAATATACGATACCAATGCAAAATGCTAGTGTGATCCGACTTATGGAAATTGTTGGTACTAATCATGATTTGCTAGCATACATTTTTAAGACTAGTAATAGGTTTATCCATGTGAATTGTAGCTTCTTGTCTGTTCTTCTTTCTACAGTCATTTATTCCCTACTAGTCAGAGTTTGTCACTGAATCATGTCAAACTATGTCGGCTTAAAAAACATGAATGACTAGTTTTAGCGCACATAAAATCCATTTCACATCACAAACAAAGACATATACTTACACCGCTGAATAGAGATCTTGTTTTATTGCTTGGTTGCAGGGATCAGGAGGCGTCACTATTAAGAAGACCGGGCAAGCTCTGGTCTTGGGTATATACGAAGAACCTGTAACTCCAGGACAGTGCAACATGGTTGTGGAGCGGTTGGGCGATTACCTAGTTGATCAGGGCCTGTAGCCCGCCCAGGTCGTGTCATGATTCTAGTACCTTTTGTGATACATTTATTTTCTCTTGTTTTGCTTTTAAGCTCGAATACTTTCCTTCTAAAGCCATGAATTGGAAGTGCGGTTACAATAACGATGTGAAGGCGTAAACATGTGCTGCTGTTTTAGGGTTTCTCTAAGTTCAATTGCCTTCTTATATCATTGTTTTTTTTTGGATTGAACCTCCCATGCATCTTTTACATGTTGTGGATAGTATTATAAATCTGGCCTTATAGTTTAGTAAGAAAATCAGACATGTTCGATCTCTAATAGATCATTATAATTTGTGAAATGTGTATGTGAGTAATTAAGAAAAAGAATTCTGGCCTTATTTTTGTATAAATTTTTCTTTATCATACTCAAGCCTACACAACTTGTCAGTTTGTTTAGCACTCATGAATCGATTCGCTGCACAATTAAAATGCTTGTTTTGAATATCAATAATTTGTTAAGCTATGGAGTATGAGAGCACTCTTTTTTTTTTCTTCACTTGTGTGTGAATGCTGGGAGACTTGCCCTATCCAGCAGTTCAGGTGCCCTGTTTGGATTGTTTCTCAAACGTTGTTTTTGGCTTCCTGGAAAGAAAAGCTGTTTTAAACAGTGTTTGATGAAATATTTAGAAGAACTTCTAAATCTTTGAAGAGCGTTTTAAAGAAGCCGGGGCTGCCAACTTCTCAAAATAATTTTTGCTTCTCTTTTTCATCTATAAAAAGGTAGAAGCAGAATATATGTCAAACAGGACCAAAGAATAAGTTGTAGGGTCAGGAAACATTTATTAACTCCAAGTTGGATGAGATATTTGAAAGTAAAGGAAACAAAAATAAACTATATATATATATATATATTTGTCTGAGATTTTTACATCTAAACTCAGTTACCTCTGGTCCCGTACTGGGCTTATCTACATAAGAGACAGTTTCATACTTTGTAATGCATGGTCTGTCGTGAAGTTACGGTATAACTTAATCAAATAATATTATATTAAAAATAAGTGTCGGACAAGTATCGTATTGCATAACGATATTAATACCTTACCTTCTAAAATCATCGACAGTATCCTGTAATGTCAAAATCTTTTTTTTTCTCCCTCTTTTTTTCCTGTGTCATACTATGAATGGAGCCTATTGAAAGGGTGTGATTGCAAAATGAGAATTGCTTAAGACAAAATGTTGTATCCTGTTATACTGCTGAAGTGCCAAAATTGCGTAAAAATTTCATGTGGTACAAAACTTACAAAACTCACAAGAAAATGCATTATGCACTTGTGTTTTCTGGAAGCTGGTTGCCGTCCGATGGTGAGAAGCGTGTGTGTTTGGTAGTGGCGAATTCATCCAACGGCTAATATTAGCAATGGCATCAATTGTGGATAACATTTCCCTACCGAAATAAAAAAAAAATATATATATATATATGGATAACATTTCCCTACCGGAATAAATAAATACATACATAAATGGTGTATAACATTTCTATAATACTTGCGAATATCTGGTCAAAACAACGAACCAACCAAATCATGGCGACGATAAAGAAGGATAAAGAGTGATTAAGACACAAAAAGATTCTCTTATGTTTTGCGAGTATTGAAATGGTTTTGAAAATCCATTCTTTTGTTTTTTAATGTTAGAAATGTTTTTGGATCAAAACTTTCGGGTAAAATTACACATCCATCCTTTGAATTATAGCTTTTTTATGGACATCTTAATTTTTTAGGTAATCACTTTCTGAGAATTGTGTGTGATTTATTTTACCCATTGCCCCCATTGGCAGCTAGTGGAAAATACAAAGGATAAATAACACAGAATATTTTATAAATTTAAAACAAACTATGTACTAGTTTCTATCATTTAAACTTTAAAATTTGACGGGTGTTCAAGAGCGACCTTTATTTATATTGTAAACAGAAATTTTAACCAAGATTTTGGAATAATTATTTTAATTTTTCTTGTATAAAATATAACACAATATATGATCATAATATAAAAGTTGTAATAATTTTTCACATCGACTACTCCTTTTTTAATCGCCTAGCAACTAATTAAACAGTTAGACGTTGAACTGTGTAATGTACTTAGACCTGTCAATGGATCGGATTCGGATCGGATCAGTTAAATTCAAATTCAATTTGTTAAGAAATCGGATTATCGGATTCTGATCCTAATCAAGTTATCGGATTTTATTTTCAATCCATATCCGGTTAATATCGGATTCAGATCATAATCGGATTATTGACAGGTCTATTGATAAGGATGATAAAAACTCCCGATCCGCGATCCGAATCCGATAATTCAACGGATTTTCATTTAGTTAATTCATATTCGAATTTCTTCATTATAGAATATCTGGTCCGAATATCTAATTAAAAAAATACAAAAATCAATAAATACTAAAATACTAAAATTATTCACATTTTTAATAATTGTATTTATGATCAATTATTATTAATAAATAATTAAATAATTAACAACTAAAATTTATATACATGTACAGTATTAAATATTTACACATAAAAATATCAAATATATTTATATATCGGATCGGGTTATTATCGGATCGGATTGACATAAATCCAAATCCAATTTGTTAAGAAATTGAATTATCGGATTCGGATCTTAATCGGGTTATCGGATTTTATTTTCAATCCATATCCAGCTAATCAGATCGGATTCGGATCGGATTCGGATCAAAATCCGATCCATTGACATGTATAAAGGTACTCCGAGCCATGTAGAGATGACGGCAAATATGGGAAAGTAAGAGGGCATTAAATGCAATTTTAAAAAACACGTCACGCATCTCCAGACTGTGAATATGTGATGATTGATTCGCACAGACACTCGTAGCTACTACGCTAACCCCTCTCTCTCTCATTCAATCTGAATAAGAACACCACAACGGACCTCTCTCTCTCTCTCTCTCTCTACAAAAACACACACACACACAAATAGAGGAAGATGTCTTGGCAAACGTACGTGGATGAGCACCTGATGTGCGAGATCGAAGGCAACCTTCTCTCCTCCGCCGCCATCATCGGCCACGACGGCAGTCTCTGGGCCCAGAGCGCCTCCTTCCCTCAGGTCTACTCTCTCTCTCTCTCTCTCTCACACACACACACACACACATATACACACATACACACACATATACACATACATACACTCTCTGTTGTTTTTTCAAGTGTTTCAATCTCAGTAGTATCATTGATGAATTTGATTCACAATTCTGAATTATTTGATCTTCAACCACGTACGGATCCGATCCATGTCTAAATCACTCGTACTCATCTGAAATTTGAAATTTTATGGACTCATCTGATATGAAGATCACTATATATGCTCACCTTTTCAGTACACCATTTCTTTGTATTTGAGTTTGATATATAATTTTAGTTAGTCCTCTATCATTTGTAGGTTTGGATTTCGATTTGTCTATTGGGGTTTATCAATATGTTCCCAATTTAGGTTAGTAATTACAGTTGTCAGGGCACCTATGCCTATACTGCTGATTGTTTCATTGATTTTGTTAGTTTAGGGAGTTCTGTTTTTTTATATTATTTTTTTTCTGAGAAGCTGAAAAAAAATAGTTTCTTCTTAGGCTACGTTTGGTTAGTCGTGTAAAGTAGTAGGAAAGACAGAGAAACGGAATTTTAATTCCTGAACTGATATTTCCAGCCATTAAATTTTGGTATTGGATGTGGATCAATATACTTCATTGCTTGGTTAAGAGCTCCTAACTATATATGCATTTTTTTGCTGCCAGTCCTAATGTAGAACATTGAGTGAAAATGGCGTGACCAGTAATATTGTACGAGTATGCGACTTATCATTTGTGACTTGGCATTTAGGAGAGGAAAATGATTCCACGCTTGAGCTTATTGAATGCATCAAAGGGGAAGTAACCCTTTATTTGCACTACTACTCAGCTACAAAATAAGCCTAATAGGTGTAAATATGCATTATACACGTGTTGCGGTAGGATCTCAATTAACCAGCTTAAAGCAAACATTGATGATTATATCTATAACTGATATTTGTTTTTGTTTTGTTTTAACCCGTCAATTTGAGAGCCGGCTTTGTTGTTTCAAACAAGCAAGACGGGTGCACTTGTTCTCAACAAAAACACATACTCCCTCCGTCCCATATTATAGGTCTATTTTGGGGAATCTAACTTTTTGAGATGATGACTTTTATTAGTGTGATAGTGAATGAAAAATCAATTTTACCCTTGGTCCCACCAAATGATGTGATAGTTGTAGTTTAGATATTTTATAATTTGAATTATTGAAGGGTAAATTAGTAAATTGACCAAATAAAGTGATGTTGACTTTTTTTATTTTGGAATGGATTGAATAGTGAATGTGGACACTTAAATTGGGACAGAGTGAGTATTTACTTTGTAATATTATCTTTTATGCTATATGTGTTGCTTATTTGTTTCTCTTTTCTTTGGTGGATTTATATCTATGTTGTTCTAGTTCAAGCCGGAAGAAATAACTGCCATCATGAATGATTTTGCTGAACCCGGTTCACTAGCTCCAACAGGCTTGTTCCTCGGCGGCACAAAGTACATGGTGATACAAGGCGAGCCCGGAGCTGTCATTCGAGGGAAGAAGGTGATATACTTCAGATTGACTTGGTCTTAATTGCAGCTTACCTGTTTTTGGTTGGAATGTAAAATATGTTAGAATTAGTTTTTATTCTCTTCGGATAGACATGTAAAATATGTTAGAATTAATATATATATATATATATATATATATATATATATATATATGTTTTTTTTTGTAGGAATGCATCGTAATAATGTATTGGAGAAAATTGTAATATTTACCTAATTAAAATCATTATATAATGCATGAGATTGAAATCACAATTTTAAAATATAAAATGACACACAACCTTCGATTTAGTTTACACACATAAGCTCGATAATAACAAATAGTATCTTATATTGAACGTTTTGAATTTATCTTTCTTCTTTCTATACTCATATAAGTTTTATACATGATTATTGGTTATAGTAACTTACTCCAAAACTTTTATAGTTGATTTATGATGTTTAGAATAAACTCCCAACTATATATAGACGTCTCTTTCTGTTAAATATATTTTCATGGTTAAGGTTTATTAATTATTAGAAACCGATCTACTAAATTTTAAAATCTTTTCAATATTGGAAAATTCCATATTCTTCTTTATTCTTTGTAATTGACAATATGATTGAAATGAAGATTGATGAGGGGATGAAAAAATAGTACATATTCAGTCTATCTTATTTTATTTCTTCTAAAAAATATTGGTATTTGTATGCTTCATTTTTGTCCTTTTTTGCTAATTTTTTAAACGATTTTAAGACAAGAAAAACGTGTAAGAATTTTGTGCTTCAATTGATGATTGTTTATTTTAAATTTAAATAAATTCACGATTGATGGTGAGACTCAATATAGAATGTATTATACCCTATTTGGATGTGATTGTTAATCTAGTTTTACAATAGCAAACTATATTTTTTCGTGGTACTTTATTTGTGATGCCAATGATGCAGAACTTGTTACTCTTCTTCACTTGAGACTCAGTATTTGGTTGATCCTACATTCTTGTTTCAGGGACCTGGTGGTGTTACTATAAAAAAGACCACCCTGGCCTTGATCATTGGAGTCTATGATGAGCCAATGACTCCAGGCCAGTGCAACATGATTGTTGAAAGGCTCGGTGATTATCTCCTTGATCAGGGTTTTTAATTGCTTTGGTATGTTTTATTTATATAGCAATTCTTTTCTTTTTTTTCTTCCTTCGGAGCGAAATTGCACAGTTTTATGGATCTGATTACCCGCTTGTTGAAATGGTTGCAGCAAAATCAATACAATAATTTTAAAGTTGTGAAAAAGTTGTGAAACAAATGGTGCTTGGTGCTTGAGAAGTGGTATAGATATCATCTCTTTGCGAATTCAAAAGTCTGGTGTTTGTACTCTCCTTGTGAAATTTGTAATATCGATTTGGACTAAGGTATTTATGTACTTCTGAGTGGGTTTCCTTCTTCTTTTTTTCCCAACAAAAAAAAAGGGGGAAAAAAGTTCGAATTGCTGAATTGATTGGTATTCATGGAAAATATATAGCATTTGGTTTTTTGTACTGGTTATGTCCTGTTACTTTATAATTTGCTTCTTATTTGGGGTGACTTCTGTTTTGTTGTTTGGTTTTAGATTGGATGACCAACTTTGTAAGGAAATTTATTTACTTGCTTAAATTGAAACATATAGTCATAGAATATGAATCTAAACAGAACTATGGCAAGGATTTGGGGTTGAAGGGTGGTTGAATATGCATGATTCCTTGAGGTGATTTGGAGGGAGGTCCAACCCAATAAACCCAACTGGAGCATACATTGCTTATGCTTAATTGATCAAATTACTCGACTTATTATGGTTTATTTAATCTCTTTCTCAAAGTCAAAACCACATCTATCATGATCACTACACCATCAGAATGAGAATATATACCATCCAAATGATCCAAAATCATGAAGTTCATCCCAGTTGCCAATTCATTTCACCAGAATCACCACCACTTGTATTGTTGCAACTACCTTGAGATGATACACTTGCATTTGCACAGTCGCACCATTCATTTTCAATGTCTCTACCTCCTTGAGAGATGCACTCTCACCAAAATCAAGTTTAACAACTTAATTTACAAATCTTATCCAATATTGTTTCATTTCCCTATTAATAGTCTGAATTAGGTTGGTTGCATCAAACTTTTGTACACGGGTTGCTTCCAACTTCTGATGTTTGATCATTCTCGAAAAAACTGCCTAGAATCAAGAAAAACAATAATACAGTGACTACCGAAAAATGTGGAAGAATATGCAGCAAAATGGGCTACCATATATGCAACCTTTTGTAACCATCATTTGCATGAACACAGAGTGTGTGTATAAGAATATCAATTTTGAAATTTGACCAAAATTTGGATTGAGAAGTATCCTGAGATATTGCAATGTGCACCCTATCCTCAGCACCACAAATGTGTGTCAAACACCAAAACAGAAAGCTACAAGTTAATTTGCAGATTCCTCTCACATTGTCCAAATACAGGTCCATAAAGGATTGTTCTAGACTCTAGATGCCATCTCTTTTGTAATGGAGAACCAATTTGATATCATACTAAACTAGGAAGGAAGATTGCTCTATCATAAATACATCCTTGCTATCCAAGAAAAAAAATTGCTTAAAGATACTAATCCCTGCTCCCTAAGAGGCACACCTATCGTTTGAACGAAAGACATCATTACCAAAATCAACCTGCTTTGGTGCACAAGGCATTGTTCCAATTCAGAACAAAGAAGAGAAAGCTACTTTAGACTTTACTTAGGTACAGAACAAGATAGCCAACAGGAGGAAACCATGAATCCACTTCAAGAATACTTTTCGGGTGGAGGAAGAACGTGAAGGAGTGGCTGTCACATTACTTGCTGCAGTTTTGTTGCTCCTGTAAAATTTGGACAACCAAAATCAGTGATTAATATAGATGATGGAAATATGAACTGTGGAAAACTGAATTTGTTGTTGGATAAACATACCCAGCTGTCATGTATAAGCAGCTGTCATAGCCTGCATAGATGATAACAGCAAATGTGAGTGGTATTAGCCCTCTGGAAGATTTCATATGCGAAATTGAACAAAACGACTATTTCACATTTGCTACGACTATTATCGGCCCTCATGACATTTGGGGGGAATTTTTTGAACTATGGAAAATTTACTCCATCCAATGCCAAGGTATTAGCAAAGAGGACTGCTAGCCACAGTCGTTGATGTGGTTGATGATGACCAATGGACTGAATCGTACATTCTCAGCTATGAAAAATAAGCATAACTATTCCATGCACAAGCACCTGTCTGTGATTGCAAATCTTTTTCATTCTGATTTGAGGATATTCTAACCCATGAGTCATGCACCATTGAGTTACAGATTATACATTACTGAGGCAATACTGTTTTAGCATATTATTTTTTCTTTATGATGTGTCCAACACACCAAACATATGATTATTCAACATAATGGAGCACATACGAGTCAGATGCCCTGCAATGACCTTAATTACATGGAATATATAAAAATGAAAATAAGAAGTAATCATCTGGGATTATAAACCTAAAACAGACTATTTTTCAAGTGAGCATTATGTTTTATTTTCTATACCCTTCTAGCAGACCAGCTCAACAGCATTAGGAAACAGTTAAATTAGTGTGTAAAACAGTGAAAATTAGGATTTCATATAATTATATTTCCCACAAGACTGGTCCAGATGAGCATTATTGACTTGATGCAGGAAGACAGAACAAACAACAACAGTATAATTTCCTAGTATAGATATTCAATTGAAAAGAAAACTAAACTACTTGCCCAAACGAAAGTTCCTAGTATACGTACTTGGGTTCTTATTTGTTTTAACGCCTGAATCCCCAAAGCTGCAAGCAATATCACTCGCTCCATTTTGCTGGTAGTAACTGTTGAATGCAAAAGATGCGTGTGAAACTAGATTATCCGGCTCAAAACAAGGTTGGCTAGGCTGAATAGCAGAGCAATCCACATTCCCAGAACCACAGGCCCAATCCAAGGCATTCTGCAAGTCGGATTCAGAAGCTGTAGCTGAAGCAATGCACCATGTACCATTCGAACTGGTAACATTTGCTTGTGTGGTCATGTCCACGGCACCTCTTCCCGTGAAATCAAGGTTATAGACACTCGTTTGGTCTGGATAAAATAATCCCCAGTTCCTCTCAGATTCCAGACCAGGCTTCCTGTTCTCATTGAACAAAGAAAATATATACACGTCTAGGTCCTCTCCGGGCTTTGCAGGAGTACCGGTATCATTGATGACATGGTGAATCAGATTTGTGTTGTACGTCTGGGCATTATCAGCTGTTGCGGCCGTCTCCTTTGCAGATCCTTTAGAAGGCCATCCTGTCTCAGTGACCATAATTTTAATTGTTCTAAAGTTTAAAGCTATCAGTGCAAAATAAAGAGCATCAATCTGAGCATCAAACATGTTTGTGTAAAGCAAACCAGTATTTGGGTCGATTACGTCACTGGATGACTCAAATAGCGCATAGTCTAGAGACACATTGCTAGGGGATCCCCTAAAAGCATAATAAGGATATATATTGATCATGAACGGAGACTGGTTCTCGGCAAGGAATTCTAACATAGGTTTCAAAAAGAATGCATGGCTGCTGTTAAAGGCCCCAGCAGAAGGTGGGAAGGACCGGGACAAAACACCAAGAGAATGGGTACTTGAGACTTTGATTTTCCTTTGCAAACCAGCTTTTCTCAACGCAGTGTAAACATTTTTCATGGCAGGTACTACTTGAGCAGAAATATTAGAGGAAGCTTCTGTCACTTCGGCACCAACAGTTATATATGCAATCTTTGTGGCTGGATAGTAGGGAAGAATGTTGTTCTTTAACCAGGTGTCAGCATTGGACTGGTATTGGGAAAATGGCAACAGATCTGAATTTGGTATCCCAATCATGAGCTCGACTCCAGTGTTTGCAAATGCCTTGAGAACCTGGATATTAGAATCATATATTCTAACATATTTAATTTTGTGAAGTTGGACCAATTGTGCTGCTTTATCTGGTGTGGGAAGGTCATCGGCATTTCTTCCGTAGCAAATTCCAATTGTGCTTCCTCTGCATACATCTGTCGGAGATATTAACAATATATTCCAAATCAGATAAGGGAAGACTCATAACATGCAGGGTGTGTGTGTGTGCGCGTGACTGTGCGCGCGCCTGCACACATGTGTGTGGGCGTGACACATATAAAAGAAGTCATTGTCCTTTGTCTCCCACAAGAGAGTCACAACTTCGAAAAGATAGTGACTATTTCATGCATAATACAAGCAAGAAGAATGTAATTGAATCAGTAATACATAGAATTCTAGCACACTCCCAAGGAGCCCGGGCGATGTAAGTAGTTCGACATCTATAGCTACATTGTTTAACAGCAATTCCTATTATTGATCACATCTCAGGCCAAATGAGATTTCTTAGTCTAGTATCTATGTCATCCTCTCTTTCAGTATATCAAAATGTGAAAGCAATACGTAAACATGGCTATTATATTTTCTAGCTCAACGACAAACTATGCACACAGTGTAGCATACATTCTAGTAATCACATCATTATGGCTATTCACGTGTTCGTAGTTTGAAACATACACACCCTCTCTAATATAATAAGCTGTTACAGGTTGAGAGAAACATGAAAACGACTGTTAGATATCATCGTCCAATTATAAACATACAGTGAAGCAGATTGTTCTCCTAGTCGCACTATGATGCATTAACTATGCTTTCTTCACATTCAGAAACTTCCGCACCCAGTGAACGGAAATATGTGTGGGAGTGTTCCAACATAAGGTTTATGCGGCTGTAGAATGGATTTTGACCCAATACAGAAAGATCAGTGCTCAGTTTATGCTCGACTAACAAAGACGTGTAAAATCATACTCTCCAGACACAGTCATTTGATAGACTCAAATCAACATTTCCATATCCAGTCCCCAGAAAATCGCTAAACTTGACCGAAAAAGATTTGTGGTCAAACTTAGTCAATGAGCAACTAAAAACAGTTCAACCGATGATACATATAGCATTACTTAAATATATGCTCCTGTCAACAACAAGGATGAATGATGGCAAAATAAATATCCCATTCAGAAGGATTAAGTCTATGCTTGTGCAGAAAAAGCTTATCAACTTTAGAGTTGTCAGGTAGCAGTGTCTCCCGTTCGGATCATACTGCTTATAAAGCCTCATGGTTTAAATCACTTCAGATAAGAGTATAAACGGTTATCAGATACTAAACAGAACCTAGAGGGTGTGAACCTCTAATTTAAATTCTACCATAGCTACATAAAGAACAGTTGTTGATCTTAAGAAAGTTGCTGACCTTCTCAAGAGCAGCGTAGATTATCAATAACTGATTAGTTTGATCAATGAACAATGGTGTGAAAGTACTCATAGTAGTTACCGCAAAATGTATTGAGTTTAAATGAGAGCAGAGCATCTAACTGGATACATTGTGCACTACCCGCGCTTATCCTCCTCAAACATAAAGGACATTTTTTTCCACCGTATGTTACATAGAGGGCATTTGGTTCTATTATTCAGTAAACTGATAGGATTTGACATAACTACACTCCTCCAACTCCGTCATTCAATTCTTAAGCGAAAACATGTTTACTCAAAGTCGTATAATAACATAGACAATCTTGAATATCTGATCATTCAGAGAGTCAGACCCTGTAGCCCTCTCTTCTTCTCATAAACACATCAAGCTTTACTAATGCATTTACAAAACATGGCAGAAAATGCCTCGCTCGATACAAATTGAGAATGCCTCCGCGGTGGAATTCAATAGCCACATTTAAATTTTAAACTAAATAACCAAACTTTTTAACAGCATTCAGAACCTAGCAAAGCTTGGAGAGGATTATTAAAAAAAAAATTTTAAGTATAGAGGCTCTCACAACCAAAGGGATTCTATACATTCTTTTTATTTAATTTCATTGCATTTCATTTTTACACCTTAAAATAACACACTCATTTTGCCCCCTACAAGATACAATTCTGGTATAGAAATAATGAGGTTTTGAAAGCTAAATAAATGCAGTATGGTCATTAAACATCTTGAGGTCCTACCAAATCCCTAAAGTCCTACCTACTTGACAAAAATGTAAATGCAACTACCACAACTTAGCTTCAACAATGTAGATACCATCATTCAAGCTTAATTAGAGGCACACAAAATAAAATAAAATTGAAAGGGGCAAGAAAAAGCCAGATACAAGGGTCTCAATTCAAGCATAAAATGAAATAAATGGGTTGTGCTAAAACAGGAAAAAAAATGTCAAATACATATACCTGTATATTAAAAGTTTACTATTGAGGGAAAAATTGCAAACAGCTTGGATAAAATAAAAAGCATGAGCTGAACTCCCAAATAGAATAAAATGTTGTGTGTGTGCATATAGATGTATATATATATATATATATATATAGAGAGAGAGAGAGAGAGAGTAGGAGAAACAAACCTAGAAACATTAGAAGAAGCGAAGCTGCAAAGAAAAATCTGAACTCTCTACCCATTGTGGTCTCCCCCAAAGTTTATTTTCTGCAAGACCTCTTGTTTAGTCTTCTTCTTAATTATTCTACGAGTGGTTATCTTCTCTCAATCTAGTACCACTTTTTCAGTTCTGTGCACCAATCCAATTCATTACTGTATCTTTCTTCTTTTTTTTGCATAACGTCTCTCTCTTTATCTGGAGTGTAGTACTCACTATAAAGTGGAGAGAGAGTGTGTGTATATTTGTGTGTGTGTAGTAGTGTGTGTAGTTGTGTGTGTGAAGTGGTACAGTTGATGGTCAGAGTGGTGTCAGCGAAGCGGACTTGAGATATGTTTTATGAAATGGAGTTGAATATTGTGCCTCGATTCCGCGGCTTCATTCACATAGCACAATATGGCATGTCTGTCCCGCACCAATTCACCATATGCCACATCAACACCTAAAGCCCCAAAATTAATCTTTGTTTTTTCCCATTTGATTTTTGAATTTCGCACCCATCTTTCTCTCTCTATATGTATATGTACATGTTTGTACGTAAAGAACTAACATATAGGGTAAATTATACTTTCAGCCCTTTGAGATATGATTTATTATAATTTTATCTCCAGTCATTTAGATAATTACAATTTTCATCAAAGTCTAATTACGATAATTAAAAAGTGAAATGACATATATATCTCTGAATATTTTTCAATTATAGTATAAAAAAATTGATTTTTTATCTGATTTGTCCATAATTGTTAAAATTAGGACAAAATAAAGCAATAACGTAGTAGATTGGACCAAAAATATTCATAACAATAAATCTGGAGGTATTTTAGATATTTTATCCAGTATTGACCGGGTTTGATCACGTCGGAATTTCATTCAATGGGGTATTTGTTATAATTTCTAAATTTAAGAGAGTGTAACTGTAATTATCCGAAGGACCGATGATAAAACTGTAATAATTTATATCTTTAGAGGATGAAAGTGTAATTTACCCAAACATATATATGTATACCCCAAATATATATTTGTTTTTGCATTTTTGTTTTTATTTATTTGTTGGCCTGGTCGCTTAATTGATTTGAGTGCTCCAGTTGGGGGGCCCAACTAAAAATCTATAATAAACCAAATATATATATTAGTTTATAAAATATTATTAAAGAAGCGGACATAATTATTTTTTGTTCTTTTTCCGTTTATAAATATAAACGGAACATCAATCATGTTTGAACTCAATCTATTAGCTGGTGTGTGTAATAGATATTGGTATGAGTGATAGTCACAAGAATTGCACGTGTTTGACAACAATTATTGACGATTCTACCATTTCCCGGTAGCGACCTAAGTCAAGAACAATAATGCAAATATATCAATTATGACAATACTTCAGACATTTGCAAGAGAATAAATTTGAATATGTTGTTGAAAAAAATTAAATAAAAAATTGAGTCTCATTCCTCTTTTCATGAATTTTTTATTTAATTTTCTTTTTTTTTTAAAAAAATTAACTACATGTCAAACTGTATTGAGCCAGACCAACTTCATTCTACTCAAGTATCGTCTAAGCAAGATTGTCATAATCGGGAATTTAGGTAGAATTATTTTTGGGTCCGTAGAATCATAAAATTCTACCTAAACGTATTAATTTTTTAAAATAAAATTTAAATATTTAATATTTAATTTAAAATTCTAAATCATATTAGAATTTTTAAATTTTTCTAATATATTGGATCTTTAAATATTTTTTTATAAATTTAAGCCATATATTGGGATATTAGGCAAAATCATTAAGTTTTTGGACATTTCATATGGAGGGCTTAACCGTCCAACAATTATTTTAACGTAATAAAATCATGATAAAATCATACAAAATCATATAAAATTGTAAATAAGTTAGAATCGAAATTATAACAACTATAAATCTAACAAGTAATGTGATTTAAATCACTTGGGACAATATTTTGCATATCTATTTATTTTCAGCCTGGTACATGAACCAGTGGGCTGGGCTGGTAGCCGGGGTACATTAATCACTAGAGGTGTCGGACTGAGACTGGAATCATACATATTTTTATTAGACTTTACACACTTTTGTTATTTTACAAACATTCGCTTCAGTTAGAAATTGATACTTTATACTCAAAATACTTCTAAAATAAATTGATAACTAAATTAATATATTTTTGGATGATTTTTTTTTATTTTATGTATTATTATACATATTATGACTATTAACAAATAATCCATATGATTTTAAATTCTTGACAACACACCCCATGAGGTGTCAAATAACCCTTGCATTTTTCTCACATTACACACAACCCCTATTCTGTTAGTATTCCGTTAACAAACATCCCACTGCCATTAGAAATTGATATTTTATGCTCAAAATACTCCTAAAATAAATTGATAACTAAAATAATATTTTTTAGTAAATTACAAATTATTTTTTTATTTTTTGTTTAAGTTTACTTATTTATTTAAATTCAAATTTAAAAAATATATTACTCCATTTGTCTCAAATTATAAGTTCATTTTGGAGAATTCAACTTTACTCGTGATCTCACTATAATGATGTGATTGTTTATAAAATATATATTTTATAACTTTAATGCTGAAGGTTAAACTGGTAAATTGATCAAATTAAGTAATTTGATTTTTCAAAGTGGACACTTATTTTGTGACGACTAAAAAAGAAAAGTGGATACTTATTTTGTGATGGAGAAAGTACAAATTATAAGGGCAAAACCCTTTTACAATTTCTATGCATCTATTCTCTTAAAAAAACATTATTTAAAGGGTATTATTATCAATAATGTTTTTTATATATATAATTTGTACTTCATCCGTCCCAAAATAAGTGTCCAGTTTGAAAAGTCAAAGTATTTTATTTTGTCAATTTACCAGTTTAACCTTCAAGCATTAAAGTTATAAAACATATACTTTATAAACGATCACATCACTGTAGTGGATCACGGGTAAAATTGATATTTTATTCACTAACACTATAATAAAAAGTCATCCTTTTAAAAAATTGAATTCTCCAAAAAAAACTTATAATTTGAGAGGGGGGGTTATATATATTTTTAGATTTGAATTTAAATAAATAATTTGTAATTTACTCAAAAATCTTAATTTAGTTAAAAAATTAATAATTTGTAGTTTACTAAAAAATCTTAATTTAGTTACCAATTTATTTTATGGGTATTTTGGGCATAAAATATCTATTTCTAACGACATGGGGGTGTTTGTTAACGGAATACTAACGGAATGGGAACTGTGTATATGGTGAGAAAAGTGCAGGGGTTATTTAACACCTCATATAGTGTTTGTCAAGAGTTTAAAATTTGTTTGTTAATAGCCCTACATATTATTAAACACATTTTTTATCCTCCGGTATTTTGGAAAGGTCATACAAATGTTTTAGAATTCTATATAGGTATGAATTTTAAATATAATATGGTTGTTAGTTTTCTTATAATAAAAACAGAACACTATTAAAAATATACATTTTACGAAACAAACAGAGCATGAATGTAAATAGTATTTGGGTTCAATATGACACAATATGAGATGTTTTTTTGAGATTTGCAACAATATCTATGAATTGTTAGGTTCATACTAGAAAATTTAATTATAATAATCTAAAGATTTGAAATAAGCATTTATGAACCAATACAAGTTTAGGAAAAAGAAAAACACTACTATGTCCAAAATTTCTAAATAATAATTTTCTTTCATTTTTGGTTCTCTTTAACTTTTCTTTTAAAACCTTGGTAGGTCTAATATTCTTCAATACTATACTAATATCACTGAAAATTTTAATAAAGTTGAATAAATAAAGTACATGATTAGTATTTTAATTTTGGCGGTCATTCCCGTTTGAATTAATTGCTGAGTCGAATCGTGTGGGTCGGTCACTCGTCGCCGTCTTCAAAAAAGAAAATATTCTCTCTTTCTTTCTGTATACACTCTTGGACCTAAAAACCCAGTTATATACGCATATATATATATATATACACACACACACATACACAGTTTATTGTAAACCCTAGATCACCGTCATGAAGACCAAGAAAGCACTCACACAGCTCAAGCTCTCCGTTCCTCCCCAAGAAACTCCAATCACCAGCTTCTTGTAAGCCCTAACTAACACCTCTTTCTATTTCATTGATCTAATGCTTCGCCTCATTTTCCATATTCAGTTTGATATATATATATAATAAGGTGTATATATTTGTGATTTGGAATTGCATTTAAATTGATTCGTCTAATCCCTAAAGTTTTTCTTTTTGCGATCTTCTTGAAATTTCGATGATTATTGTATATTTGAGTGTATTTGTACAAATGTGAAATTCAGGACTGCGAGTGGCACATTTCATGAAGGGGATTTGCTCTTGAACATGAAAGGTTTGCGCCTCACATCTGAAGATAAAGAACCTCGTGTAAGTTTTCTACCAATTCGGGTATCGTGTAGCTGATTTAATGAAATGAAATACTGCACTTTTACACACATATATATATATATATATATATATATATATGTATATATATATATACATGTATATTCATTGGGGGTCCATATCCCTCACTCTGGACATTGATGATCTGATTGATTCTGTGCATTAAATTTGATGGGATTGTTGAAACTATTGCAAGTGACTAAGAGGGGATTTTATGTGAAGCATGATTCTGTAGGAAACAGGAGATTCTTGTAAGAAACAAGATATGGTATCACACCTTCACTTTTCCCTTTTTCTTGTTGATTTTTTCTAAGGAAATAAGGGTGTTTTGAGATAAATAATAGTAGAACACAAGGGTGCTTTGGAGCTCAGGTATTGACATTTATTTAGTTACACTGATGTAGCTTTGTGGCTTAGGGGGTTTCAAACTTCTTCACTAGTGAAAATTTGAGGATGAAAATTACATCTGTTTTGAGAACTGTTGAAGGATCCATTACTTGATAAAGAGCACCGCATTTACCAAGTTATCGTATTGTAGAAGGAAAATGCTAATAAGTATAGCTGAGAAAAACGAATCATGATCACCCATTGAGGTCTCTTCCTCGTGATCCTATCATATTTATTTCATCACCCATTAGCTATTTTCGCCTTGCAGTCATATCTAAAGGGCTCTACCTCAGATTTTCAACATTCTTTGAGTGCAGCACTGCGGCTTATTCATGATCTTTTTGGTTTACCACATACTTTTCTTAGAGGCAAAAAAGTTTATAACTTCCTGAAGAAACTATTTATTATATTTTGTTGAACGCTTTCCAAGTTACAATGAGGACAATTATCAAATCCATGAGCTATTAAATAAAGTAAATTGTGTTTATAACACAGACAACTGTTGATCTAAAATTGAAAGCCATATCATCATAGACGTATTCTGGATTTATCCTACCAAATGAAATCTGCAATTAAATTAAGTGATTAAACTTACAACCAACCTTAAGATATCACTTTCGAGAGTAGTTATTTATCTTGTTTTGCTGTAGGGATGGTTGAGTTTAGTAAATCTTCAACTTAAAAAACAATCTATCGAATGGAATCATTTAAATGGCGAGTCTTACTTTTCTTCCTAAAACATTTCTCAACAAAGTGCAATACCATATGGTGAATTTAATATGCTTGAAAGTCCCATAAGACGGCACACACCATCTTCATAGGAAAATGCCATTTTTGAAAAACAAAAGGATGAGAAATGTGTATCGTTCACTTTGAAGTCAATTTTATAGCGTAAGCATACCAAACTTTGCTTCTTAGATATGGTACAACAAAAATGAAAAGGAATGAGGAGAGGGGGCCTAGTATGCTTATCATGAGTTTTCACTTTACATTGTGCTAGCTATCTCATAATATTCGATACGTGTTCTTATTTAACTTCTGTAGGGAGAAGCATAGTGCCCGAGTCAAAACTCTTAATCCAAAACTTCTCGAATGTGTTGGTATTGACCATGGTGAAAAATGTTTGCGAACATGGTGAGGGTTGGTGAAAATGTTGATCTAAAACTTTGCAACAGGGGAAGGTTAGCTACGTTAGCATCTGTAAGAACAACATAATTAATCGGGCTACTTGCCATGTCTACTGCTTCACCACAGCCATAGCTTTACTGCTTTTATGGCAAACACCGAGAGCTGTTCTGATTTACTATTATATATGATTTAGTAGGATACATGTTTATTATTTTGCAATGTGCATGTGCCAAGTGTTCTGTATTTAAGCTGGTAACCTTGTCAAATTCATTTTCTGTTTTGCTTTGACAGATTTCAGAAACTGAATTCTCACTGGAAGATCTTGAGACCATCAAAGTTATTGGGAAGGGAAGTGGTGGCGTTGTACAACTTGTTCGCCACAAGTGGGTCGGAACACTATTTGCCTTGAAGGTCAGTATACTGTAGACGCATTGTCCAAGTTTCTGTTAGTTTTTTAATTTATAAATCCATTATTGACTATTACCATATAGTCAGCATGTTTAGTACAAAAGTTTATATAGATATATTGGCGGAAAAGTTTTACTAACAGAATTTTCTTAAGGTAGGTTGGTCTGTGATCTATTTTAATCATAATGGAGAGCAACCCCTGGTTGTATGCATGAACATTAGTTATGCTTTGCCCCTTATAGCGCCTCTTATTGGTGCTTTAGCTTTTGTACTAAATTCAAAATGAAGTGATAAGAAACTTTGCATTCCGAAGGGATTGGCTTGATGAAGAAATTCTTCCTCACCTTTTTGTATCATTGGGATAATGAACAAAATTTCGGTAATGCTTCACTTTTGGATGTACATTATAACTTACCCTAATGAACAACTCATTAGCCTGTGCTTTCACCATTTTCATGGAAGTTGTTCATTGACCCTAGTACACAATAGTACCCCAAAATTATATACACCGAAAATCTTTAGTGTCACATAAGTTAAGCTATTATTAATTATTGTTTTTATTACTATGATAATGATGATGTCGTGAATATCACTATTCGGATTACAGGCAGTTAAAACAATTTAAGTACCTAACTATGAAGCCCATTCTGTTATGTATCACAGGTTATACAGATGAACATACAAGAGGATATTCGTAAACAAATTGTGCAGGAGCTGAAAATAAATCAGGCATCACAATGTTCACAAGTTGTTGTTTGCTACGATTCTTTCTATCACAACGGAGTTATCTCTCTGGTGTTAGAATACATGGACCGTGGGTCTTTGGCAGATGTCATCAGACAAGTCAAAACAATCCTTGAACCGTATCTTGCTGTCGTTTGTAAGCAGGTTTGTGATTTTTCTCTCTTTGCAACCATAGAACTGAAACACAAGTGCATTTTCAGTAGTTTGAGGAAGTTGAATACTCTAGCTTTGATACCGTGATTGTATTCCAGGTGTTGCAAGGTCTTGTGCACTTGCACCATGAAAGGCATGTAATACATAGGGATATAAAACCATCCAACCTGCTGGTAAATCACAAAGGAGAAGTAAAGATTACAGATTTTGGTGTGAGTGCAATGCTAGCCAGTTCAATGGGTCAACGAGATACATTCGTCGGGACTTACAACTACATGTCTGTAAGTGGAGTAATCATTGTTTAACATTTGCCCTGAATCACTGATTATATTGATGTAGCAACTTTTATTCTCTCTCTCTCTCTCTTAATCTTAATAATTTAAAGTACATTTTGAATGATTCCAAATATTTTTACCCGCTGCGCTAGACACATGGTGCTCGAAAACTGAAAGCTAATTGTACCGTTGTTACGTCTCTTTCAGCCTGAAAGAATTAGTGGGAGCACATATGACTACAAGAGTGATATTTGGAGTTTGGGCATGGTAATACTTGAGTGTGCTATAGGGCGATTTCCCTATATACAAACTGAAGATCAGCAAGGTGGGCCAAGTTTCTATGAGCTTTTGCAGGCAATTGTTGGTAGCCCGCCACCTTCTGCTCCACCAGATCAATTTTCCCCTGAGTTCTGTTCATTTGTATCGGCTTGGTAATGACTAAGCTGTCCTCGACCTGCATTTACCTTGTTGAATTGCATTATGAAAATACTTTTTCTATCTCCAAGATCGCATTTCTGTACTCTGCATGTTCTTTTACATTAATACTGTCAACTAGCTATTTTAAACTTAATTTTCTGTTTTATTAGTGTCTAAGCTTGGACTCATATTCCTAGACAAACTGGCACGACAATTACTTTCATGTTTGTGAACATTATTTTCCTTTTTCTTTCACCTCTGTTGTCTGAATTCGGTTTGCATATTTGAAGTCAAGCATTCTCATAATAATTGTCTGCCGATATCTTCTTATAAATTATCATGACATATATAATTTTTTATGATTTAATGATTCTTTTGAAACTTGGTATGCATAATGAAAATTAAGTCCTTCATTGACTCTATTGTTCTATGCATATGCAGCATACAAAAGGAACCTCAGGACAGATTGTCAGCTTTGGACCTTTTGGTCAGTATATTACTTGGAAAGTACATATTCATTTTCCTTACCAAATTCTTATTGTTGAACTTCTGTTGTGCTCCAGACTCACCCATTTATCAAGAAGTTCGAGGACAAAGACATTGATCTCGAGATCCTGGTTGGTAGCTTGGAACCTCCTGTAAATTTCACAAGATAATCTGTTTTGCAATGATGATGCGAATGTAAAAATGATATAATCACTTATATGTATGAATCTACCCTTCTGCTCAAACATTACAAAACCAAATCATAGCAATTAAGCAAATTTGTTTTCTTTCGTTCCTTTTGTCTATTTCCGCAGCATTTGGTATGTCATGCCTTCTTGCCTTGAATGTTCAGATAACAACGATACCTAAAAGCAGGTTCTGGTTAGGTCCATGTCCATCTAAGCGATGGATCAAGACCTGCCATGGCTACCAAAAAGTGTAATTGGTAAGACTTAGCTGTACCTCCTCTACAGGGAGCCACAAATTTAGTTCACTATCAATGTGATTGAATGTTTACAACCCATTGAGCTACTTTGCTTATGCATTCTTCTATTCTTTGGTACATCGCATCTTGTCGATTATATAACGCTGTAAGCATCAGGTTTTCGTTCATGTCCATATTTTTACATTCCTTTGCAGATGGATTCTCATTCTCAGTTCTAAGAACTCAATAAATAGCAGAGACCATCCTAATGCTATATCTCCGTTCTTGACTCCGTTTTGTCTGATTGGCTGAAGTTAGTAAACTTTCAGGAATGAGACTACTTTTAAGGCTTCTGTAATTTTATGATGAACCCGTTTGGCATAACTTTTGCTTCCGCCTTTCTATAGAAGAAGAAGAAGAGAAGCAAAAGCCCTTTTGATAAGCTGGTACTCCCTAGTTTCTTTAAAACGCTCTTCCAAGACCCAGAAGTTCTTCTAAAAATTTTGTCAAATATTGTTCAAGACAGTTTTTCCCTTCAAGAAGTCAAAAAACGGCATTTGAAAAGTCAATCCAAACATGGTATTAGTATAGGATTAGGGAATTTCATTATTGATACAAAAGATATTAATGAGTAAATGAATAATTTATACAGATGGTGGAACTCAACTACATTGTAAAGTGCCAAAGCCTGAGTTGAAAGCACTAGGGTTTATTCTGTGGGTACTAAGCCATTTATTGGCATATGTCACACCTGTGGACCATCCATAGAAATGAATGACAAGAATGTGGTGGCAATTGTAGTACTTACCAAATGAATGACAGTTCTATGCTTATATGACTCATGACCCAAAAGCCCTCTCTCCCATTCATCTGCTGATTAGATGAACATGTTAGGCAGAAATTCTATCTGGAAAGGATGCTCAACCGGAAATGATTATTTCATACGCAATTAGGTTACGCTACATTCATGGTTCGTTGTATCGTCCGATACATTATGAATTTCTCAGTTAGTAACGCTTTTGAAAAGTGTCAGTACGTTATAGGCCTGTTCAGGACCTGTTCCGGTTCCGGTTCCGTTTGGAACCGAAACCGAACTGATTTTTTCGGTTCTTGAAAATCGGAACCGGAACCGAAAGGGGAAGGAACCGAACGGTTCCTTCTATATTTATTTTTTTTTTAAAAAAATCTCAATTTTATAAAATAATATAATTATAAACTAGAATATTTGAATTAAAGCAAACCCAAAACCAAATATATAATTAGTGGAATAAAAAAAGTAGCTTGGATTTGTATTGTTATTAAAATTAGTGGAGGTTTATTGCTAGTCTTTTTGGTTAATAATAAAAAATATATATATATAAAAAAAAAAACCGGTTCCGGTTCCGGTTCGGTTCCGCGGGGCCGGAACCGAAACCGAACCAAAATTTTCGATTCTTGGAATTTTGGAACCGGAACCGGAACCGAACCCCTATGGAACCGAACCGAACCGCCGGTTCCGGTTCGGTTCTTGAACACCCCTAGTACGTTATACTACACCGATACTTATCCGATGCTCAATTTTAAAAGCCATATTATCCAAGTCCATTACAATACTACTACCAAAATCAATACCGCTACTGCTGAGTGGTTACATACATCTAACCCTTCTCAGATGCTACAACAATGGAAGGTTAGCTTTTTTATTTTCATCAATCTTTACTATTTAGACTATTTCCATGGTATAGGAATATCAACCTTTACCAATAAAAGGTACCAGCACTACCCAATTTGTACCATCCACAAGGGTTAAGATGTGAACAAATAAATAACACTTGGGACATAAATGTCGCCAAAGTTTGCAAAACAAGAGTTTGCCCATGTCCACCAAATTTTGTTGTCCAAGTATGACAAGGTTCACATACCTTAATATAATTATTTAAAATTAGGCACTGTGTCATGGCTTTATGGGGACCAGGTCATGGCTTTATGGGGACCAGGATTCCAAGATTGTGACCTCAGTTTCCCAAAATGAAAAAGGTGGTGACTCAGATATGGATATCTTCAATTTGTAGACCTTATCCATTTTCCTAGTAAGGTGGGAAAAAGCTATGAATTTCAAACCATAGTGAAATGATGGTGACAACAAAAACAAAGTTAAAAGCAACATAAAGAATACCATATAAAAACACATCAAATAGTGATGAACCCTCCAATGCTTCATTTATAACCATACATTCATTTATTATAATTTATAGTAAACAACTTATTAAGACCTTAACATATATATATATATACAAGTATTTGCTCCCTCTGATTAGGCCTAGTGGAAAGCATATGGTACCAAGTCTTTGCCTAAAACTAAGATAGAGGCCCTTCTTGTTCTTAGTTCTTTTTCTTTTCTTTCTTTTTGTCATTTTTCCTTTTAACCCTCCTGTTCTTGATCATCACAATGGGTGGAGGAAAACAGATTTGCCAAGTTAACTCCATGAAGAAAAATGATGGTATTGATCAATGGGTGATCATGGACGATGGTGTCAATACTTGCAATTCTGTATCCACCAAATCCTCTTTTGAAGATTCAACTAGTTCTTTTGCATCATCTTCTTCATTAGAGACTTCAGATGATGCAACCTCTTCAATATCCTCCTCATTCGGTCCATTATATGAATTATCCGAGCTCATGGTGCAACTCCCTATCAAGTAAGAAAACATATAATGGTCTACATCTATATATATATATATATATATATATATATATATATTATTTCGGAAGGGTCATTTAATATTAGTATGATTCTAAGTGTGCCTATACATATGTTTTGCAGGAGAGGTCTTTCCAAGTATTATCAGGGTAAGGCCCAGTCCTTTGCATCTCTAGCAAGTGTGAAGAGCCTAGAAGATCTTATGAAGAAAGGAAGTCCTTACAGGAAGAAAATGAAGTCATGTAAGAGCTTTGGAGGGGGTTTAGATGATCACAAATCATACAGTCCCAAGGCTACAATATCAAAGAAGGCTTTAAAGATTTCTTCACTAAGCAAGAAGTACTAATCAATCATGGCCCTTGTAAGCTTGGGCGGTTTCTGTTGGAAGAATTTATTTTATGATGAAAAATTCATCAATATTGTACTTTATGATGTTATAGCTTCCAATGTTAATTACATGTTGCATCCGAAACGTTCAAGAGGTTGTCTATATATATATATATATATGTATTTCTTTATTTATTTTATAAACTTTGCTGAGTAGGAGCAACCAAGTCACCTGAAGCAGGGCTACTAGAGCATGATAAGGGCTGCTACAGCATGAAAAGGACACAATTTCAGTAAATGATAGAATATAGGACATAATATATATATATATCACTTGCCCATGTACGATACCAAAATCGTTTCAAGTGCTGCAAAGTATTGAACTTGGAGGAAATGAATGGGCTACAGAAGTTTTTTTACTTTGAATCCTCTGATATAGGTCTGTTTTTAGTTTCCCACTTGTTAAAATTGTCACTACTACATGTGCACACGGTTCAGAACTGTTTTTTTGGATTTCTTAAAAATAAAAATCGTAACAAAACCGTTAATAAAAGAAATCGAACCAAACCAAACTATTTTTTTTCGGTTTTTCGGTTTTTATAATTGTCTTTCAACGATATAACTCAAAAGATAATATAATTAAATACATAAACTAAATTACATTGAATTATTCATGTTTCAAATATTACAAATATAAAATCAAATATATAATTAGTGGAATGAAAGTTTGTCATTGCTAAAATTTGTTACACACTATGTTAAGGCTTATTTTTTATGCTAAATTTGTTACACTAGGTTAAAGCTTGTTTTTTATGCTTAGTAAATGGTGTGATACAAGTAGTGAAGTAGGTTGATTTTTCATCCAATATTACAAAACATACAATTCTCTCAATGTCTAATGCTAAAATGATATAGATAAGATAATAATATATTATTAATACATATATAATATATTTAAAACCGGTTTGGTTCGATTTTATATCAACCCAGTGCGTAACCGAAAAATCAAAATTTCAAATTTGAAAACCGTAACCAAATCAAATCATCTTAAAACCGAACCGAAACGCACCCCTAGTCACTACCATACTGGTACATCTTAAACTGGATTATGGGAAAAGCTCGAAGATTATTGCTTTAAACATCCAAAGTTCAGAACCTCATAACAACATTGATATAGGGGGACATTAGTATAACAGTCCTCCGTTGTTAATACCAATATCCATCATTTTAAATTTATGCTTCCACAGACCCCGTCCTAAAGTAAATATAAGAAAAACGAAGTTCATTGAGAACAGGAAAAGATAAAATTCAAGGAGTTCCTTTTACTTGTATGATCCAAGTACTAAAGATCGATCCCATCTCTTTAGAACTACGCATATAACTATATCTGTATGTATAGGCCATGTAATGCTTCCCTAATGGACTAGGTAACTTTTATAAATTCACAATCAGAATGAAAAAACAAAATCAACATTTGCTTCACATGCTGATCAGCCCACAAAACAGTGAGTGGGATGTTTTTCTGCAAGGGCAGAGGTTTACACTTAAAAATTGCCCAAACTATTTGTAGCACAGCACAACACAGGTCAACTACAAATGTAGTATTTAATCAACTGCTGAACAGATCAAATCCTGTAGACAGGTTCAATTCCGAGTAGATGGAAACATTTTCTCATTACAACAGCCGATGCTTCGCACAGCAGAAGTCTGCTTGTTTCCTCTGCTGATCCCACAACCTGCCAAATTTCTCCAAATAAGAATTCATTCACAAGGCAACAATATCATATTCAAAAACCGAAATTTTATCTCCAGCCATAAACAGTAATTACAGGCCGTATGCAGCCCAAACCTAATCAAATATAACCATTACATTATAGCTAGACTCAAACCCGAGTATATCATAGACTTTTCCCAAGTTCCTTCAATACCACCAGTGAGACTTAATAGACTTCACTAAACAAATTCCATATGTTCTCTGATACTATTTCTGACAAAGACAAAAGGAAAGAAAGAGCCAACTAGCCTTCTGGTAATCTCTAAGTTAAGGGCATGTAGAAAGCCACAAAAATTCTGTCCACCCTCCAAATTCTACCTCTCCTCCCTTTCTCTCCCAACTTGGACAAAGGTTAAGTTGTGAGTGAGAGATAAAGATTGGCCATTTGTCCCGCCCTGATCCTAATGGGACAGGTCTGGCAAGGTACTGAAAGGGATAGTGGCAGCTTCGGGTTTGAACTATTAAATCTGATGTTGGTTTAGGGTGCGATTGGGCATGTGAGTTCCTAACCCCAGTGTGTGTATAAATGTCTTCGAAGTCTTCCATCTCCCAACATCCACCACACTCCTCCCCCACTCCCAGAGTTACTCCTCTTTACTCTTGTCTTCTTCCGAAACAAATATAAGAGGATAACTTCCCTCTGCGTATAGATGTACATGTGGTAGTTCGAAAGGGGACCACATCTGTTAGAATCAAAACACACGAGGTGGTCAGATCTTCAACAGGAAAATGTAGAAGGACTCGATCTCTCTCGCATATCACCCGCCTACTCCTCAACATCTCCATTCATAGGTCCCTTGGCTTCTGCAGTCGGTGATATCATATTTTATAGAATTGGTCTTTGACTCCATGTTGCATATGTACATTTGAATATAAAGCTACGTGTTTGTATAGCTGGGGTACGTACACAGAGGAATGGTGGCGTGAACTCTATTGCTAAACTGGGTAGGACCTGTCCCGTTACCTGTCTCATTGCCCTCCCCAGTGAGATAGTGAGCCTCCCCCAACACCCCCACACAGAAGAAAAGGTGAGATCATACCTGACAGTTTGAATAAAATCTTGTGAAAAACTCCGACAAATTGTATAGATATTCACACAACACATTTGGCAAGAGATTGGTGCAAGCTTCTTCAACAACCTGAAGTGTGCAATGGCCAACGTATTAGAAGTCATTACAACTGTGAGCATCACATGTAAGCTAAGTTACTGTTTCAAGCAACAGTTCTTCAAATTTATATCTTACCTCAGCAAACTGGAGCAGGTGAAGCCCTAAAACACGCTCATCATGGTGGGCCAAATCTATTGTTTCCGTCTGTCAAAAAGGAAGTAAAATATAAGTAACAAAAAACCATTGCTGTCTAGGGCAAGTGCAACTGATCTAGGATCCTACTCAGCGCCTTCATCGCTATGGAACTGCACCTCGAGAGAGTTCTAAGCTTAGTTGTTACAGCATTGCATTATAAAAAGTGGAGTTGAATCGTAGCCTATACCCAAGGTTTAGGTTAGAGTAGCTAATTTAAAATGTAAAAGCTCCAAAACATGTTTATAATCTTGCATGTTAAGCGAAGTGAAACAATAAAGTAACTCAGGGAAGAAAATAGCAGTAAAAAGCACGAAGGGTGGACAAAAACAATTCCAAATGTGGCTTCCTATATAGCTCTTGCTGCCTGCATCGCTCAAACCATCAATCTTCAAAAGACTTGAAATACAATAAACCAAAAAAAATGAGAGTCCGAAAAGGTTACGCAGAATTATCAAAGATTAATCAATAGTAAACACTGCTCCATACTGAAGCGAAAAAAAAGTTCATCTTATCCTCTCTAAAAGTGAGAGGTGCATTATATACCAAGGATAGTTATTTGCATTTACCATCTTGCTACAAACATCCTATGATGCAAAGAGAAGGGCTATTTAATGACACCGATGAACCACAAGCAGCAGTAAAGTGTACACCAGATGACACCACCAAAGTATTATTGGATTGTGCTACGCACTCGCAAGTTAGATTGCAAGCACATACTGCTAACATGAGAGATTCCAATTACTAATGTAGCTCACATATATCTACCAAAAAGCCCCGAGCAACTTCTATACTCCAAGATGACACAATCAAAATTTAAAAACAAGTCTGAAACATATTCAAGTATATAATCAGTTATACCTGCTCCAAGTAAAAAGAGATCCATACCTTTTTTAACTCTTCTATGTCTTTACCAGATTTCCTGATAATTGAACAGATTCGAGCATGTGCATAGAGCAAATAAACAGCAGTATTACCCTGTTCATCACAAAGTTTTGCGGGGTAAGAAATGAATGCTGATGGAGATCGCAACTACTGCTAACATTACTGATCTCAGTAAGTACTAAGTAGCAATTGCACATGCATAATCAACACTATCAATTATAGTGTGAGAAGAACTAATCAGTAATAAACAGTCAAAATGCCATACAAGTTGCAGCAACTATTCATTGGACTTAACAACTAATTAAACATGGTCAAAAATTTTTTATGGAAAGTACATGTTCATCAAATAAAAAACCCTATTTCAGTAACAGGTGCAGTAGTACTGTTTGCTCAAACTAACCAATAATAAAACAACAATAGCATTTAACCAAGCTTCACATAAAAGTAAACATTAATAATTAGACGCACCTTATCATTAAGCATCTGATCAAAATCAAATGTGTAATTGGTTAATCTATTGTTCTTCAGGTCGGCATATCTGTTTCATCCAAACAAAGCAAAACGTTAAATATCAGCCAAGACAAACTAAAAGAAAACAGAGTGAGACCACATCAAAATGTACCAACTCCCAGTGTAATTCAATCAATCGACTAATGCTGTATCAAGATTGGGAGACTCAATTCTAGATTCCACCACCAAATTACAAACTAAGTCCTCAATACAACACAAACTACTGGATGACTAGATTATGCTTTCAGTAAACACAATGTTTCAGTGAGTAATCCATATCAGTGTGTGTGTGTGTGTGTTGGGGGGTGGGGAAGTCTTCAGATGTATATATTCAATTGTCTTTTACCGCAAACCTTAAGTTACCAAGTTTTCTATCTCCAATGACAAAAAATGTGAAAACAAATCAAAATAGCTACAGGTTAAAGTTTATTAGTACAGGGGATCTTCTAAAATGAATGTCACCGGTCCCTAACCTAGGCATCCTCCCAGTGCCTTTATCTTGCCCATTTTTGGCTTTGGCCTGATCCATTTGACCAGCCCCCGGAAATTAGGAAGATGATTATCTATGGTTTCCCAAAACGACCGCAAAATAAGTATCTACAGAAAAGGCAGAATAAAAAAAGGGGAAAGCCAACATAAAAGTAATGGACCAAAGTTTGCACTACCAGCCCAGAAGACATTTTGAAACAAAAAACCACTACAACTTCCGAATATGCAATATGCCAAACTTTCCTACTTGTGTATTTTTCACAAAAATAATAAAAATGGAAGTAGTAGAAATAGAATTAGCATCAAGAGAATAACAATAAACACCACAACAAAGTAAAAGCATGTATGAGTAATTGAACTTACTTAACAGCCCCATATCCAACCGCTTCAGCAGTTTTCTCGAGCTCCTCCTCAGACCACTCAACAGCCTTACCTAGTAACAATGAAATAGATTAAGAAAACTTGGAGCTCTGAAGTTATGAAATCACAATATATATGCTCAAGAATAGTGCAAAGCCCGTGATCTAGGCCAAGATGGGATGGGGGGGGAATAGGACTAACTGAGGTTGTTAACAGATGCTTAACTATATTAAAATATTTAAGTAATATAACTACTGTTCATATTTGAATTAGCTACTAGCTAACTAAATCAATGAATCAGTCAACCATGGAACCTCTCATGTAAATAGACACCCGATAATAAACCTTAAAATATCATTATCATCATCATCCTTGCCTTTAGCCAATAGAGATGGGGTCGGCCACATGAATTCTTTTCCCCTTTTTTATCTTCTATACCATGTTAGATTTTTCAAGTCCTTTTTAACTACTTCATGCCACATGAATTTTGGTGGTCTTCTGTCATTTACCTTCTAAATAAACAACTCTTCCTCTATTTAGAGGTGCATCATTGGGTCTGCATTGAAAATGACCATAACTGCTACTCTCCATAATTAATCATTCTAGTGTTCCCCACACTCGTTCGCTACTAATTATCTTCTCATCTCTTCGAGTTAAATAGCACATAAATTTATAAGCACAAGGATCATTCAAGAAGCTACATCTTGCTTAAAATATAAAACAACTAGTATACATCACATGTTTTTATACCTCTTTCAACAAGAGCTGCTTTACAGCGACTCTTCGCTTCATCAAGCAAATCAACTAATTTAACAACTTCAGTAGCTCGGGTTCGAAAGCGCTTGCCATCAGCTCCAAGAACAAGACCAAAGCCCACATGGTTAGTTTTAGGGTATACGTTATCACCAGCTGGAAGCCAACCTGCAAGTTTTGCAGCCTGAAAGAAGAGGATAAAACAAAAGTCTGACCAACAAAATTCAATGGCAATAACATTACCATAGCTCTATATAGCCAACAAGGGAAGAGAAGGAAGAGAAGGAAGGGGGGGGGGATATCAGAAATAGGGCATGGCCTTATATACTTACAGCAAAAAACATTTCAAAGTGCTCTCGCTGGCCAACATCAGTAACATAAATTATCCACTCGGCTTTTTCTTCATTAAGTCGATACCTACAAATTGCCCACATATTGTCAATGTCAGATATAAAAAGATATTACTTCCTTCGCTTTCAAATATTCTAGTTAGATCGAACGAAAAAAATTCTTTTTCTATAAATGATTTTAGCCACTTAAAGTAACCCTTTGAACAAAGGAAAAAAGCATTTAAGAACGCATTATCAAATTTACTAAGAACAGGTAGTACATTAATCTAGGATACAAGCAATTAATGAGGCCCATATGATCCACACATAGAAGGATCAAATAATTATAAACTTTTGGGGATTCATCAACTTCAAGCTTCATGGTATTTTTTTATTTTATTTTTTGATAAGTAGTATTTTATAAACAAAAGCACTCAACCGGGGAGTGCATCCCATAAACAAAGACCTCTATGGGCCAAGAGATCCCAAAAACTCGATTTTCTCATCTAAAGATCTACAACAACGACCCTCCACCCAACTAAACAAATAAGAAATGAATAAATCTTTTATCGCCCTCACTAGGGACTCTATATCCTCAAGCTTCATGGTATATTTGTTTGAGAGGAAGGATTAAGGATGGATGGATCGAACTTTCGTGTTTGGTTGGAGGGAAGGGAAAAGAGGAAGGATGCAACGTGGGTTCAAGTATCATTCCTTACTTTCATTTTTCTATCTGCCGAAAATTGTGGGGAAGAGAGGAGTGATAAATTTGTAACTAACAATAAATGTCCAATTTACATTATCTACATTCTAAAAAATTTGAGATGAATATCTAATATAACTGGATAGTGATGGACTATTATTAACCCCCCCCCCAGACAGAGCAAAGAAACTAACCGTAGAGCTGCAAGATCAGTTGAAGCGTAGTTGTAGCCACCATCAGTCTTTACAACAATAAGAGGTATTTTTTTCCCTTCGATAAATATCACACGAGCACCTTCACTTTCTTTGATTAAACCCGCGTTATTCAGTTCCTCTAAAGCTCCAGGAATATATGGATTATAAAAGCTCTCTCCCTGAGAGAGGAAATAAAAATGAATTAATGTGGCCTTGCGTGTCAGTTTTAAACAACTAACGACATGGGTACATAAATAAACTCAGTTTAGAAGACAAATCATAAGCTGATACCATAGGCCACAAAAAACCTTTGTAGAATATGATGTAAAGACCATGCACACAATCATTAGATACAATTGCCAAACACAGCTTATGTTACAATAGTGTACCTCTATGTTCAACACGTGGGATATCTTTTCTGCCAGAAACCCACTCTATTAGCCAATCAAACAATTACACCTTATTGATGATGCCCATCACCAACCAATGTCAACCAAGAAACCCAATTCTTAACAATAGTGGAGAAAGAATAGGTTCAGAGTACTACTTACATGATGCCAGAGCAACTAACTACATTTTTTAAAACGACCAAAAAGTTGGATCATGTTAATTAGTTACCTTCTTTGTTTCATTGGAAAATCTTAGAATTGCAAACAGGGTTGCACATTTATAATATTCGAAACAAATCACACTTATTACAAATGAAATGGATGGAAAAGAAATATCTTTGTGTGGCCTCTGCTCTAATCAAACCTAAATTTAATAGTTTTGGGACTGCTAAGTATATAAGATAAGTGTGCCATTTTTTTAACAAGCTTTCTGATTCATCAGTAAGCTCCGAATGAAGATAGACATTAAAGTTGAACCTGCATATATATATATATATATATATATATATATATATTCAAAGATGGTATAATTTACTTTTTTAACACCACATAATTTTAAGTACAATGTATCCTAATAAAATACTACAATTTCTAGATAATTGCATAGTAATAATACTACAATCCCCAACACAAAATGCCGTCTTAAGTCCATACAAAATGCTACAGTTCCTTTCATCTCTAAGAAAATACAAAATAGTAGATCATATATTAATTTTATGAAATTAATAAACCCCCTCACTTGTAAAGAGCAAAATTTTAGCCAAATATACTAATTTACTCTAAGTGAGCAAATACCAAACTATAATTCTGATTGCAACTATGCAGAATTTGTCACCCATGCACCTAGGTTGCAGGTACCTCTGACAATACTACTTTAAACCACTTATCTGTGCCAACCAACAATCCCCCACCTCAAACGAAACGTACTAAGTACTATTGCATCACCTTTCTTGTGATAATTTGAATCAACATAAAAAAATTATTATAAGTAAACAAAATTGATAAAAGATAAAAAAATGACTGCTGCACAGAAGTAGAAAAGTTTAAGCATCAATCAAGCACAAACTTCTTCCAATTATATCCTAGCACCTAATCTGCCCCATGGGTTATATTAAATTGTGTTGGTCTGTGTGTGTTTCTAGTAAACAACTCTGAGAAAGCAATAAACTTCATCAAAAACTATATGCTAATAAAAACCATTAAGCAATAGAGAAACCTTATTGCTATATGTATGACAATATGAAACCAGCAGGAGACATACTCTTTAAGAAGCATAAGAAAACATACAACTTGCAGCAAAATTGCACATCCACCAAAATGCAAAACATCTATTTTTGAGGTTTGACTTTAAAATCTAGGAAGTAGTGATAATATGGTACCTTTTCCTCTAATTTTATTCCAAGTCGTTGATATACTTTTTCATAATTCCTACGACTGATTTCACAAATTTGAGCCCATGCCTTGCGATATTTCGCATCTCCACCCTGCAAGATATCTTATACTTAAAGCCATTGTAAAAGAAGAAAATACAAAAACAGAATTAATGCCCATTAGGATGTTTCAATTAAAGAAAGAATGCCATCATCATATGAAGTCAACCTTGTGCTAAAGCTATAACACTAATTTATTTACCTGAAGACTGACCACTGCCTGTTGTGCCCGCTCCTTGAAACCAGGATCACTGTCAAATTTCCTCTTTGAGGCCTTGTAGAATGCCTAAAAGGGAAGTTTTCAAGTTAAACAACATTACCTCCTTGCACTAAATTTCATTATTTCTTTTAATAAAAATGCAACATCAAATAAATGGTAATCTATTAAGCGCTCATCACAAAACATCCTTACATTAAGGAAGAAAATCTTGATGTCCCATCCACAATATCACCATCCAAGAACCGATTTTTAGAAATCAACAAAGACCAAAAAATCTGATGGAGTAGTGATGGGGTAATCCCTTATCGGAAACATTAAGATTAACCGCTCCAAAGGTATGTTCTTCAATGTCTACGATATGTAAGCTTAAATACCTATCACGAACTCACTTCTTAAACCTCTCTTTCAATTATGATCTCTCTCAGTTAAAACATTATCCAGCTAAATAAGTGACTACAGAGTTTGACACAAGTATAAAGGGATGGAATATACATCTAAAAGTCACCATTTGTGAGAAAAACAGTTGTCATGCTTAGAACACAGATTGTCATGTGTCCTACACCATGAATTTGTTTAAACCAAACAGCATGAATCGCTAGTTATGTGGAATATTTTATCATAATCCTACTTAAAATTGTGCTATGTGCAAATATTCAATTTTCAATTTTTTAAGACAAAATAAAACATTGTGTGAGAATACAGAATTGAGTTATGAAGAGTGTAAAGTACAAAGTTTTTTTTTCACCTCTAGATCTCCAATGGCTTGGTCTGTTGCACCTTCCCAGTTTGGGGACATTTCGAAGAGGAATTCAATTAACATACCAAACTGCAAAAAACATAAAACTTATTCAGTCCGCATGACATAGTAGAAAGTAGTAATGTAGACTAAATTCTCTTTATGACATGAAATGCTTATCAGCTTCTACATTGAAATTAACCAACAACAGATTAGGGGCAAAATATAGGTTAGGAAATGATTTTCCTAATTATACCATCAAAATGATAGTACTATAAGACAAGACTGGGAGTGACCGTCAATGACTAAGGCCCCATTTGGCATAGCTTTTGCTTCCGGCTTTCTACAAAAGAAGAAGAGAAGCAGAGGCCGTTTTGAGAAGCCGGTACCTCCTAGCTTCTTTAAAACGCTCTTCCAATGCCCAAAAGCTCTTCTAAAAATCTTGTCAAACACCGATCAAAACAGCTTTTCCCTCCAGGAAGCCAAAAGCGGCTTCTGAAAAGCCAATCCAAACAGGGCCTAAAACCTTCTTACTTATAAGAAAAGGACTAAAATCCTTACAAAATATGGACCTTTTGCACATGATATGTATATATTTTTTAACAACTAAGAAAAGCAACAGAAAATCTACCTGTGTACCCCAGTCACCAACATGATTTCTCCGAAGAACATCAACATTTGAAAACTCGAGCATACGGGCTAAAGTGTCCCCAATAATTGTGGATCTCAGGTGACCAACATGCATTTCTTTTGCTATGTTGGGGGAGGAAAAGTCAACAATTGCTCTTTTAATTGGAAGCTTTGGTGCCCATCTCTCAATACCATCTATTAGCATCTTTTGGATGCACTGCAGTGACAATAACACTACAGTAAACAAGACATTCGACCTAAATCATATAACATAAATAACTTTAAAGTCCTGACAATAAGTGCAAGTAAGAGATGTCCAAACACCTTTGCTATCCATTGCCTAGATAATACAACGTTCACAAAGCCAGGCCCAGCTATGGTGCACGATTCTATCATCTCTGATGTGGGGAGATTTTGCATGAGGGCCTACAGAAGAGAAGGCCACCAAAATTTGTATGATGGCACTGATTCAAAGTCTAACCCAGATATCATGTAATCTTCGATGAATGAGTTAGTAAAGAGAAGAATTACACTTCAAAAACAAAGGAGAATGTCAATACCAGTCCAATAGGTTGTGGACCTGTAAACTCGGTACCCTTGCCTTTTATTTTCGTCCATAAACCCATGGCATTGTTGCTGCACCAAAATAAAGTGTTCCTGATTCAAAACTTACGAAAATACATATATTGTGACGACCTTGTGGGCGAGTGTGATGCGGAGCGGCTGTTACTTGCTATAAATTTATTTAATACGCTACACACCAAAGACACCATATCATGAATCAGCTTGTAAAGTAAATATATATATATATATATATTGGCATACAAGAATGCAATATATATATAACCTACCATTGGTAATCACCGAATCTCGGATTGCAGGCAGCAATCAAGGGTTCGACATCTGTCTCATCAGGAACTGTTGCTCTAAGAGATGCTTCAAATAATTTTGCTAATTGTTGCTTGACAGTCCCTGCGCTACCCTCACCCTGTCCCCACCCAACACCCAACATTAGATTGCAAAACAACTTGATGAAACCGTAGTCAACAGCAAAATGTACTCTTTTTATATATACAGACTAAAAACCTAAAATTTGCAGATTGTCTATTTCATATAACTTGATGAAACAGCAATCTACAGCAAATTGTTCCTCTTCTCTTATATACAAACTAAAATCTAAAATCTGTTTATTCTACCTGTGCATGCATTATACATATATATTTATATATATATATAGGTATTGATTTAAACAACTTACATCTGCCATATGTGATACTGATTGTGCCTTAATCGTCCTGGAAAAAAATCTTCTAGAGGTTGCTCTCAGAATATCTATCTAGTTTCACAATAACACCACCAAATTAGCAAATATATATAAGAGAAACCTGTATAGATTATAAATATATATATATGGATTATAAATATATGAGCGTGTACTTACAGGTTTTAGAGAGAGAAGGAGATTGCTGAAAGAGGGAGAGTGGATTGAGTTTTAGAGAGAGAGAGGATTGAGAGACCGACGGAAGTAAGAGGGCAAAAGTGGCGCTCATAACTCTATATATCTATATGAGTGTATCTTTTTATATTAGCCTATTATATACGCATACTCTGTTTCTTTCCAGCAGCGCCCTTTCTCTTCTTGGCTACTGCCCACAGGCTAGGGTTTTCAGGGCTTGAATGCGTGTCATCTCGAGATATAGTGCAGCAATCAGAAACCGACATCTGTCCTTTCTATATATACACACACATATACTCGAATTATTTTTAAATGTTTATTATAATCAACTGTATGGGTAATTACTCTCTTGTCTCAAAAAAAGGTTGTAAAAAATAAAATTAAAGTAATAGTCCTGTTTTTAGAGCTTAATTTTTCAAGTGTGTAGTTTTTAATGTGTTTTTGTTGCAAAAGTAGTTAGGTACTGACTTTTCAAATGCTGTTTTTAGCTTAATGTTATTTTTGAGGGTTTTTTATTTTGAAAAATAATGTTCGATCCACGATTAACAGTAGAATATAAATAATATAGATGTTAAAAAAATAATGCATTAGTTTTTAAGTGAATATTTAATTTGAGATAGAAACAAAATAAAAAAGGTCAATTTTTTTATTTTAGACAAACAGAGTATGTAATTGATTTTATTGAATAAGTAAGAGTGAATTGTAAATCTTGAAAATTATAAAATAATAATTCCTTATGGATTCAAATATATTTAAAGACATCAAAATTAAATTTTAAACTCAAATATATAACTACGTATGTATTTAGCAACGATGACAAAATCCTATTCACATCTTTGTAAACAAAACAAATTGTTATTACTTTTCTGACTTATTTCAGAAGGAAATGTTGAGTTTTCTAAATTTGATTGGATACTTGAACTTACATCAGTCATCAAGAAATTCTCTTAAGTATTCTATATTATTTTAATCTTTTTAATTCTATTGGCATGTGTTTTTCTACTATA
This sequence comes from Cornus suecica, assembly GCA_963922005.1. Taxonomy (NCBI): domain Eukaryota; kingdom Viridiplantae; phylum Streptophyta; class Magnoliopsida; order Cornales; family Cornaceae; genus Cornus; species Cornus suecica. The sequence continues at coordinate 74,324,628 of OY998240.1, read as the reverse complement.
TAAAAAATACTATCGTTTGGTAAGGAAAAAAGTAATAATTATTATTTTTCTTACTTTATTCACATGTTAGATTTCATATGGAACAATTGATATGCGTCAAATATTGTCTATTTTAGGCTCATATCTTGCTATTGTTATGTTTTTACATTTCATTATTTGATATTTTTATGCAATTTGTGTGCTTAAGTGTGTTTTCAAGAGCTTAATGAAGAAAACGAGTTAACTTTTATGAATTAACTAAAGAAGTGTTTGTGTCTATTCAAATAGAGAGCAAAATAGGTGATTTCAAGCAAAAAATGTCTCCCGGAGGGCAAAAATAACATTTTTCGGAACCGTAATTTCGAGAAACATACCAAAGGAGTTGAGGGAATTCAAATGGCACAATTCCAAAAAAAAGTTATTTCCAAAAATTTTGTTACGTTTAACCTACGCTCGCAATATCTAAAAGTGTTCAAACTACGCTCGAGCTACGCTCGGAGTTTCTGGCCCAAAAAGTACCTACACTCAAGCGTAGCAACTCCTACGCTAAAGTGTAGAGCCAAGTTTTCAGTCAACTTCGGACGACCATATCTCGGTTAAACACATGTCCAAATGAAGTGATTCTTAAGCCTAACATTAATAGTTTGAAATCAGTTTTCCAACAAGCTATAACATGCCTCCATCCAATATATGTAGCTCCAGTTATGATCAAAAGAGTGAGACATGTCTGCAAAAAAAAAAAAAAAAATTATATTCGGGTAGAAATCCCAGCTTGACCCGAATTGATCCGCTTTGATTTTGATGACTTTGTGTTCGACCCCACCAACTCTAAACATGTGTTTTAGACATATAATACATCAGATTGAATTGTTTGATCAGTTTGGAAGGAAAGTCATACCAAAAGGGGAATTCTACTCTCAATATGAGAAGTATAATACAAATTAGGGTTTCCCTTGGTTTTGTCTAAAAATACTAAGGTTTGCTACAGACCTAAGGAGCTTCTTTTTACAGATTTTTCAAAGCCATATCTCTGAAGATTCATATCATTCAGAAGAAGGAGTCACTTAAGACATAGAGATCCGACAAAGAAGAACATGTAGGCCATTTTTACATCAACGATATCATTCAGTAATGTAGTTCTATATTTATTTTCAATTGTATTGAGGGAAAACTATGACCACACTATGATGGTTGTGTAGATTAGTGATCGAACTTATTCGTGATACAAGGCTTTAACATTATTTTTTACACAATGATGCTTAACATTTGAAACCCTAGGTTTACACAAACCATGTCTCCACGAGGTAATATAAACATGCTTTAGTTTAATTTCATGTTGTATGAGTATATTAGAGTAAAATAGATGTTATGTACTAGTTGTTGAATCTACATATACTTCTGTTATATATATATATATATATATATATATATATATATATATATATATATCATGCATACAAATATATTTGCAATAATTAAAAAAAGAAAACTGACCCGTAATATCAAATTGTTATAATGAGCAGATTAAATCCGAACTCTGTGTGATACCACAATTTCCTTAAGGCAATATTGTTCCCTCTACGGTGCTCAAGGATCCTGAGCAAGTGCCTTCCAAGATAGAACGGATTTCGCCTTCACAATTGCAGCATTGCAATGGTGAAGACCGACGAACTCAAGTTCTGTGTTTGTACCCGAACCGAACCAGACCTATCTGTCTATGTGTATATATGTATGTATGCAGAGGGAATTTTGTATATTCTGGCAGAGTGTATGAAAAAAAAAATGTATGTTGTAATGAACTGCAATACCTATAGATATAGAGAAAGAATAGGTATCTTAACTGTACTGGTATCCCTTCCAATAGGTGTTTAAACTGTATATACACTGGTTGCATACAAAACTGTATACGTATCTCTTCAGAAGAGATATTTGCAGTTTTGGCAAAAAATAAGAATAAATTGGGTAGAACCGACGACCCACCCGCGCCACGACCACGGCCCGGACCGGGCGGGCGGCGCGCGCCTGTGTGTGGTTAGGCTAAGGCTTGCATGGTTTATGCATGGTCTAGCTCTTCTCCCATGCCTCTAGTTATTCAAGTCACCCATTCAATGCAACCATATATAAACACCTTTACACTTCACTTTATTTCCAATGTGGGACAAACATTTTTACCCAAGTTCAAGTGAGTCACTTTGAGAGATAATTTCTCATTCAATAATGAATAGTTTTGAACATATAATTATACCAACTTGATCTCCTCACCAAGGAGAACACATTAGTGCTTGATCTTGTTAAAATCGGAGTTCGGGTCCCATAATTATTTAAGCTCAAAGTTGGGTTTAATTACTATTTTTCCAAACTATTTCCAACACTAGTAACACTATATTCGGAGATGGGTTGTAGCGAATCCGGTTGAGAGTATCTATTTTGGGACATATTCGACTATTTACGGTACGTCTGATTCATAGTGATGGATCGCTCTCTTGCAATTGAGCAAATAAATGACTATATTATGTGATTAGTGGTGAAACGATGAAAACCCTAGTTTCTCTCTATCTTGAATCACAATCATAATGTATTTTATATTTTTAGTTAATTTAGTTATCAATCTCAAAATAATTCAAAACTCTTTTTCAAAACATAATTCAATACTTTTAAACTATTAGAATGAATAATCCAAGTATTTGTGGGATCAATATTCCATTTCTCAAGCCGATTTTGTACTAAAATATGATTCGTGCGCTTGCGATAGGTAAAACCTAAGTTGCAATGATATGTTTTTAATCATTATTTTTACCACCCCTATATAGACATCAACAATTACGAAATCTAAAAAAGATAAAACGTCAAGTATTTTAGTTTATCTTTGCAAAAAGCGCAAAAGAAATACATGCATGTTTATCAACATTTTTATGTTTCTTTTATTGTTTACATTACTTCGATTTGGACCAAACAAATGTTTTATTTTGAAAATTTCAAATACAGCTGTGCCATGTATTGTAATACAATGACATTTTAAAGTATGCTAGTGTATTTGCACACATTTTTGACTAATAAATACATGAAATTAATGTTGCTTGTAACAAAAATTGTTCAATTGTCTTTTGAAGCATAGGTCCAATTTAATTGAAAATAAAATAATATTTTACATAAAAGGAAGGGGGAATTTGGAAGGATGGAAAGTAGGAATGGTATATTTGTTTTATTATTCTCCCGATAATGAAAATAAATAAAGAAAAAGCGTAGTGTTATTATAAATAAAAGATTATTAATATTAAATGTGGTTTGACTCTATCAAAGACTAAGGCCCTGTTTGGTTGGTGGTCTGGTATGGTCTTGTGTTTTATGAGACCAGACCATGTTGGTAACATTGGTTCCAAATTTTTGGTTAGACCAAGTAAGACCAAATCAGACCAAAATGACCTCATTTCAGACAAAAAAAAAAGGCGGTTCCTGGTGGTCCGGTCTGGTCTTATTAATAAAATATATTTATAAATAATTAAAAATGAATAAATAATAATAATAAATTAATAATAATAATAATATTAAAGAAAACATATTTTAAAAATAAAATATAAAAAATAAAAAATAAAAAAATGAAATAAATAATACCTAATAATAATAAAAAATGAATATAATAATAAATAAATGAATAAATAGTAAAATATATTTATAAATAATTAAAAATGAATAATTAATAATATAAATAATAAATTAAATAAAACATAATAATAATAAAAAATGAATACAATAATAATAAATAATGGACTAAATAATAAATAATAAAAATAAATTAATAAAATAAATAATAAATTACATAAAACATATTTAAAAATATAAAAAAATTAAATAATAAACAAAATGAAATAAATAATAATAATAAATAAAAATAATAAAAAATAATAAATAGATATAATAATAAATAAATATAATAAAAAATAATAAGTAAATATAATAATGAATAAATACTTCATAATAATAATAAAAAATGAGTGTAATAATAATAAATTAATATTAAATTAATAAAATATATTTTTAAATAATTAAAAATGAATAAATAATTTATAAATTAAATGAATTAAATAATGAAATAATAATAAATAAATAGAATATATTTATAAATTAATAAATAATAATATAAATAATAATTTAATAATATAAATAATAAAATATATTATAAAGTGAAGAAATAATAAAGAAAGAAAGAAATAATACATAAATAAATATTATAATAAATAATAAATAAATAGTAAGACCAGACCGCTTACCAAATATACTTTTCCAGATTAGATTAGACCAGACCAGACCAAACCAGAAAGACCGCCTACCAAACTTGGCCTAAATTGATATGAAAAATGGTCTGATACTTTTTATTTTTTTATTTTTTTACTATTATTATTATTTTTGGCTACCTTCATTTTCTTTAGCAATCATGATTAGTAAATATTTTTATTTTTAGCATTTAATGAACTAAACACCATAAATAGTTAGCTCTATAATCACCCTTTTTTTCCCTTTTCCCAAGAAAATGTTTGTATCATTCTTTATCATCTTCAAAATACATTAAATTTAATGGTTAATTTCATTTATACTCCTCAGGTTTGTTCTATCTTTACTTTGACCTCTCAGGTTTATATATTTTCATTTACACTCTTTACTGTTCAATATTCTCATCACTTAGACCCCCTGAACGATGACATCAGCCTGATTTTTTTTTAAAAATCCCTAAACTACCCTCAATGTGTTATCCTTGTTCTGTTTGGAAACAATGATAGTGCTTTTATCAATTAGACCACTTCCCATCATTTAATAATTTAATTTGTATTAAATTTTCAAAATATATATAAAATTCAAAAATATATATATATTAAAATTTGAAAAATATTATAAATTCGAAAATAAATATAAAATAAAAAAAAAATATAAATTTTGAAATTATTTTTTTTTCAAAAAAACATATTAAATTTCGAAAATAAATATAAAAATCACAAAAAACATAAAAAATTTGAAAAAAATATATAAAATTAAAAAAACATATAAAATTAAAAAATATATATTAAATTTCGAAAAAAATTATAAAATCGAAAATAAATATAAAATTAAATATGTATATAAATTTTGATTTTTTTTAAAAACATATTAAATTCAAGACAAATATATAAAATTAAAAAAACCATATGAAATTCTAATAATATATATTAAATTTTGAAAAAATTATAAAGTTTGAAAATAAATATAAAATTTATTTATATATATTAAATTTAAAAAAAAAATACTAAATTCGAAAATAAATATAAAATTAAAAAAATATTTAAAATTTATTTATCTCTCTCTCTCTCTCACACACACACACACACTCACTCTGCACAAACACACACACATATATATATATATAGATCTGTACATATATACACACACACACATATATATATATATATAGATCTATATATATATATATACACACACACACATATATATATAGATAGATCTCCCCTCCCACCACCACCTCCCTTTATTTTTGACCGATGAGTAAAAAATATGTGTGTGTATATATATATGTATAGATCTATATATATGTGTGTGTGTGTCTGAGAGAGTGAGACGAGAGATAGAGAGGAGAGAAAGAAAGAGAATTAAATAAATTTAAATTGAATAAATGTTGAGGTGTTTGGTTTGAGGGTTAGATTGATTCTAAGGGGGTGTTTGGTTTAGGGTTTAAATTGATTTATGGATTAAATTGATTTAAGGAGTGTTTGGTATAAGAGTACTTTAGACATTTCACACTATGAATGAATGTAAATGAAGATATGCAAACCTGAGAGAATTAAATTGATGATAAGACAAACTTCAGGGGGTGTAAATGAAGTTAACCCTTGAATTAACGACAGAAGTTCTCAAATGATAATATATTATTAATAATTTTCTAATTAGCTAATATTATATTCTGAAAAAGGACAAGTAAAAAAATAGTTAGAAATAAAAAAGGAGCAGCAAATCATCACATACTAGCCTTCCAGTGAGCGTACGGCGAGCCTTCCCATATCTCGATGACGTGGCAGCCCCGTAAAAATGAAATTGTACGCAAGTCCAGTTCATTCACAACGCAAAGCTCCATTCCACACAGAGAGAGTCGTTGGGTTCGCTTTGCTTTGGCTTTGGCTTCTTCGACCCTTTCAGAGCAAAAAACCTCTGACAATGTGAGAACGCTCAGTACAGAGAGAAACGTATACATATACACATATATATCTATATCTATATCTATATATATATCTATACATATGTATATAGATAGATATATAGATAGATAGAGAGAGAGTATGGGCAACAAGATCGCACGCACAACACAAGCGTCGGCGACGGAGTACTACCTCCACGACCTACCGTCGTCGTACAATTTGGTACTGAAAGAGGTTTTAGGTCGAGGACGATTTCTGAAATCGATACAGTGCAAGCACGACGAAGGGCTTGTTCTCGTCAAGGTCTATTTCAAGCGTGGTGACTCGATTGATCTCCGCGAATACGAGCGTCGACTCGCCCAAATTCGACAGATCTTCCGCGGTCTTGATCACCCCCACGTTTGGCCATTCCAGGTCCCAATTCTAAACTATATAAACATATATCTATATATATAGATATAGATACGTCTATTCACTTTGAAGTAATAGTAGACCTAAATACGATTTTGTGTGTTTGGTGAATGAGAAAACGCCTGAGAAGAATGTAATTGGAGTTTGGATTTAGGTTAACGTGCTTGGACAATATTGTTATTACCATTGTGAAAGACAAATTTTATGGGTTATGCTCTGTTTGGTTTATGAGAAAAAAACAGGGAATGCAAAGAAAGTGAAGAAACAAAACTCGTTGCAATTTATGTAGTTTATATAGTGCAAGACGATGACACCAGATAAAGAACACTAGCTTGAGAAAACTTTAGTTCCCCTTTCATTTATGTGCCAATGAAACAAAAAAGACTAATGAAGTTGAATTTAAGTAAACACTTGTCCACTTACTTACAATTTATCAAATTAGTTCAGTTTAATGGAATTTTATTATCTCTAGATCCCGCTGTAACATGTAATAACTTCAAATATGAGAGAGACGTTGATTGTGCTTTCGAACACTATTCTTCTGCATTACAATGAAATCTCTGCACAGAAAAATGGATCACAATTGTTCAATTGTGTTAAATTCTTTTCCTTTTTTTACGGTAAGTATGGCTATTAGATATTCTCTTGCAGAATTGTGACTTTAGCTAAGTGGCATACCTTTCTCCTTTCATATAGAAGGTTTAAGGTTGAAGTTCTAGTTGAGACAATACTTGGTGTTTGTGTGAGTGAGTAACCTACGAAAGAAGAAAAAATTAAGGAAAATTCTCATTTTGTATATCGTTGCAGTTTTGGCTTGAAACAGATAAAGCAGCTTATCTTCTAAGGCAATACTTCTTCAATAATCTTCATGATCGGTTAGGCACCCGGCCTTTCCTCAGTCTTGTTGAAAAGAAATGGTTGGCTTTTCAGGTCTCTCTCTCTCTCCCCGTGTGTGTGCCAGTGCATGTGCTTGTGTGTGTGTGAGTATTAGGTTTCAGTTAGTATAGTTGGACTTAGCATTTCATCTTCGGTTGGGGTGCAGTTGCTTTATGCGGTGAAGCAGAGCCATGAGAATGGAGTTTGTCATGGTGAGTTTACTGATTAGGGCATTAGTTTATCTTTCTTGTGCAGTGGCGATGTTGAGTTTTGTAAAAAAGGATAAATGAAATGTTGCAGGTGATATTAAGTGTGAGAATGTGCTTGTCACTTCTTGGAATTGGCTTTACCTTGCTGATTTTGCATCCTTCAAACCCACTTATATTCCCCATGATGATCCATCTGATTTCTCATTTTTCTTCGACACTGGAGGAAGAAGGCGTTGTTATCTTGCACCCGAGGTTAGGTTCCATTTTTCCTTCTTAAAATTTTTGGATTGCTGATTCTTATAGGTTGTAATGATAAGTTACTAAACAATATGTTAAATTTGAGTTCGAACTGATTGGTTTTGATGAAAGATTATCTCCTTCAATTTCCAAAGCACTTTATACCTAAAAAATTACAATTAATATAAATTAAAATTTATTTCCTATTAAGTTGTGCTAAATTTTGAGGAATTTTTATGCTAACTGTGAATCACCAACTGGAGGAATAAATACCAAAATACAATCAAGTGCAAACCACCACCACTGGATTAATGTGGGGAAATGCCAAGGGAACAAATACTTCCACAGAGGAGTCCATGCTGGTACATGTCAGATGTTTATACTTGTTGCCTTTGATAGGTGATAAGATAATAACTTTAGTCTGCTGTTTGGATTTGTTTGAACTTTTATTGTAGTTTATTTATAACTAAATTTTAAGACATCAGTGAATAGAAATCTGATTGACTCTCATAATAGAAATCTCATTAACTTAGTTTGCGTATGCTTATATATATATTTTTAATCACCAACAACGTTTATTATACTTTTATTGCTCCTAGTATCATGATCATTAAAAGCAAAAGGTATGCTGTTTGTCGATTTTCAGAGATTCTATGAGCATGGAGGTGAGATGCAAGTGGCACAAGATGCACCTTTGAGACCATCCATGGACATCTTTGCTGTAGGGTGAGCTTCTTTGACATTAGAACCCTTATACAAAAATGAAAAGTTTTATGTATGATTGCTGATGTCAGCTGTGAGTTGAGATCCCAAAATTACAAGTGTGTTGATCATTGTATCAATATGAACACCATCGTACAAAAAGAGAAATGTATGTATTGTTGAAATGAGTGAATCTCAGTCCTCTAGAACATGCTATATTTTACTTTCTCTCAAGTTATCACAACTCAAGAATTTTATGCAGCCTGGCTGACACTTGAATCAAATTATCTAATGCTTAATGTCACTATATACTCAACGAAAAAGAAAAATAGAAAGTTTGCAACTATATTGTGCCTACCACCACTAGCACCTCTACCACTAAACATCACCAAATTTTCCTTACTCTTTTAACTACCAATCTAAGGGCAATGACATTTTTATGTTTGTCTCTTCTAAGGTGTAACTCGGGGGTTGAGTGGTCAACTCAGGTTCAACCCAAGATTTAAAATTTTCAACACAGGTCTGCCCCAACCCCTTCAACACAAGCTTCCAGACCTAAGCTCAAATTTGAACGTGTGTTGGAAAATCCAAGCTGAAAATCTGGTTTAGCTCGGGTTGCTGAAAATGTAAAAGTAAACGTGTAAAACATTCTAAACAATTCTTAATAATTGATTTTTCAAAGAATTAACAGATAAGAAATATTTTTTATTTTTATTATTAATTTTTTTGTTTTGAATTGATGAGTATATAAAAGTCGTATGTAATTTATGTCTTGATGGTTTTTGGTGCGCATGATCAAACCTTTTAATTCCGTTTTCTCTAATTTCATCACCAAATGAGTGCTACTCCAACTGTTCCATGAATGTATTATGTTGGGAATTGTGTATTGAATTCCTAATCGCATTAGAATTGTATTATATAAGGTAAATTGTTGGTAGAACCTCGAAGGTTTGACAGATCGAGCAACGTTAAGTGTAGTATTTTGAAATAAACATGAAAGAGTCTTTGATGCATCATGAGAGGTTTGGTTTCCGGACATTTTTTACACATAAGTTGTGTGGTGTTTGTTTGTATATTATGATTTGTGTATAAAAAGAACATACACGCGTGCACACATGTTATAATTGTCGCACTCATCTGGTCAATGTTTTAGGTGTGTAATTGCGGAGCTTTTCCTTGAGGGCCAGCCACTATTTGAACTGTCTCAGCTACTTTCTTATCGGAGAGGGCAGTATGATCCTAGCCAACATCTTGAGAAGGTATTCTCTCTCATGCTGTAATGTATTCCTTTTCTTGCAGGGTCTGCCACTATTTAATTATCTTTCTTAACTTCACTTGTTTTTCTACTACCTTTGATTTGATTGAAAGATCGAAATCACTCTATACTGTTAATTTTAATATCAATTCTCAGAGCAAATTGAAGTCTGTTAACTCCCCAACTGCTCTAAAAGCTTAAGCTTTTAGAGAGGGTGTAACTTAAATATTTATCCTTCAACATGCCCCCTCACGTGTGGCCTTTTATTTGGTCCAACACGTGAAGCAACAATTTTTTAGGTGACGATGAGGTTTGAACATGAGACCTTTGACTATAATACCATGTTAACTCCCCAACTACTCTAATAGCTTAAGCTTTTAGAGAGGGTGTAACTTAAATATTTATCCTTCAACAACGTCAATAAGATGAATGCTGTTGATTTGACATTTCTCTTAGAGTTTTCTTGGAGTGTTTTTTTTTTCCCCAATTTTTATCCTCAACTCTTATTCATGCTTATTGATTGCATTGTTGAATAGTATGCTATATGAGTGCAGATTCCAGATTCAGGAATCCGTAGGATGATTCTTCATATGATTCAGTTGGATCCAGGGTCACGATTTTCTGCCGAAAACTACCTGCGGAGCTATGCTGGCGTTGTGTTTCCATGCTACTTCTCACCGTTTCTGCACAATTTTTATTCCTGCCTGAATCCGCTCGATTCTGATACAAGGGTTAAAACATCTATATTTAAATCTTTGATGACTCAGTTTGGTTGCCTCGTGCATTAACAGTTTCTGTCCTATTTTTCTGCTGCAGGTTTTAATGTGCCAGACTCTTTTCCAGGAGATACTTAAACAAATGATGAGCAATAGGTCAAATGAGGACACAGGGGTTGCCCCAGGCACACCTTCAAATGCTTCAGGTGGGTACTTGTCACATGATGTGGACACAAAGAAGAGATTAGATCCGGGAAAGGGCTCACCAAGAAAGAGTGAACAGACTGAGACGGGCCTAAGTCATAATCGGCTTGAACTTCTTGGTGATATCAGTACTTTACTCAGGGATGTAAAACAAGGTAGTCGCTATTCTCATGTGAAGCCGATGCTGGAGGATGTAGCCAATTCTGCATATTCTCAAAAGCGCAAACAATGTGGCATGCAATCTCCTGGCGAGCTACTTCAAACTATCTCCAATGTATTCAAGAGAAATCACCACCCCTTTATGAAGAGGATTACGTTGGATGAATTAAACTCTCTGATGTCTGACTATGACAATCAGTCGGACACTTTTGGAATGCCTTTCCTACCATTACCTCAGGATACTATGAGCTGTGAAGGGATGGTTCTGATTGCTTCACTTCTCTGTTCCTGCATACGCAATGTTAAGTTGCCTCATATGAGGAGGGGGGCTGTACTTCTGCTGAAGTCTTGTTCCTTATATATAGATGATGAAGATAGATTGCAGCGGGTGCTTCCCTATGTTGTTGCTATGCTTTCTGATCCAGCAGCAATTGTGCGTTGTGCTGCCTTGGAAACTCTGTGTGACATTCTACCTTTAGTCCGCGATTTTCCTCCTAGTGATGCGAAAATTTTTCCCGAGTATATTATTCCAATGCTTTCCATGCTTCCTGATGATCCAGAAGAAAGTGTGAGGATATGTTATGCCAGCAATATATCTAAACTGGCATTAACTGCTTATGGGTTTCTAATTCACTCAATAAGTTTGACCGAGGCAGGGGTTCTCAACGAATTAAGTTCGCAACAGAAGTCATCTGCCTCATCTGCCGAGACATCTGGACGGCTGCAGAGAGTAAATGATGATGCACAGCTTGCACAATTGAGGAAGTCCATAGCTGAGGTCATTCAAGAACTTGTTATGGGCCCAAAACAAACACCAAATATCAGGAGGGCACTCTTGCAGGATATTGGCAACCTATGCTGGTTTTTTGGCCAGAGACAGAGTAATGACTTTTTATTGCCCATCCTCCCCGCTTTTCTAAATGACCGAGATGAGCAATTAAGGGCAGTATTTTATGGGCAGATTGTTTATGTCTGCTTCTTTGTGGGTCAAAGAAGTGTCGAGGAATATCTTTTACCATACATTGAGCAAGCTTTAAGCGATGCATCAGAGGCTGTAATTGTAAATGCATTGGATTGCTTGGCCTTTCTGTGCAAAAGTGGTTTTCTGCGGAAGAGGATACTTCTTGAAATGATAGAGCGTGCTTTTCTCTTGTTATGTTATCCCAGTCAATGGGTAAGGAGGTCAATTGTCAACTTTATTGCAGCAAGTAGTGAGAGCTTAGGTGCAGTAGATTCTTATGTGTTCCTCGTCCCAGTTATACGCCCTTTTCTCCGCAGACAGCCTGCATCTCTAGCTTCAGACAAGGCTCTTCTTTCATGTCTAAAGCCTCCGGTCTCGAGACAGGTGTTTTACCAAGTCTTAGAAAATGCCAGGAGTTCAGATATGTTAGAGAGACAGAGGAAGATCTGGTACAATTCATCAGCACAATCTAAACAATGGCAACCTTTGGATTTGTACCATAGTGGATCTGGGGAACTGAAATCGACAAAAGGCTGGTCTGAGAAGCAACATGATCTTCAGGGTCACAAATCTGTTGGTGATTCAATGCAACAGCTGGATCTAACCAAGCGTGACGACGGGGATGCTAAAACAAGTGCCATGGCGACCTTTATGCGTAGTGCTTCTAGCACATTTGACAGTCATGATCCTATAGGCTCAGACAAGTTGCAGTTCTCTGGATTGATGTGTCCACAGGCTAGTGGTGTGAACAGCTTCATTTATGATAAAGCATCTGAAGGCATACCTTTGTATTACTTTAGCATGGATAAACGAGCAGTGGCAAATGCTCCTGCTGCATCCGTTTCTCCATCTCATTTGAGCTCTCTTGGATTTGGAACATCATCCATGCCTTGGATGGATCCCATAAATAAATCCTTTAGCATGTCTAGTTCAGTCCCATCGCCTAAGCTTGTTTCAGACTCATTCATCATAAGTAGTGGTTCTAAACAGTTTCACAGGGTGGTGCATGAAGCAGAAGGCAGGGAAGCTGATCAAACAGCATATATCAACAACAAGTTTCAAGACCTAGGATTGTCAAGCACAACAAAAAGTTCCATTAGAGCAGAAGATGCCTCCACTCCAGCTGATGCAGCAGGATTGCCATCATATGGACGAGCATCGGTTCTTGATTCAGGGTGGAGGCCACGTGGGGTATTGGTTGCACACCTCCAGGAGCACCGTTCTGCTGTTAACGACATTGCTATTTCCACAGACCATAGCTTTTTTGTGAGTGCCTCTGATGATTCCACTGTTAAGGTGTGGGATTCCAGAAAGCTGGAGAAGGACATCTCATTTAGGTCAAGGCTAACTTATTCTCTTGAGGGAAGCAGAGCGCTGTGCATTGCGACTCTCCAGGGCTCTGCTCAAGTCATCACTGGAGCCTGTGATGGCACGATACATATGTTTTCTGTTGATTACATTTCTAGAGGACTTGGGAATGTTGTTGAGAAGTATTCAGGCATTGCTGATGTCAAAAAGAAGAGTGTTGGAGAAGGTGCCATACTCAGCCTTTTGAACTGCTCCGAGGATGGCTTTGGCAATCAGATGATTATGTACAGCACAAAAAATTGTGGGATCCATCTCTGGGATGTCAGAACAAATTCAAATTCATGGAATTCGAAAGTAATTCCTGAGGAGGGCTATGTGTCTTCTCTGGTAACTGCCCCTTGCGGAAATTGGTTCGTTTCTGGTTCTTCAAGGGGGGTGCTTACTCTTTGGGATCTAAGATTCCTTGTACCTATTTACTCATGGCAGTATTCTGTTGTCTGCCCTATAGAGAAAATGTGTCTTTTTGTTCCTCCTCAGAATAACTCTGTTTCCACTACAGCAAAGCCCCTTGTTTATGTTGCAGCTGGTGGTAATGAAGTTTCACTTTGGAATGCAGAAGACGGGAGCTGCCACCAGGTACATGGGTGTTTTTTGTTTCTGTTCATAGACAGTAAATATTTTAACATTTGCTGAACCATAAGGCTCATAGTTTCATGAGGCGATAAAATTGGGTTGACCCTTCTTTATGCCTTGAAATGCGCAATGATGGCCAATGATGACCCAGTATGAAGTGAATGCCTGCTTGTTTAGCAAAAGGCTGTATTACTTGTTTGAATAATATGTGGGAAGTTGTTGATTATGGAGATTCCTAAAATGGAGGAGACAAATGTTTAATATTGAAAAATTCAGAACCCCTCTTATTTGAGGGAGGCAGTGACGACAGTGAGTCGTCCAATTTATGAAATAATGTCAAGTTAGTGATCCCAAATATATAAGACAAGGTCTTTGTGGTATTATTAGTCTTTTATAGTTCTGTACATATTTTGACAGGATCATTCATTCTTTCATTCTCTTCTATTGTTTTTCAGGTTTACAGGGTGGCAAATAATGATAATGATGCTGAATCCTCTGACTTGCCATGGGCGTTGGCCAGATCATCCCGAAAGGCTAATTCTAAACCAGATCCGAGACAGACTGTCAACTCCAAGTACAGAGTTGATGAGCTGAATGAACCTCCTTCCCGCCTTCCTGGTATCCGCTCATTGCTCCCCTTACCTGGGGGAGATCTGTTGACGGGGGGTACCGATTTGAAGATACGTCGCTGGGACCATTGCAGGTTTTGGTTTATTATCCCTTTCTGCTCATTTATTCTCTTTCATGATTGTTCTTTTCTCTAATCAGCTCGGACTTTTCTGTTTTGCAGACCTGACCGAAGTTACTGTATTTGTGGGCCATCTATAAAAGGAGTTGGAAATGATGATTTCTATGAAACAAAATCTAGTTTTGGGGCGCAAGTTGTGCAGGTATTTCAAATTATTTAAGCAGCTTTTTTTAACTTCATCTTTCAACTGGTGGGTGGAAGACATTTTCTATTGAATTTGCACTCCAGAGTCCCAAATTAATGAACTACGTTGGGAAATGGGTGTAAATTAATCTGACTGTTCTTTCAAAATAAACAAGTATAATTGGATGAATTAATATGGCATATTCAACTATACAAGGGGTAATTAGGGAAGTCATTGTGTTGGTTTTTCCTTTTTCCGTTTCGATTTTTGTTTTTTTATTTTATTTTACGCCCGATGCATGGATGTTTGTAATCAAAGAGTTGTTGCATACAAGTGGACCAGGTATCCTAATAATAAGTTTTTGGTCAGAGAACTTGCTGCAGGGGTAGATTTTCTTTTCTTCTTGTTTGTTAAAGGAAAACTATACTCCAACTAGAGATGAGTCTTCTTATAATCCATGCTATTTCTTAGTTTTTTGTTATGTAGAATTTATATGTTCAATAGTTATTAGTTCATCAAATCATGGACTAGAACATTAATCATTACTCTAAAGCACAATTGACAAGGAATTCCTTTACCACGAATTATTTCACCAACTCTAGTTTTTTCTTTTAACCAAGTGATTTCTGGTATGAGTTTTGAAACAGTTATGGTGTTCGTTTGACAAATTGATTTTCTGAGATGTGCTTTGAAACAGTCATTCTTTCTTTTTCCCTAACATTTTGTCATCCGCATCTTTTTATCATGTGAAAATCTTGTGATTTGCTGGACCATGGAATTGGAGTATGTGGTACTGAATTTGAAGTATTTCTCTTCTGTTTAATAGGAGACAAGGAGACGGCCTCTTGCAAACAAGTTGACCACAAAGTCTGTCCTTGCAGCTGCTGCGATTGATTCTGCAGGTTGTCACCGTGACTCTATCCTTTCTTTGGCTTCTGTCAAATTGAACCATAGACTTTTGATATCCAGTGGTAGAGATGGCACTATCAAGGTTTGGAAGTAAAGGACCTAAGCATAACAGTGATTTATTGTACATATGTAGGTGATGCTAGATTAAATTGTAAATTATATGGTAGTAGTAGGGAATTCCCCCTCCAGATAATGAATTCTACTTTCTAACCACTGTCATAGTTTCTAAGACCACACCATGCCTGATTTGTACAGCAACCATATTGCGATCAATAAGATTTTATTTTGTTCCAATGTCAAATTTTCTTTATTTTTGTTTCGAGTTCTCAACGTTTTAGTATTTGCACGCGTACTTTTAACTGGAGTGACGCCTCTAGGTAACTTGGCTGGTTTGTTATAAAGTCATATATCTCAGACATTTGAAATTATTAAACCTTTGAAATCATCCAAGTCAAAGTATGTCTGACCATGATATTCTCATATAATGGTTTGCTGATCCCTCTAGTACAAGTACTTCCAATTCTGAGAGCTTCCAAACAGATGCTTATATTAGGAATTGGTGGAGCTGTTAAAAAATCTTATATTTGAAAAGCGTCTATCCCCTCATAGTTGGTCCGTTGCTATGAAAACGTGACCATAGGTTTAACAGTTATATATATTAAGTTTCTTACAGACAAAGAAACTATTTATAAGTCTGTGAGAAGCTGTAAAACTGATTATCCATATGATTTTCTGAACTCACTATAGATATAATCAACCCACCTTCCACCTTTCTTAAAATTTGGTTAATCTAGAGTCTTTTAGCCTTACATGTATACTGTTAACTACCTATCTACTCTAAAAGCTTAAGCTGGTAGAGAGGGTGTAACTTAAATATTTAATTCTTCAACACGCCCCCTCACGTGTGGCCTTGGTTTAACACGTGAAACAACAATTTTTTTAATTGGGTGATGGTGAGATTCGAACACAGGACTTCCTGCCTTAAATATTTAATTCTTCAACACGCCCCCTTACGCGTGACCTTCTCTTTGGTCCAACACGTGAAACAACAATTTTTTTAATTGGGTGATAGTGAGATTTGAATACATGACTTCCTGCTCTGATACCATGTTAACTACCAAGTACTCTAATAGCTTAAGTTGATAGAGATGGTGTAACTTAAATATTTAATTCTTCAACATATACATATGTATATACATGTATATCTCCCTTTACTAGTTTCATGTTTTCAATCGGATTGTACTCTTAAGTGATTGAGTATGTGATCTTCAATCGGGGTTCTAATGTTCCATTCAATCCAGGGGATCATGTATTCATCCTATGCTGGAGAATGTGCCTGCAACTTTCTTTGCTACTATTTGAGTTGTTGGAATTTGAACATAGTGATGATCTGAAGCAATAGTTCCTAGGAGAAAGCTGTAAGACTAGAATTTCTAAACATGTAGTAATATGACTTCTTCGACTTCCAAAATGGAAGCATGAACCACATGTAGGACTTTGTTGTACACATTCATGTTAGTTCACCACTGAGGACTAGTGAGGCATGTGCGACAGCTCTAGATACTTTCCAAAGTTCATGTTGTACGGAAAGCCAGGACTCTGCGGTGTCCAAATTCTTAGCCTTCTCTATGGCATCATTTATTCCAGGGAAGGATGTAGATCCATAATCGTTGTGCTTTGACGGTGCATAAATCTGAGAGAGAGGCAAAATAGTAATTAGACGTGGTCCATTTATATAAACTAACATATTGTAATAATATATGTTGAAGAGAATTTCTATGCTATTGTTCGAGTCCAATTAATTTTCATATATAGGTAGTAATTTTTGTGTCACCTTTGCTGGGGATATGATCTGAAGTAGCAAAAGAATAGTCGCATAGACATCAATGGGATATTGTGTTGAGCGTTAATTTAGATTATACATAGGAGCGGTGAGTTATATAGTACCTTTTCTTAGAGATGTATGAGAAATAAACAAAGGTATAGTGCATTTACTTCAATGAGGAATTACTTGCTGTTCAGAGGGAAACATACCAAATGCTTATACCATGGCCTTCCAGTGAGTCCATCTCTGTCTGTAAATGCCCGCTCTGCCATCATTAGTCTATCATTCAGTTCCCTCACTTTCCAAGGGTCAGTTCTCCACATCGATGCCCAACCTTTATTTTCTTCTATCTCCTGGATTGGAAGGAAAAACTCTTTTTTCTTTGATACAGCATAAGATAACTTTATGGTTACCTAAACATAATAGAGACTTCAACAATACCTTTATCTGCTTATTTATTTTTGTGGCTGCTTTTCTGAGCTCTTCAATGGACTTAAACAAAGGAATAAGGTTTATGCCTTTATCGGATACATCACGTTTTAAGTCTTCTGCACTTTTCTGTTTTCAAAGGTTTAGACGGATTATGTTGCATGCATAAAATAGGGTGTGAGTAGTGTGATTGTATCCCAGTTCCATGGACATACCTGGAGCTCGTTGACGTAGGAGAGATAGTTGAAAGACAAGAATTCCTCATCGGCAAGGCGAAGAGCTACTAAACCCCAAACGCTTGCCACTGTTATCATGTTGATAAAACTCAGACTTGGTCAATGATAAAATTAGATGTTCAACTACGCATTTTGTAAACATGCTTCACAAGGAAAACAAGAGTGACTGATATTGAGCAAGTAACTTTGTTTGTTTACATGTAACTGGATGAAATTCCTTCAACTTAATTTTGTAACATGATGTAACTTTCAGATCCACAAGTAAGGACAAATAAGGTATCGGATACTTTTTTTTTTTTTTTTTTGTGTGTGTCAAGGAGATCTTAAGCTGTTTCAGATGGTGTCATTACGTTGAAACCATTAAACTCACCCGCTACGTGCCTATGAAACATAGGGTCACCGAATTTCGTCATCCATACAAAGTCATCGTACATCGAATGGTAGACAGGATAACCTGCATTCGACAAGTTCTGTAAATAATCTTTGAAATTTGAAATATATAAACCAAAAAGCCATTTCCCAAACTGGATCAAACCTTTTAGTGGCTGCAGATTTTGGTGTCTTCGATTTTATGCAAGAATGTAATAGTTGAAATGAGGGTTAGACAATTTAGAATGCTTCATTGAAGTTAATGAAAGTAGTGCAAGTAAAAGTCAACTGCGTTATTTCAGGGAAAAAATGTTAATTGTTTTAACAGTAAGCAATATTGGTTTATTACATGCTTGTAAGTTAGTTGATTACTGCTACTGGCTAGTATTTATAGAAGACACTTCTGCTGCAAAGCATTGTGTTATTTTTTCCCTAAGATTTACTGGTCACAGTCTTTTGGTATAGGAATGTTTCTTGGTGCTCAGACTTAGTTGAGGAGGTTGTGTGCGACATGCTGACATTTGAAGTGTGGGCTTGGCTGTCATGGTGAGGGAAGGTTGCCATAAATGATAGCATTTTACATATGTTAGTTTCGGAGGTTCCTATATTTTCTAAGGACTCTGTATTTGTATTTTTTTATCACGTGTCCTTTTTGGGAGGGGCTGACAGTTACCGCAAGGCCTTAGGCTACTTGTCATCCCCAAACAGTATATTGATCAGTTAGGGCAACTGTAGACTAGCGATGAGTGAAGGCATAGTAGATCGTCCTTATGGGAGGGAAGGGACAAGAGTAGCATTTGGGCTGGTGGCTCCTGACTTGGCCAAGCATCAGTTCAAGAAGGCTGTGGGGTTTGGGCTTGGGTGAGTGGGCAAGCGATTAAGTAGATGCCAAAATGCCCAAAAACTGAGCTATGGTGGGATCCTACCCGTTTGTTGTTTGCCAAGGGTCAATGGACAGAAGTAATGATTGGAGCCAAAGTGGAGCAAAGAAGCAGTGCTCACTTTGGACACATGGGGCTTTTAGTATTTCGAAAGAGCATGGATGATGTTACGCCGAGGGGTGCTAGCGTGAGTGTTGTCTCATAGGGAATGATAGATAAAGCATTGTCCTCTAGCTCTTGCTACCTAAGCTATGTATGCTCTTATTGTTTGACATAGATTGATGTGTAAGACAAATCCTTGAGGATATGGAGTTTGAGGAGTTGCCGCTATTGGTAGGCAAGTTGGCATGACACCGGATGGTACCCATGAAATCTTGAATGTGGACAAGGATAATGCCAATGGGGAAAGCTCTGGCAAGGACTAAGAAGGTATTGTGTGAGTCCTTGCGACCACCAGTGAAGACTTGGCATGAAAACTAGAAGCCATGAACAAGAGGATCATGAGAGAGAACAAGGTGAAGCCTACCCAGACATTTATTAGGGTACCGTATATGAGGGGTCATGCCTGGTGTTGTTTGAAAAGTACCATGGCTAGGGTCATGATGTCATGACAAGAGTACGTGGTTGAAGTTCATGTTACAGTCAAGTGTCATGGAATGATCATGTGCTAAGAGTATAAGACATTAGGAACCTCATATTCATGTGAACAACACAAATCCATGAGTCCCTGGTAAAGTAGTATTTTGGGTGTTTGACACCACCAAGTCTAACATGAAGGTTCTCTGGACACAGGGCATATAGTTGTAATTTTGATTACATGGATAATTAGGGATGTTCTGTGGTTGCCTTAAGAATATGAATTTGGCTCCAGAGTCTAAACACACTACAATGGGAAAAACTGGCCATGTTGCCAGTCACAACTAACAAGTGGTTCTGGTTAACTTAATAGAGGTTATCTAAGTTGTAGATCTCTAGTGACAGATTGTGCATAACCATCCATATATACTGGCACTTGGACAAGTCATGTGATAGATGAGTTTTGTTTGTATGAAATCTTTTTATCTACTTCTCTAGCCTTTTATTTATTTTTGACCTTAGCTGGAAAGAACATTATGAAACCTTTTGTATAAAACCTTAGATTGAATGGACATTATGATTTACTGACCCAAGACTTGAAGAAGGTTTGGGATGATATGAGAAATCATGCTTGAAATATTTAAAAAACGTGAGTGTTTTTGGAAACCAAAGATGATGGAAAGATGTTTATTTTGGAAAACTTGTATCCTAGAAAGCATTTTTTATTTATTTAGGAAATATATAAAAGCATGTATTTGGAAATTAGTTGCTTTGTTGGATATATCTGCAATATGGTATATCTGGGTATAAGTTTTCTTCATGACTTACCTACCAACGAGGTAGATTAAATGGCTTTATACTTGTAGAATGGCATCATCTGGCCAAGGCATCGACTCGGTGTGTGGGTGTCTTAATGAGCTACTGTTGCGACCAAGTATATGACCTCACGAAGAGTGTTGCTTTATAGAGCGCCTACATTTTTTCTTCTTAGGTGTTTGAGGTTGAGTTTCCCTATCATATATGGTCTGTGGTGCTTGAATTATTCACTTGTTTGGCTGTTAGAAACATAGACCCATGGCGTCATGGTCATTTGATATATATTGATTGTTAATAAGGGACCTAGGCGTTTATACCATGGTTCATGCTTTGCATTTTCTCAATGTTTGCAACGTGCACCATTAGCTTAGTTGGTAATAGACGGACAAGAGACATTTTGATGATTAGGATCATGAATTTAGATAACTTTACACATGTTTTCAAGTTTGAAAAATATGTAAACACATCATTTGAACTTAATGTGAGAAATTACTTTTGTTGGTGAAATCCTAATTACAAAGCTTACTGATTCTTCGCTCTCGATTTGCCGTATTCTGGTGTTCATGCTGGTTCTTATAATAATTCCATTGCTAATCTTGTCTTTTGGCATGAATTAATGTTCTCTTGCAATTCTTTTTTTTTTTCTTTCTACAAGGCGTATTTTGCAGTTGCTCTTGACGATTTTTAAGTATTGGTTATATTTCCATGTTTTACTTGTTCTTTTTCCCCTTCACGCTTGATTCTAAAATAATCTTTTAGATTTGGATGTTTTTTTAACTACTTGGGTTCGTGTTTTTGTCATAGTTCATCTTTGATTAATTATCATCTTATTTCAGCTTGCTTGTTGGTATGGTGGTTGATACCTTTTTTCTTTTTATTGTTTTTGCGAGGTTGTCTTTTTTAGTTTCCTTAGGTCACGGTCTACCTGTGTGAATCATTTATGTTGTGCTCTATGTTTGGCTTATGCACTGTCAAACGACTCACTTAATATTACCACTAAGGAGACTTTAGACGGTTGAAACGACTTACTTCAATTTTGACTCTAGCTCCGGGCAGTATCTGTATAAACTACGCCGTTAAGTTTAAACATCATATCATAGATAGTACTAAAGAAATATGGGTATACAGTCAAAAAGGGAATGTACAAGCCCATGCTAAAAGAAACATGTTTGTTACCTCTTCCAAAAGACAAATCTGCTGCTGCTGGAACACCGACATGCTGTACAAATGCTGCATAATCTGATCCTCCGCCACCTAACCTTCCAATCTTTGGTACAAAGCCGAGATAAATCGGTATTACTATTATTTGTTTCTTAGTTGTAATTGAGGTTGCTTGGATGGGTGCACTGAAGCAACTTTGAAATGCCTACCATGGAAGAATTGCTGGATCCAGCCCAGGATTCATAGATAGTTTGTGATGTGTTATCTGGATCTTGAACCTTCAAAATTAAATTTAAAGTTTGATTAAGACGACTGAAGAGAGGCTTAACAGAAAAGGAAAAGACAAGTGAGGATGAGTGCCATTATGTTTTACAGGAGTATATGTTTGTTCCAGTAGCGGCTATGCAATAGGTTGTGCTAAGAACAGTGATGTCAGAACAGTTTGGTATTTGTTATTGAGTAGTATTGCTACTGCTTATAAGTAATTGCAGCTGCAAACTTGCAAATCTTTCTCACACTTAATAGTGCCAAGATGTCTAAATATTATTTCTAGATACCTGCTGAGTAACTTCTTTGAGTAGTTCATCAAGCTGCGGAGTTGCAGAGAGAGAGAATCCTGCTCCACATACTGCAGTGTCTACATTGAGGTAAGCAACAGCCCTTGAAGCTAGTATTTCCCTGTTTTCTTCAACCCATTCTGTCGATCCTATCTGAAAATGATGGGTTGCTTGAATCTGGTCAAATTTGTGTTCATGTTTGTTTTTTCGTACGTGCGTGTGCGTGTGCGTGTGCGTGTGGGGGTGGGGGTGGGGGTGGGGGTGGGGGTGGGGGAGAGGGGAGAGAGATATACCAGACCATATTCCTCAGCATCCCAATTGCAGAGGACAATTGTCCGTCGAGGTTTCCACCCTCTTTTCTGTAGCTTCCCTAGCCTTTGTGCAACCTCCATTTCACATAAAAAGGTCAGGGAAAGGGCTAATTATTATTTAGAAACATGGAATCCTTTTTCACCCTTGACTGAGTATTGATTTGACTAGGGGATCCACTAGAACTATAGTTACCTCAAGCAGGGCTGCAGTTCCACTACTGGGATCAGCGGCTCCAAATGTCCATGCATCCCGATGATTGCCCAGGATGACAAACCTAAATATAGTTGCAACTCTGTGTTTAATTTTTGATAAGGTGCTCCTTCTATGATTAATGTTCTGTATAGATGAGTAATTGTGCCATTTTGTAGATGCATGTGTACATTCATACTGAATTTCTAATTTGATTATTTCATAGGCAATGATTGCTGCTCATGAATTCTAGAATACCTGCGCTACTGTTAAAAATGATTTAAAATTACCTGTCAGGCTCTTCTACTCCTTCAATAACACCAATAACATTCTGAATTGTTCTTATGACTTGCTCTCCCTGAGAAAATATTACAAAAGACCTATTCAGCAATTTGAAATGGGCAGATATTCTGATATTCTTCAACTGCTTCTGCTTATATCTTAAGGCTGAACCATACTGCAACCAATACTAAAATGATACATGCAGTTCGCCATGTAAACTGATACTAGTTTTGACGCTTACCTTGTAGCTAATATTAACAATTCCAGGCCCTGGTCCGACCCTGTAAACCGGGACATCTGCTCCACCCTGCCACTCATCATTTGCTACTAATCCACCGATTGACCTTATGATTGCTTCACCATTCGCGGCCGATACAGGCAACGAAGGTATCTTAGGTATGTCATCTCTCCCCTCCACCTCCTCCTCCGATATCCTCTCACATCCCCCGCTACTCGGCCAACCAGGTGTGGTAGGATCACCAGTCCCACCATACACTGATCCTACCTGGACTCCACTTGGTGGCATCCACTTGTCATCTGGAAACCATTTTGCATCGCCTCCACCGCCACCATAGTCCTTCCTATCAGTATATATCACCACCCCTACAGCACCTGCCTCATAAGCATTTTCCACAATGTCCCCTCTATATATCTGTCCATACCTTGCCAATACGACAGTACCAGAAACGTTAACTTCCATCCTTTTCAATGTTGCATAATCTTCTACTCGCCCATAATTCACATAAACCACAGGTCCAGATACAGTACCCGACTTTGCGTACGCATGAAACGTGGGTAGGACTTCGTTAGCCACATCAGCATATGGATCACCTTCATAGATCTCCTGTCTCATGTTTAGATTTGTAGGTGCGTCCTGAGGTGAGGGTGTTAGTGTCAAGGATCGTGAAATCGGATAAGTTAGAAGCACATCATAGGACACGATGTGTGATCGGATATTGCTTGAAGCGAGAGTGGATAGAACATAGGCTGCAGCATCGGCGTTGGCTTGTGAGCCAGCAACGTGAGGTCTACGAGTAAGGGTGTAAAGGTTGTGTGATATTGAGGCATTGTCTGACACGGAACTTGATATATACAAGGAATGATAGGAAGGTTTTGGTGTGGATGAAAATAAGAGGAAGAAGAGAGAGGTGGTTAGGGTTATAAAGGTGATGACTGTTTTAAACATTTGAATGCGATTTTTGGGTTTTGAGAAAACTTCTGAGTTATTGGAATGATTGTTGAGGGCGTTCTTTGAAGTAGGTGGTAGAATTGAATTATCAAGATAAGGTTTTGACATCCCATCCGAGAAAACTAAGTGGGTTTTTTGTATTGTAGTGGCAAGATGATGTAATTGATTCTGTAGACAACCCTTATTTTATGTTGGCGCTTTTTTGGTTTTCTCTAATCAATGAAGGTTGTCATTTTCTTAGTATGTTTTTCCTTTAATGGGTCTATGATTGAGTGGATTTTCACCCTCTGACGCTTTATGGTAATGGGCTTTTTTGGCATGATGAAACCTTCTAGGAAGATATTGCCAAATAATTCATGAAGGTATGTGTATTAAATTTCTGGACATAATTTCCTTTAGAAGTTCTAGTATAATCTTTCATTTCATTGAAATTATAACCCTGCTCAGCCATATATATATATAGGTGTCCCTTTCCTTTGTTGTTATTACCAGGATGCTAGACTCACGAAGGACCAAAGTATGTGGGACCAAGCAATAAAGTTGTGATGGTACTTGCACCCATAATTTTCAGGTTTTCTTTATTGACTCCCGTAAAATTTCCCTCTTCGTCTAGTTGGCTCAATAAAACTACTGTTCTTCCTACTTTCATTTTTTTTTTACTTTTTGCATTTTTGTTTCCTGTTCTGGTTATGGTAGGATTAGTCAGGATGTAGATATAGGAAAGAATTTACAAAATGAAGCTCCAACATAGACGAAGGCACAGTGACGAATGTCCAGCAATATGGTTTATGAAGTAAGGGCATAGAACGGATATTAGAAGCTTAATGAATTTAGTGAGAAAACTGAGTACAAAATTTTCAGATGTATTTTCATGCCAATGATCACACATAAGCATGATCATGTTATAAGATCCTCATTATCTTAATTGATAAAGGGGGAAATCACAGCATGATTATAGGGTTTGAATATCGTTTAACTTTATATTTTATTAGGCCAAAAAACCAATTTTGATTTGGTTTGTGAACATTAGGGAGAGAACAAAAAATAAAAAAAAAGAAGCAGAATCAGGAAGCCCATCATGTGCAAACACCGGGTCCTTCGCTCCATTGAGATGCTTCATTAAAGTTCAAGAGTTACGATCCGCCTCACGAATGCAAATTCATGATTTGTATGTTGAATTTACATGTCAGTAGTTAATTGGCCATCTATCACTTAAAAGCAGAAAAAAAAAAAGTGATCTCAACATGGATGAAAATCATAAATTTCAATTCATGATATGCATCATTTCTCAAAGTTCTATTCTACCTGTATCTTGAAGCCATAATGCCGAAATAAACATCAGGTACCACGACATGAGTAGAAACTAGTGTGTCGAGTGTGGATGAGTAAAAAGATTATTAACGTCTCAGCGTTTAACATATTTTTAGTCACATATATTAAGTTTTTTGTGGACTTTGATCTCTAAAAAAAAGATGTTATAAATCTATGACTAGGTGTTATTGATTGATTATGTGTGATTTTCTGAATTTACAATAGATGTCAATGTCCCCACCCACCATATTTCTCCAAATTTGTTGATTTGGCGGGTCTGGTAAGTTTCCATGAGCCTTACATGGTATATATTTTTATTCCTCTAATAGAATTTTTTTTTCCATCAGATTGTAACCCTGCTTTTCTATCCTGACTCTCTGTATACAGGTCTTGAACTCCCTGGTCTTTTCCCCTTCTGTTTTATCTTTTTTGATCCAACTCATTTCGTTGGTAGGCTCGTGATCACTTCTGCTAGTCCAGGATCTTGTAACATTACAGTATACCTGGATTGAAACTCCCCTTCCTACTTAAAGCAAGCTGCAAACCAGGAGTCTTTTCAAATGCCCACATTAGATGAGTTATTGAATGTGTGATCTTTAATCCTTATTTTAATCGATTAATTCAATCCACGGGAGTTTCAGCCTGTGCTGGAGAATGTGCCTGCAACTTGTTTTTTGCTACTATGTAGTGGTTGGGGCATAGTGATGATCTGAAACAAAAGTTCCAGCAAAATTCTGTAGGACGAGAATTAGAGGCATGTAGGATATTCGACTCCTCCAACTTTTAAATGAAAAAAGCATGAATACCATGTAGGATTTTGTTGCACATATTCATGTTAATTCACCATTGAGGACTAGCGATACATGTGCGACAGCTCTAGATACTCTCCAAACTTCATGTTGTACGGAAAGCCAGGCTTCTGCAGTGTCCAGGTTCTTAGCATTTTGTATGGCATCATCTATTCCAGGGAAGGATGTAGATCCATAATCGTCGTGCTTTGACGGTGCATAAATCTGGGAGAGGGAGGAAATAATTGTTAGATATGGTCAATACTTATTTAGAAGTATCGTGAAAGTAATCTCTGTTGGGTAGAGTCTGCTGTGTTATTCTTTTAGTCTAATTAATTTTCATACACAGGTATCAAGTTTTGTCTCGCTTTTGTGGTGGATATGATTTGAAGGTAACAAAATAATAGTCACATAGACACCAATGAGCTATTGTGATGAGCATTTATTAGGCGATATATAGGATTGGCGGGTTATATCTTGCCTTTTTTGTTTTTGAGTTGTATGTGAAGGAAATAAAGGAATATCTGCATTTACTTGAATGAGAAATCATTTGTTGTTTAGAGGGAAACATACCAAATGCTTATACCATGGCCTTCCAGTGAGTCCATCTCTGTCTGTGAATGCCCGCTCTGCCATCATTAGTCTGTCATTTAATTCCCTCACTTTCCAAGGGTCATTTTTCCACATCGATGCCCAACCTTTATTTTTTTCTATCGCCTGCAAAGTTCTTTTTCATTTGATACAATATAACTATAACTCTAGGGATATCAACAAATAATAGAACTTGAGCAATACCTTTATCTGCTTAACTATTTTGCTGGCTGCATTTTTGAGCTCTTCAATGGACTTAAACAAGGGAATAAGGCTTATTCTGTTATCTGATACATCGCCTTTTAAGTCTTCTGCACTTTTCTGTTTTTAAGGATTTTGACCCATTATGTTTCATTAACTTTGTCACTGAACACCAAATAAACCTTGCATGCGCAATTTAGGATATGAGCAATGTGATTGTATCCCAGTTTCCATGGACGTACCTGGAGCTCGTTGACGTAGGAGAGATAATTGAAAGGCAAAAATTCCTCATCAGCAAGCCGAAGAGCTACTAAACCCCAAATGCTTGCCACTGTTAATAGCGACATAAACATGGCAACCACACAAAGTAATAAGAATTTATAAAGTCGGAATTTGTTAAATGATAAAATCAGATGTGCAACTGCTCATTTTAGTAAAGAACATAAGTGAGTGATATTAAGAAAGTAAACTATTGTTCTTTTGTTTCTAGGTAGCTGTACATTTTGCCTTAAACTTGTATCTTAGCATGATGTAGTCTTCCAAATCCACAAGTAGTGACCAAATAAGGCATCATACTCTTTTTTATTTTTATTTTTTTCGTAATGGAGTTCTTCAACACTTTGAGGCGCTGTCATTAGGTTAAAGAAATAAAACATACCTGCTACATGCCTGCGAAACAATGGGTCACCGAATTTCATCATCCATACAAAGTCATCGTACATTGAGTGGTAGACAGCGTAACCTGCATTTTACAAGTTCTGTTACTAATTTCAACAATTTGAAAAGAAGGTGCAACTTGGCTGCATAATTTTGGTAATTTTCAATTTTATGCGAGAGTGTAACTAATCCTTGTGTATTTATGTTCTTTGTACACTTTACTTCTTAGGTGTTTGGGGTGGAGTTTAGCCCACCACATATAGCCACAGGTGCTTAAATTCTGCACTTCTTTGGCCGTCACCAATGGTGGCATGGTCACTTGATTTGGTATTGTTTCAGAGTAAGTAAATTGATCCTTTACACCAGTGTATGCCTGCTTTTCTCGATGTTTGGAGCATAAGCTTAGTTGGTAATAGATGGAGTATTACATTTAGATAATCAGGATTATGATCCTCAGATAAGCTAACCCTGTTTTGGAGTTAGCAATTAAGTAAATATACTATTAGAATATTATCTAACCTTGATACGAGTGATGAATGTGGAACACATATTTTTGCTGGAGAAATTTTATTACAAAGCTTACGAAATCTCGCGTTAAGCTAACCCTGTTTTGGAGTTTGAAAATTGAGTCAATGTCCTCTTAGAATATTATCTAACCTTGATGCAAGTGATGAATGGGGGACACATATTTCTGCTGGAAAATTCTCGCGCTCCCTCAGTTTGCTCTATTCTAGTGTTCACGGTGGATCTTCTAATAATAACATTGCTGGTGTTGTCTTCTGGCATGAATAAATGTCATTTTACAAGTTCATTCCATGGCTACAAATTATCTTTGCAGTTGCTCCAGCAGATACTCATTTATTGGCTATTATATCCATGTTGTACTTGTTTATTTTTTTTCCCCTTCTTTCTTCTTTCTAAATTAGTGCTCCTGTTTCCTTCTTCCTTCGATGTGTTTTTTAGACTTAATCTTGTAATTAGGCCTACCCACTTATTCTTGTTATGTACATATTGCATGATTTAGCATGTGTGCCATATATATACAGTGGGCGACGAGTAAGGCAACTGGATGGCCCGTCATCTAGGCTTTGCTTGAAGTGTTTTGACAACCATGCATCTTATTGTGCTTAGATAGAAACACGAATTTGGGAACCATTTTAGCTGAGATAAGGGAGACAATGTTGTACTTATTTACGTTTGTGACAAAGATTTACTATTCAAGTTATTACTTGTGATTAGAAAACTGACCTCTTTATTATGATTTATTTTGTGAAAGGTCACTACTATATGGTGATGAAGTTGCTTACCCTGTAACTCAATGCCTAGAGTAATTGCAGGTATGGCTAAAATATCTTTTTATGAGTTGAGAATTGAGGTGCAAATCTGGTCAGACTGCTCTAGTAACTAAAAGGAAGCTATCTCATTGGGCTTGACCATTTTCCTTGGCTTTTCATGCATTGGGTCTTCCTCTGCTAAATCGTAATCTTCACATGCTCTATGTTTAGCATATGCACCATTGAACCACTCACTTCAAAATCCTCCCCTCCTCTTAGAAATTGTTAAGTGCAAACACCACACTTGCAGGAAAACTGTACTACATAATACTTAAAAGAAATACGGGTATGCAGTCCCAAACAGGATATATATATACAAACCCATATCGCTTTATTTAGTAAAATGTGTCTATAAAAGGAACGCGTTTGTTACCTTCTCCAAAAGCGAAATCAGCTGCCGGAACACCTACGTGTTGTACAAATGCTGCATAATCTGATCCTCCACCGCCTAGCCTTCCAATCTTAGATGAAAAAAGTAAAGGTTTATTGAAATAACTAAAATTTTCTTTGAAGTGTTATTGAAGTTGCTTGGCGGTGTTGCAGTGAAGCAACTTTGAAATGCCTACCATGGGAGAGTTGCTGGATCCAACCCAAGATTCATAGATAGTTTGTGATGAGTTATCTGGATCTTGAACCTTCAAAGATGGACATAATTTTGATTAAGATGAGTGAAAGAAAGATGAGCGAGAAGAAAAAAGATGGTATAAATTGACATAAAAAATCTAGTATAAATTTTTGCATTTATCTTCATATATGTTCTTTCCAGTAGCCGCCATACAGATAGATTTGGCATATGGCTAAGAACAGAACCTAGAAACAAGTTTTCTTTGTTGTTGTAGGTGTTGTTACTGCTGATAGTTACTTGTAATTGCAAATATTGCTTAGCTTACTAGTGCCAGTATTATCAGTACTTATATGAACATACCTGTTGAGTAGCTTGTTTGATTAGTTCATCAAGCTGCGGAGTTGCAGAGACGTAGAATCCTGCTCCATATACTGCACTGTCCACATTCAAATAAGCAATGACCCTTGAAGCTACTAATTCCCTGTTTTCTTCGACCCATTCTGTCGATCCTATCTGGGGCGGGTTGCTTGAATTTGGTCAAAACTGTGTGTTTTGTGCGAGTGTGTTTGTGTGTGTTTTGGAGAGATAGATAGATAGATAGCTACCAGGCCATACTCCTCAGCATCCCAGTTGCAGAAGACAATTGTCCGTCGAGGCTTCCACCCTCTTTTCCGCAGCTTCTCTAGCCTTTGCGCAACCTCCATTCCACATAAAAGATCAGGGACAATTATCAAAATAAATAAATAAATAAATAAAAAGATCAGGGACATGCCTAATTGTTCTTTAGATACATGGGAATTCCTTTTGAAATTTGATTCAGAATGCACCGGGACCAAAATTACCTCAAGCAGGGCTGCAGTTCCACTGTTGGGATCGACCGCTCCAAATGTCCAGGCATCCCGATGATTTCCCAGAATGACAAACCTATACACATAAGGTGCTACGCAGCGATTAAAGTTGTCACAAGATGAGTTTTTTTCAATGTCTAATCCTCAGCATTGATGGGTTAGTGTCATTCTATTGATGCATTTTTTTTTTTTGTTGTTGCCATATTGAAATCCCTAATTGATTATTTCCATATGTGCATAGAATACTTGCATTACTGTTTTAAACGATTTATAATTACCTATCAGGTTCTTCTGCTCCTTCAATAACACCAATAACATTCTGGATTGTGCTCATGACTTGCTGTCCCTGAGAACAACATTCAAAAGAGCTATTTAGAAATTCTCTTTCCCTGATGAGCTTACGCAATCTACACCAATACTAGGTTTTGGCACTTACCTTGTAGCTAAGATTAACAATTCCAGGCCCTGGTCCGACCCTGTAAACCGGGACATCTGCTCCACCCTGCCACTCATCATTTGCTACCAATCCACCGATTGACCTTATGATTGCTTCACCATTCGCGGCCGATACAGGCAACGAAGGTATCTTAGGCATGTCATCTCTCCCCTCCACCTCCTCCTCCGATATCCTCTCACATCCCCCGCTACTCGGCCAACCAGGCGTGGTAGGATCACCACTCCCGCCATACACCGTCCCTACCTGGACTCCACTCGGTGGCATCCACTCCTCATCCGGAAACCATTTCGCATCGCCTCCACCGCCACCATAGTCCTTCCTATCAGTATATATCACCACCCCTACCGCACCTGCCTCACAAGCATTTTCCACAATGTCCCCTCTATATATCCGACCATACCTCGCCAATACAACAGTACCAGAAACGTTAGCTCCCATCCGTTTTAACGTTGCATAATCCTCTACTCGCCCATAATTCACATACACCACCGGTCCAGATACAGTACCCGACTTTGCATACGCGTGAAACGTGGGTAGGACTTCGTTGGCAACATCGGCATACGGATCACCTTCGTAGATTTCCTGTCTCAGGTCTAGTTTTGTTGGTGCGTCGTGAGGGGAGGGTGTTAGTGTCAAGGAACGTGAATCCGGGTAAGTGAGGAGCACGTCGTAGGAGACGATGCGTGATCGGATATTGGAGGAAGTGAGAGTGGATAGGACATAGGCTGCAGCTTCGGCGTTGGCCGGTGAGCCGGCAACGTGAGGTCTGCGAGTGAGGGTGTAAAGGTGGTGGGATATTGAGGCATTGTCTGACAGAGAACCTGATATGTATAGGGAGTGATAGGAGGATCTTGGCGGGGATGAAAAGAAGAGGAAGAAGAGAGGTGAGGCTATGACTATGGAGGTGATGATTGTTTTAAACATTGAACTTGATTCTTGTGTTTTGAGAAATTAATGGTTGTTAAGGGCGTTTTCTCAAGTAGGTGTGGGGGTTGAATTAGAGCTTTTCCATCTGAGAAAACTAGAGAGAGTGTGTGTTTTGTTGGTGGGTTTTTTGTTTTCTCTACTCCCCATGGGTAGATCCAAAGCTCAAGGGGAAATTATGAATAATCTGTACTCAATTCAAGTTGTCATTTTCTCAGTATCTTTTTTTTTTTTTTTTCACCTCTAGTGGATTGAGTGGATTTTCAACCTTTGATGCTTTATAATAGTAAGGGGCCCATTTTGGTATTATGATAAAGATATAGCCAAAAATAAGTCAGGAAGATATGTATATTAAATGTTTTGCATATATGGAATATCAATGTATATATTGGAAGCTGTACCATTATTTTTAATGTAATCCCCACCTGGCTTAGGCATATATTGGTAGATGGTCCTTGTTTTTGGCTCCCTAGAACTCTCTTTCTCAATTATTAATGTTGGTAGGCTGGGGATAACAAGCCAGTTGTGATGTTATATACATGATACACCTATATGCTTATAATAATAGTAATAGATGTATATGTATATGTGTATGTGTGTCACCTGCACAGTTGTCATGTTACATGCACCCATATGCTTATGAATAGATGTATGCGTGTGTTCACTACAGACACCAATAAAAGAAGTTTTTAGGATCCCACCAAGTATCTAAGTTTTTGCTTTTCTATGAACATTTTAATTTGGTGATCTCTTATATTAAATTGATGTAATAATAAAAAAATTGAGAATAGAGAAAAAAGAATTGCTTCTCAAATACGTTGTGACATGGGATCATTTATTAATTATCTTGCTGATTGGATCGTTTATATATATATATATATATATTAGGGTTAGCCTACCAGATTGGATAAATATATTATTCACTCTTCTATCTTAACTGATTTTCACCTTAGGAGGAAAAAAATCAAAACTGATTTTCGTACTAATTACCATCTATTTTTCTGGAATATCGAGGTGTATCTTGAATTCATAGTCAATGAATATAAAATAATTAAAAAAAATCTCACCCACTTGTTTATTACATTGAAACACCTGATCATGCTATAACAACCTCCATGATATGGGTTTCAAAATTTTCAAAAATCTTAATTTCTACACACTTCGGTCTCTATGGAAATAGTTTCGAATCTTATTTAATAAAAATGATGATAACGAGGATGAGGACAGGAGCTCAAATGAAATAATATCACAAATTAAAGAACATTGGGGTTGAGCTCAACTATATAAGTATGACAAAGTTATTAGAATTCCGATTCTACAATTCTGCTACGATTCGATTTTACTACAATTCTACAATGTTTTTATAATAATTTGACGATTTCGCCCTTCATATGAAATGTCCAAAAAAATTATGATTTAATCAAATATCCCAATATATGGTCTAGATTTATGAGAAAATATTTAAAGGGGCAATGTATTAGAAAATTTTGAAAATTTTAATA
This sequence comes from Cornus suecica, assembly GCA_963922005.1. Taxonomy (NCBI): domain Eukaryota; kingdom Viridiplantae; phylum Streptophyta; class Magnoliopsida; order Cornales; family Cornaceae; genus Cornus; species Cornus suecica. Next base: position 74,291,021 of record OY998240.1, on the reverse strand, counting down.
TGATTTAGATTTTTAAATTAAATATTTAATTATTAATATTTTAAAAAAATTAATAAAATTTACTAGAATTTTCCAATTCTACGATCCTCAAAATTATTCTACCTAGAATCTCGATTCTACAACATTATGAGTTCACATATTGACTACACAATAAAGGTATTTACTAGAACATCCAAATCCTTCTTCAACTGCTAATTCTTATAAGGCTTCTCCTGATGGCCCATTTTGTTAAAAATGTCTAAAATTTTAAGATCCTATTTTACAGACTCTGATCTGTGACTCAAGTCACTCAATGCCTTCTATTTCAGGAGCTGGACCAGCTTGGGTTGTTCTCTGTTTGGCCCATTCATTTTGGTCTAACCAGTGGTACAGGCAAAACAATTTGGCAACTTTTTGTTCCTCTCGGTTCTCTTCCTTATTTATTTCATAATTAAATTCAACAGAATTAACATTATTTTTGGAAAAAACAATATTAAAGACAAACAACAAGGAAAAGGAAATAAGAGAAGGGAGATATCAAAAACTCTCTCAAACATACTATATAGCAAATTAGTGGACATTGATCTAAATAATTCAAACTTTCAAATTAAATGATGAATTTGGTTGTTACAAGTGGTATGAGAACCGGTGTCACACTTGTTTTATAACTTACAAGGTTCGCGGTACCATCTTATATATTATTACAAAATTTTATTTGATATTCGTATTTAAACAATTTTGTTACAGCGGTACTGTGAGTCTGTGAACTATAATCATTTGACAAATAAACTTCTGATGCTTAGATTATATAATCCTAGCTCTTTAATTATTTTTTCCCATTAAAGCAAATATAGATTGCCCTAAGCTGGAAAGTTGAACAATGTGGTGCAGAAACACATGCTCATCTTTCACGAATATGTCCAACTTCACACACCAACAAAAACACACTCACGGGCACTACCAAGTTACCAACAACAACAACAAAAACCAAACATTTTATATATATGTATATATATATCTCATACACACAGTCCCACTACATTAATGTCAGTGGAAGCACCCGTGACATCTCAGTCCATGTCATGATTCTCTACAAAATCACTTTTTACCTAAAACATATAATTAACTACGTACTAATATATATACATATATATATATATATATATATATATATATCTGTATATCTAGATCATTGCATAAGCCAATTTCTCTATTGCACAAATTACTAGCTCCAAAGTCCAAACCAACATTCTGGTATATCTTTCCTCTCTTTGTAATTCCTGCGTCATTTTCTAATAAATGTTCAACTTTAGACACATTTTGTACTTAAATTTTCTTATTGTTCTTCTAAATGCAAGTCATGCACTATGTCACACAAAGGGTCTGAGACCCAAGACCTCTCCAGGGAAGCAAGTCACAGCAAACATGACACAAACCCAATTCTCAGAACAACAATTCATGAGGTGGGTTAGGTTTGTTGGGAGTCTTAAACACACTCTCTTCTCCACTGCAAAGAACAAGCTCTTCCCTTCTTATACTCTTACCGTCGATAAGAATCCGGCTGCCGGAGATTTCACTTCCATTCAAGATGCTATTGATTCTCTTCCATTCATTAATCTTGTCAGAGTAGTGATCAAGATTCATGCAGGAGTTTACAAGTATGTATTATCTACTCTTTTTTTTCTTTTCGATAACCACGACTAATCAACATGACCCATGTAAAGCAAAGCTCGGATTACGATAATTAATGACTGTGATCCGAACGAATTATTTGCACACAGTATGAATCAAAACTTGATATTTACTGATATACCAAGTCCAACTGGACCAACTCTTTCGGGTTGTTAGCTAGTTGTTTCAAAGTTCGAAGAAAAACCCACACAAACACACAATATTGACCTAACTCGACTTTCCATTTGGGGATGAGTATCATATCATTTGAGCTAATGTTGTTTGCAATTGCGATCTGATCAAAATAAAAATTAATTGGATTGAGAATTAGTAAAGGTGTGGCATACATATTTGAAATCTATTTTACTTAATTATTATTTTTTAAAGCATGCATGAGGAATATGTTTGATGTGGTAACTGTGAAATTTCCAGGGAAAAGGTGAATATTCCTCAATTGAAATCATTCATAACAATAGAAGGAGCAGGTGCAAAGAAAACAATTGTTAAATGGGGAGACACAGCTCAAACAATTGGGGCAAAAGGGAAGCCCATGGGTACCTTTGCTTCTGCAACTTTTGCTGTCAATGCCCCATATTTCATTGCCAAAAACATCACATTTAAGGTATTAATACCTATACACATTTCGTATGTATACATGTATCATGTCTCCAGAGGCGGAGCCAGGAATAATAGTTAGGGGGTAGATGCCATTTTTTATTAGTTTATTTTATAAATATATATAGTTTTGTAGTTTATTAAAGAAATTTTAAAAAATCTTGGGAGGCCATATGAAATTTTTATGAAGTTATTAATAAAATATATAATTTTTTGGGATAGCAAAAGATTTTTTGAAAATTTTGTGAGGGCCATATGCATTTTTATGGACTTAATTATTCATATAAAATACAATTTTTTGTGATAGTAAAAGCAATTTTTGAAAATTGTGGGAGAGGCCATGGCCCCTTGGCCAATAGCCCCAATACATGGCTCCGCCCCTGCATGTCTCGTACATCTTTTTAATATCATCTAGGCCTCCCTATAAAAAGTTGTATCTACAGTGATAAAAATTTAGTGATAGACTTAAAGTATATGTCACTATAACACAAAAGTTGATTTTCCTGTTTCGGAAATTCAAAATATAACATCAGTTTTTACTGGCAGTATAGATTTTTTTTTAAAATGTCGAGAATTGATGGAGGTGACAATTTACCGCCTGGCACTAAGGTGACACTTGAACTTATTGCTGAAATTTTTACTCCTAGTGGCAATTGCAACCGTCACTAAAACCTTATTTTTTCGTAGTGCCTCTCTCTCTCATTGTGCAAACAAATATATATATGGTGCAGAACACAACACCAGTTCCAGCGCCAGGAGCTATTGGGAAGCAAGCAGTGGCATTTAGAATATCAGGAGATACAGGATCTTTTTTGGGGTGTAGGTTCTTGGGTGCACAGGACACACTCTATGATCATATGGGTAGGCATTATTACAAGGACTGCTACATTGAAGGCTCTGTGGATTTCATCTTTGGCAATGGCCTCTCTCTTTTTGAGGTTTTATTTCTCTACTCAAACTATTCTTTTCCCAAGTCATCAATCATCATCAAAGAATAATTTTTTTAACTTGAATAGGAAAAACAGATGGCTAATAATGCCTCTCCCATCCTTTTCTTATTGGCAAGTGTTTGTTCTGCCTTCTTAGGTAGCAACTTCTTTGGGTCTTTTATAATCACGCCACCTTAGGGTCGACCCCACCATTATCTAGTTTCCTATATATATATATATATATATATGAGAAATGTAGACCATGCTTGGTATGCATTTCTGTAAATGATTTTATATTTTCTGAAAATAGAAAATGTACAAAAATTCTGTTTGGTTAAGTTTACGGAATTTTTTCTCAAAATTTCAATTATGAAAATACACGTTTTGAGAAAACTTTCTTTTCTTTTTTGAGAAAACAGTTTTCAGTTTACATAATTTTCAAGAATAATTTTCGTAAATGCATACCAAGCAGACCTCCCACCATGATTTGCAGGTATTGATTGTGTTTGTAGTAATAATGTAATAACTCGGACCATCCTAGTTTTAAAAGTAAGTATTAACAAAATGATGTCGGTCCCTTTTAAAAATAATTATGAACAGGATGATAAGTGATGCATATGACAAATCATGCATCTCACATAATATTTTGATGTAGAGAGGGCGCAACAGTCAAAAAAATAGTCCTAGAACTTCTAACAGTGAGTGGTCTTAGTCACACTTTGAGTCAGAAGGCGAGAGTTTTTGAATAGTAACAATGGGAAAAAGAGAATGATATCATAAAAGACTCACTTAAACGTATTTATTACCAATTGTAATTTTCTTTTGTTTAAGCAGTTCAGTGTTTCAATATCAAAAGCATTAATACAGAAGAATATGAATTTATGATAATATGGTTGTATAATATATATATATATATATATATATGTACATATGTACTGCAGGGATGTCATGTGCATGCAATAGCAAGGTTAACAGGAGCCCTAACAGCACAAGGCAGGAGTAGCCTGTTGGAGGACACAGGCTTCTCTTTTGTCAACTGTAAGGTCACGGGTTCAGGAGCTTTGTACCTTGGTAGGGCATGGGGTCCCTTCTCTAGGGTTGTCTTCGCCTATACATACATGGACAACATTATTATTCCCAAAGGCTGGTATAATTGGGGAGACCCTAACCGAGAAATGTATGGCCGTCACTCTCTTCATTTCTCTCACATTTTACAAAGTGCACACATGATTTATAAGAATACCGTCATGGTTGGACATTGCGGTATTGGTTTCGAAAAAAATTCTAATAATATTATCCCTCCATTTCGATTGCGGTTGTGATAATGATATAACATATTTGAAAATTAATTTTGAATAATTATTAATAATACATAACGGTATCAATACAATTCAAAAATATTACGAAACAAATACCACATAACACACAAGGGTTATTCCGCTTACAATTGTAGCTCAGGGTATGCACATATATATATATATATATATATGTATTATATTAAGTTAGATAGTGGGCACTTTGTTGGATCTTGTCATCCCTATTGAATGAATCCATCTCTAATATGGCAATATTTACACGGAGTATTAATTTTCATCAGTTAGCACTAGGAACATGATATCCAAATTATATATATAGATATATATCCTAATTGGTAAACATTATTTAATAAAAAGTCGCAAATACCCCTATAGCACATTGAATCCTTTATTTGTCACGATAGAAAGGGAGGACATGCCAATGTGTAATGCACCTCAAATGATCCTATTTAAAAAAAAACCCTAACGACCCACTATACTATCGTTTGCATGGTCATGTTTAAATTAGGCCACACCCACACTAGCATAACTGTGCCATATACATTAATCACTCGACTAAGCTCAGCATGGTTGAAAGTGATACATATATGCATGTTAATTGTTATGATTTTAATGTAATATATGATATATCTAATGTCTCTCTCCCTTTCTCTTGTGGGGCAGGACTGTGTTTTATGGGCAATACAAGTGCACAGGACCAGGTGCTGGCTTTGCAGGAAGAGTGTCATGGTCAAGTGAACTCACGGATGAGGAAGCCAAGCCTTTTATTTCACTTAGCTTCATCGATGGCTCTGAATGGATCAAATTCTAAAATTATTTCTGTCATCCATTAATCTTTGTAAAAGCAGCCCCCTTAATGATAATCTTGGTGATTAATATATATATAAATATACACACATATCATGGTTCAACGGATCTTTCGATAGGTTATATATCATCAAGTTCGTAATTTTTTTTTTTTTTTTAAAGTATTGATACAATTACACACCACCGATCTTCAAAACTTTGTGAATAATTTTAAAAATAAAGAAAAAAATTAAAAGTCTCTATTTAACCTTATTTTTCTTTTAAAAAAATGCTAATATTATATTATAAATAAAAGAGTGATAAGGTTCTGTCATCAAATTATTTTCATTCTAACCTTTTTTATTATTGAATTTTTATTTTAACATTAATTCAATTTTTATTTACCAAAAAATACTCATACTTTTTATTGTATTTTTATTTTGTTATTTTGGACACACGTGAGATCATATATATGTTCATCAACATTATTTATGATTATATCATAAAATTAATTTCAAGATGTATAATATTTTTCAATTAAAGAATATAAATTATGATGTGCAATCTGCTCAAGTTATTAAAAGTTACTAATTTGATAGCTTTTGATAAAATTGAGATTGGTAGAGGAGTTAAACAAATTGGTATCTGAAAATTTCGAAAGCACATTTTCTAAGATGAAATTTATCAAAACACAATTTCGTTACTACAAGATGGAAAACAAATTTTTCTTATAGTTTACTTGAATATCAATATTGGAAAAGGAAGTGTTCAAAATTTTAATTTAAATTGTATGAAAAATTATTTTTATTATTTAAAAAATCTTCAAGTTCAAATTTAATAGTAATTTTTTGAGTTTTTTTCTTTAGGTAATGATTGAATAAGGCCAATTGTTTCTTCTTCTTTTTCAAAAAAACAAATATGTCAAACAAATTAATATTGTGCGAGTCTATTAAATTATTAAGGGCCTGTTTGAAAAGCGATTTGGTCTGGTCTGGTCGCTGATCTGAAACTCTGTTTGATAAGCGGTTTGGTCTGATTCCAAATTTTATTGAATATATATATATTCAATTAAATTGTATATAAACACACACATATATACCATCACATTAAAATTAATGTGGCGGCGGCGGTGGCGGAAGTGGTGGTGGTGGAAATGAAACAAAACCACCAAAAACCAATTTTTTGTTGGTTTCAAAAATCTGATTTTTGGGGGGGTTTGGTCTTTGGTTTCATTTTTGAGAGACCAATCTTCTTAAACATAGTCTGATCTCAAAAATATAAAACCAAACTAAAAAAATCAAAACCAAATCGCGATCCAAACTCGCCCGAATGCTACCACATTAATGAATACTATGACACATATTATATACATACACAACACACACATACAGTTCTTGACATGATTTCTATGAAGTCAAGTATTCATCCCCTTCAAATAATATTAAAGGGAGATGATGCAACAATAGACGTCATCAAAACCAAGGAATATGATGATTTGTCCAAACCAACAATACTTAAAATTTACTAATTATACATAACACTGATTAAAAAGTTCATTTCACAACCCACCCAAAATGCATGTTTGGTCACACATTCTAAAACATCATCATGACACTACCTCTACACAATTTTTTGTACTTTTTTCTGTCATCATAACCCATCATGACCTTTCCTTTCTAGGTCACACAATTACAAAAGCATTTCTATCCTTCTATCTATAGCATTTCTCTAACAAACTCTGATGACCTTTCAAGCTTGCCCATAACACAATTCTTGAAACTAATCACTTCTTGCACTTGTGAACATGACCTTTGCATTCTGACCCCACTTAAACTATTCCTTGACTCCATCATTTCATTTAGTGAAACCCTCTTCTTGGGCCCGGATCCGGGTTCGGGCCTTTGCTTCGGGGCACTTTGGGACCTCAATTTGGCCTTAAATGATTGTGTGCTGGACATGTAATTTGGGCAATTTGTGTATGGCCGGAAATAACTATCAACAACACTAACACTCTTCGCCGGAGTCGCCGGAGCATTTGACCCACCCGAATTGACGAACCGTGGGGTGCTTTGGGCCGTAGAGAACCGGCATTCGTCGCCCGTGAGCCCCCAATCGACGTCCGGGAAATTGCGGTGGTCGGGTATGGATAAACGGGCCGGGTTTTGATATGGGATGGGTGAGGAGAGTGTGTGGGTAAATGGGGCGTCGCCGGAATCTGACACCCAGGTGTTGGTTCTCCGGGATCTTGATTTGGGCCTGCCCATGTCCACTTCCACTATCTTTGGGCTGCCCTCAATTGTGTTCATGACACTGTCCAAAGAAGCTGAGAGCCTTCTGCTATGCATTGATGCAGTGTATTCACTTCTTGTATCATCAAACTTCTCCTACAAAATACACAAAAACAAATTAAAAAAATTCTTATATAATCACCCCGAAATTGAAATATATATACATATATATATATATTGAATAGATTTTGACATTTTGGGCTTACAATAGATCTTCTGGCTCTAAATTGTGTATGAGCCATGTCATTATTGTTGATGAACCCTCTGGTCCTTTGGGCTCGAACTGTGGTCTGTGCTCTTATTAAAGCCTCCATGCTATGAAGTGTTGCAGTGGCTTGTTTTCGCACCAAATAGCCTCTAACAAGTGCTTGTAGCTTCACTAGTCCTTTTAGAGCTCTCAGTGCTTTTCTTGCCTATTCACATACCATAAAAACCATAAACAATTCTGTATTTCACCAACCAATTCAAATAATTTGCTTCAAAACATAATTTTTGCTAAGTTAATTATTCAATGTTTGCAAATGCACCGACAAAAATCATTTAGAATAAAACAAGCAGTTCATGGAATAAAATATTCCTACAATTTTTTGCTAATTTTGTTATAAATTGATGTGACAATTATTCAGATAAATATTTTAACTAAAAATCACAAAGTTTTAATGTAATTAATAAATGAGCATCGATACTTTTACCAAGAATTGGAACAGTATATATATATAAGTAAGTAAGTAACATTTTTCTTACCAAATATCCGCGGAAGATAGTCTGGATCTTGACGGCTGCCCACTTTTCGCGGCTGCCGGAGAACATGGTGCCTCTGCCGTGGCTAGTGAGCCTAACAACCGCCACCGCCGCCTGCGCAGCAGCAACGGCAGCGTCAGCAGCGGCGGCGGTTGCAGCCGCCACAGCAATAGCATGCATGCTCTGCTCCTTCTCTGTATCACTGTAGAAAGATCTCAGCCAGGCGGCCTCGGCCGCCGTTATGTTCGGCGGTATGGTGGCTTCCGGAATGGGATACGACTCGCCGGCGGAGTTACTGCCGGAATAGCAAGAGGTCCACCGGCTCTTGTCTTTCCGGTCGCCGGAATTTGAATTATGGTTTTGGTCTCTGTTTTTGTTTATGCCAAACAAGCCCTTGAACCACCTAATTGCTCTACCCATTTGCTCAATGTGAATGTGAAAGAGTGGGAGTGAAGAGAGAGGGAGTGTTTGGGGCCTTAAAATAGTGAATTTGAGAAATACCCAGTTGGATATTTCAGTTAAAAGGGAGTGTTACAGCTCACAATATATATAGGCTTTTTCTATATGGTGTAAAAGTTGTCATAACAGAGCTGTTAAAATAAGGTAGGTAAGAACAGAGATCAGAGTATAATATTTGAAAAATGATACTTCCTCTCTCTCTGAAAACATGTGTACACATTTGACTTTTTAAAATTTTATTTTGAATATTTTATTTTTTTAATTTTATCCTTTAAAATATAATATAATTTTAATTTTTAATGGAGTTTATTATTTTTTGAAGTTAATGAAAAGAGATAAATTAAAAAAATATAAAATTATATTATATTGGGATTTGAAAGTGGACACTTATTTTAAAACGGATAAAATTATGAAAATGAACACTTATTTTGAAACATAGAGTACTTATTTAAATAACCATATTATATGATATACAGAAATGTCACTAATTCACACCATTCATGCAAAGATTTAAATCATGTCAGTTGTTATGTTGTAATAAATTGTTTGCATCAATAAAATTAGAACATGAGACCTATTACTTTTTAAGCCACCCATTTGCACATTTAAATTTATTCATTTTATAAAGTAAATAAAATTTTCATTAATTACATTCTAATATCGAACAAATAAGTTTAAATATTATTAATATTAATCATGATTCGCATTATCGATTTAGTTATGATTACAGTAATCATGCAATAGATTGCATTCGGTCGATATTGAGATCAAATTATGAGTATCACAATATCTATTTGGTTATGATTGCAAAAATCATGCAATAAATTCGATCAATATAGATCTCAAATTATAAGTATCAAATCAGTATCGGTTGGACATAATAATATGGATACATTCTAAAAACATTACAACCCGACTATTTATTCCACTTGAAAGCTCACCCATTGGTTTTCACTAAAAGATTATACAACAATTATGACAGTAAATTTTTGTAAGCCTAATTTAAGGTTTTAGTGAAAACACTTGAAAACCCTTGTCAAATCACATAAAAAGTAAGAATTGAATCAAAAGTCCAAACTTTATGAGACCATGTGTAGAGAATGGTACATATATGAAACTAGGAAGTGCAATGATTCTCTAGAGATAGTTTTTTTAAAAAAAGAAAAGGGAGAAATAAAAAGTTCTCTAGAAGGGTGAGATTTTTTGAAAACCAAGTTGGGGTGAAGGTGGGGTTTCCTATTAAAAAAATGTTGCCACAACTCACAGTGTAGTCCCTTTCCAAACTGTAGAAAAGTTGTTAGGTAACAGTTGAATAAAGAAATAAAAATTTTAAAGTTCAAAAAAGTTTGTGAAAACAAAAATGAGGGAATTTCGTGCTTTTTTATCTCCTTTTTCAACGAATATATACCGCCATGACCTCGTGAAAAACTACATTACAAGACAAGAAACTGCGGCTGTGAGATGCAGAGAATAATAATATAGATACACATATAACTGGTAATAAATTGGAAGATACTTGACCAAATTTTTTTTTTCATTTAATGCTTCAATTTCTTGTTTTTTCCTGTTTGGAATAATGCTATTACTATTTTTTTTCCTAGAACCATAAACTCTTCGTAATAAACTTTCAGAGATATTTCACTGAGATAAGTGAAAAAATCAAATGAATAAATTTAACATATCTTTTAGGGTCATGTGCGAAAAACCTATCATAGTATAATACATTCTATTATTCAAAAATATGTGTGTTTTGCCTCCATTGTGACATGAATTGTCTGAAATAACCTTATAATAAATTATTTAAAAAACAAATTAAATTAAATTACAAAAATAAAAAAAAACAAAAAATATATTTATAATAAATATATTTAAGAAAATAATAAACAAATTAATTATATATTTTTTTCAAAAATAGTAAAATTATTTTGAAAAACAAATAAGACTATTATTTACAAACTTTTAATTTATATTTATATATCATTTTGATTAAAAAAATTATCCAGTTTATTTTTTTAAAATATATATATAATAAATTTACAAAAACAAAAACAAAAAACTGTAAATATTTAATAAAAAATATATTTAATAAAATTATCAAAACAAATACAATTTTACTTTCAAAAATATTAAACAAAAATTGAAAAAAATTATAAATGTTTTTAAAAAAATTTACTCATTTTATTTATTATTATTATTTATTATATATTTTTATTATTTATTATTTATATTAGGTTAGAAATGATATTTTAGAAATTTCATATTATTTTGGGGATAAGTTGCACATTTTTGTAATATAATGAATTTATACACACATTTTGTATCAATTGGGATTTTTTTGCACCTAGTAGCAAATTTCTGGTTTTTTCGCAAATAACCCTATCTTTTAAGTCAATGGTTTAAAGATAAAATATCCATAATCGTACATCATGAGAATCTTTTCATATCATTTCCCTTTTATTTTACCTGTTATTTCATCCGTCCCAAACCCAAAATAAGTGTTCAGTTTGGAATCCCAATATAATATAATCTTATACTATCCCAACTTATTTCTCTTCATTAATTTCAAAAAACTATCGGCCCCACTAAAAACTAAAACTATACTATATTTTCAAATGGGAAAATTGGAAACACAAAATACTCCAAATTTTTTTAAAAAGTAAAATGTGGACAATTTTGGAACAGATGGAGCACTTGGTGAAAACTCGAATCTTCAGACTTATGTTGAAAGAGAAGAATCACTGAATATTGAAAAATAATTATAATATAATAATTATGTCAATAATATGGAGTATCATTTAATAATTAAACTTTGAAAATTCAAAAACCAAAAATATTACTAAATTTCAAAAATTCATGTATCTTGCGTTGAGAAAAATCTCCTTTAATATATGAACAATACTCGGGTCCTTTCTGGGAAGACCAACTTCATCCTCCCCTTCTACATGACCCAATAAAATGAAGACACATATCTTCAAATAATTAAAAAATGTAAATGAATTTTACCCATCATTTTATGGGTTTTAACTCAAATTTATTTATTTTTTACTTTTTACTTTTTTCACTCGACTCTCCACCATTCCAATTTAGAAGGTCAGAGTTTTCACTCCAATTTTGAAACTTAGAATTGGTAAGAAGATGAAAAAGGAAAAAAAAAAAATTAAAAGCAACCATGAAACTATATAGTTTATACCTTCACGATCTACAAAACTAAAAGCTAGCTCATCAACAATAAACATTTTAGTCATGGCTTCTCTACACAGTTCTTGGTTGAAATTCCAAACACCAAGGCTATTACTATCATCTTGTGTCCCCGATTGAAATGATAAAATCTTTTGTTTCTTGTCTTTATTTTTTGGGGATTTGAAACATGTCTTCATATATTTTATTAAAACACTAGTCTCATTCGCACTTGGGTAGTTAAACATTCCTTTACAATAATTGAATTTAGCCCCATTTGCTTTTCCATTAGTAAAAAACTTAGTAAAATGCTCCCACACTTTAGAACGACCTTTTTGTTTAAGAGTGGTTACCTGTTCGACCTTTTCAGAATCAGAAGGTATGACAGTAATAACAATTGGAAACTTACTTGAAGGATTCTCATTAGGATCTTCTCTACCACCTGATTCAATTTCCATCTGAAAATAATAAAAAATAACATTAGGTGCTAGAGTATGATTCTATGAACACACCACACAACTAAATACTCGCATAAATTTTCTACCATTAATAAAACGGGTACATCAACATAAAAGGAATGTTTTTCAAATTGTCAAAAGAATAGAAAACTGCTACCAAAAAGAAATTAGATACTCAAAAACAGATGGGAAACAATGAATGATGGTGTTACCAACTTGAAAATTATTATAGTTTGACTGTTTGAGAATGGGTCATCACCTGAGGGATAGTTTATTAATTTAGTTGATGTTTCTTAATCTTATGGTTGATGTCTCCATGCGTGAGAAACAATGATTGGGTGGCTCTATTTCATTTTATATTATTCAGTGGTGATATTTGGTGACTTATTCATTTTAAGATTGTGGTTTGATACGTAGTTTGGTATGAGAGTATAGTCTTTCAACATGCTCGTGTGGAAGGCAATACACATGCATCTATCTATAAGTATTACTTCTCATGGTGATTTATTGGATATGCACACAGGAAGGAACATGCATTATGAATTCATTGCATTCCTTGGGGATCAGGAATCTATATACCTTACTGATTTGTGAACATAAGGTGGGAAGTGGAACTTGTAAAGATTCTTGACCAGGAATCTATTACGTCTCTACAATATTTTTGGAGAGAACAAGTTCATTTATCAAGATTACAAACAGATGGGTTGAAACGTATAGAGATTAGAGAGAAACAAATATAAATATATATATATAGAGAGAACAATACTGACGAAGCAAACGGAATCCCCGATCTGAGAAGCGAGGTCGATAATATCAAAGAGAAGGCGTAAAGTGAAGGGTTTGTTGGGAGAGAGACTTAGAGTTAGAGATGAGCTTGGAGAGTGAGAAAGAGAGGGGCGACGTTATGAATTAGATTTAGGGCATCAGACATCTGATATAATCATATATTCATAATATACATATTTCTTATATGATGTATAAAAATTAAAATATGAATATATGATATTAATATATATACTTGTTAATAGTTAGGGCCAACTGAGAGATGGATCAAGCTAAGTTAGCTAACAATCACCTTCAAGCCCAATTCAAATTTATTATAAAAAAAATTTAAAAAACAAAACCGGTTCCGGTTCGGTTCCAAAGGTTAAGAATCGGAACTGAACCAAAATTTTCGGTTCTTGAAAATCAAGAACCGGAACCGAACCCCTAGGGAACCGAACCTCCGCCCGCCGGTTCCGGTTCCAGTTTGGTTCCTGAACAGCTCTACTATCCATATTGGAATGAAAACTTTCTGACAAAGATATAACTATGATACAAACAAGGCCTTTTTTTTTTTTATTTCACCCCATCTATTTTATAGACATATCTTGAAGGAACGGATATATATATATAAAGTATTTCTTTTGTTCATCCGAATTATAAGAACATTTGTAATATTGTTTATTGTTGGCATGTTCTAGACTATAACTATGTTGAGTGAATTGTGAGGCCAGGTAAGTTTAGGAAAATTAAAGTGGTCAAACAAAGTCATTGACAAGCTTCGTCAAACTCAAATCAATATTACATTATCGAAAAATACAAGAGAAATGAAGGGAAGCAATTTTGGATAACGAAAATGCATATTGGAGGGTAAAATAGACATTTTTCAAGGCCAAAACTTTTGAAAATATGTTAGAGGAATTAACAGGGTTCAAATGGAAAACAAATTGAAAAAAATAGTTTTCATCATTTTTGTTACACATAACTACGCACATGGCTGGAGGGGGTACGCATGAGCCTACGTTCAAGTGTAGGCCAAGTTATGCTTAAGCGTAAGAAACCCTACACATATACGTAGGGTCATGCGTAGGTAACAACAGGGATTTTGGCAAACTCAAGTCCTGATCCGATTCAACTTCTTTTTACTTATCTTCAACTCCAACATATCCTAGCACGTGTATAAAGGATATTTACACCAAGATTGGATAGATTCACTCCTAATTACAAGAGGATTACACAAGGGAGGAAACCTAGTCCAAAAAGGATACAAGATTACTCAAAATATGATTCATCTCTCTATAAATAAGAGGAATCTCTACAGAATTTGATGTGGCTTTTGTGAGATCTCTGTAATACTTTCACAAATCAAATTTGTCTGCAGAGAGAGATATAAAGAGATCGCTTGATCATTCTATATTAAAGGTTTCTTTTATTTTTGACAGGTATTCAATTGTGCTTCAACGTTTGATATCTTTATATACAATTGAATGATCTGGTTGCTGTAAAATCATCACACCACCATTATGCAACGTGGTTGCATTGATCCGTTGAGAAACGGAGTCGTCAAAGTGCGGATTGGAGCGGGAAGCTTCATGGTTCTTTGATCCGTTGAGAAGTAGAGTTGTTAGAGTATGAAGATCGAATCGAGAGCTTTATGGTAGCGCGAGTGATTCAAGACTTTTAGACGTTGAGTGAAAAAGGCAAATCAGAGTTATTTATAAGTCTTAACTTCATAGAGTCTGTAAAATTCTTTGATTTATAGTGCATCGATACCCGAGTGTATCTGTGATTTTTGTTTAGAACGTTTTCAAGGTTTTTCACTTAAAAATATCGTGTGTCGGCTCTTGATTTATCTTTTGCACTTAGATTAATCTTTGCATGATTTAGCTTGTTAGAAAATTAAATTAAAATCGACTATTCCACAATTAAATTTTAATTTGTCAATAAATTCATAAAAGCCTATTTAACCCCCCCCCCCCCCCCCCCCCCCTTATTTTCTTACTCGCCTAGTAATTTCACGAATTATCCCCATAATCTAGCATTTCCAATTGTAGGGGGTTCGCAAGTTGATGATGTGAAGATAGTTTCTACACAAGTTTGTCAGTAAAATAACAGCAATGATGTTCTTATTGCTTTTGATTTGCTTTACAGAAAAAAATGGAGGAAAAGATAGCGAGTACAAGTATTTGAGAAATGTTTTCTCTCTGTCTAGGAATTTTCTCTCTCTTAGTCTCCAAAAAGTCCCCCTTTCAAATGTGCTCTCGCACCTCTATTTATAGATGTGAGTGTTCAGAAATCCTCGCGGACTTGTATTGCCACGTCAGCATCTGTCTCGTGATATGGCTCCTGCGTACCAATCCGCGATATAAGTTCCTTGCACAATATCATCCCGCGCATTTGTTTACGTGAAACGGATTCGCGTAATCTCATGCGCGGATTTATACAGTGCGCCATAAATACCTTGCACAGTGTTATCTTGCATTCGACTATGCGAAACGGATTCGCGTAATCTTATGCACGGGTCATGCTGTGCGCCATGCCCCGTGATCCGCGCATATTTCATCGCGGATCTGATTTATCCTTAGCCAAGGATGCCGTTATAGCTTTGTTGGGTAATGACCAATCATGCATGTCTTGATCATGTCCCTGAATACTATCGGCCTCTCTAAGGTACTCTTGCTTGGGACGGTGTAAATAAGGTCGCGACCCACTATTTACTCATCCTCAGCATTTCCCCTAGATTCCGAATAGTACTCCCTACGCGAGCAGCATATAGGGTTATGAGTTTCTGATGCGAGCTATAAAACACATCAGCCCCTCATACCTCCCTCTGTATAATGCAAGCTCTCGCGTAAAAACCATATTTGGGCTATTTCCCCAAGTAATCAATTATTTGGGCCAATCTCCCAAATAATCTTTTACTTGGGCCGGTTTCCCCAAATATTCCAAACCTGGGCCATATCCCAGATAAATAAAGCTTGGGCCATATCCCAAATAAATAAGCCTTGCAGATTAGTTTTCTTCGCGAGTTACCACATTTACATTTTTTCCCCATTGCGCTTTGATACTTAGCCAAGTATTAAAGTGCAATAACATGTGACTCGCGATTGATCGTTCTTTATATTGTTGTTTTGAATGCCACTTTTTCCCATGCCCCTTTTTTTTTCCTTTTCCTTCACAGATGAAGCATGTTTGCTATATTTCGCGAACCTTGATCAAATCCGCGACCTTCCTTTTACAGTTTTTCTGTTTTTCAGTTAACCTCATGTATGTACATATTTCGCTTTTCCCCATATCCTCCCTGTTTTTCCCAATTTTTCCATATTTTGGGATTCACGACTCTTTTCCAAGCGCTTGGCCAGGCAACCTTTCGCCTTCCTCGCGCATTTAATGCGCCGTTTCGGTTTCCGCGCCCATCACCTATATATTCTCTCATGTCATTTTCATCTTTCACAATTTTATATTTTCCTCAGAGCACCGTTGTCAAGCCCTTTATTTTGCACCCTTTTCTCATACCCTCATCCCTTTTTCGCGCTTTCCCCCTTACTTTAATAAAGCTTATTCGCAAGTTTTACTCTAACATGACAAAGACTTCTACACCAAAGCTTCTTGTACCTTCCTCTGGTGTTGCTCCCTCTGTACCTGATGCATCAGAGTGGAAGAAAACACCATTCTTAGATTCTCGAGATACATTCTGGACATCCGCGAAAGATCTAACTTCCCCTTCTATTTCGAGCCCACCTCTCACCCTTGATCCTGATAATGAAGCAGAAACGGCTTTCATT
This sequence comes from Cornus suecica, assembly GCA_963922005.1. NCBI lineage: Eukaryota > Viridiplantae > Streptophyta > Magnoliopsida > Cornales > Cornaceae > Cornus > Cornus suecica. Next base: position 74,274,055 of record OY998240.1, on the reverse strand, counting down.
CCTCCACTTTCTATTCCACATTTTCTTGTGGAGAGGGGTGACACTCCATTTTCCTTCATTGAGTATGAAGGGCATGTTGCCCCCATCAATGACTGGAAGATGTGGTCCAGTCACATTCTTACTCAAGACCGTCATCACGCCACCTTGGCCAAGGCTGGCATTCTTGAGTCCATAGAGTTGTTTTCGGATTTCTATGTCCGTCGTGATGTGGATGCTGGAGCACATTTTCCCACACCTTCGTTGCTTCATGGGGGGAGTTCACTCCCACCATTGAAGATGTGGTGGTTCTATTTCGGCTGCCTGTCCTTAATTCGCGCCCTATCAAGGCGCCTCTAGTTGAGGATGAAGATAAAAAGATTCTCAATCAACTTCGCGATTGTGGCAAGTATGCTTGCAAGCGAGGAAGCTGGTTTGATAAAGGCGTACTTCTTTCTGAACATGCCATATCCAGTCGCCCGAAGTTGTCCTATGCTGCCTGGTGCCACCACTTCTTTCGCGAGTATTCTCCGCGAAAGCCTGCTCCCGGTGAAGATTGCGAATCAGTCCCCGAACCTCAACTCAATGGGCCTTTGGAACTCGCGGGCTTCCTTGCATATTGGCTAGACCGTTACATATTTCAAGGCAAGCCAGAGGACAATCCCAGTAGTATGGTGTTCCTTCTAGCAGGCATGCTTTCGCGAGGTATACGTATTGCCTTGGCCCCACTTTTCCTTGGCACCTTGTACTCGCAATTGGACACTCTTGCGAATGATTTCGCACGTTCATTGGGTAGGTATGAAATTAGTACTCATGTTTCAGGTACATTCCTTACCCTCTTTCTTTTCGAGCGTTTCCCTAATTATGCTCTCATTCCTTCTTCCCATTATCCTCAATCCTTAGAAACCACTGTCCCTGTTTCATTGAAGTCGCAGGCTACCCGCTGGACTTCTCTTTCATCCTCACAAGCCCTTTCCTCATTTATTGATACATTTTCTGAATTTTCTTGGCGTCCATACGCCACCTCTCTGGAGGGTTCTACTCTCCTGATTTTTACCCAAAAGAGGAGATAGTATCGTATGACATAGCGGTAGATGATCACCTTATCTTTGCGGCTATTACTCACAAGTGTCACCTCCCTATTTTCAGCGAGACATTTGATACCATCACTCCTTATAACCCTTCATGCGTAGCAAGACAACTAGGCTTTGATCAGGCCATTCCCCCTCTACTTCCTCGATACCGCGAGGATAATTTTGACAGGTGTTTCATTGCCTATCGTGAGTCTATTGAGAGGAGTGTCCGCATATTTTCTACTGTTATTTTTATCCAGCCTGGCACTCGCAGAGGTGGAGTGACTGAGGCATATCATGAGTTATGGAAGGAGCAACTTGTGAGATTCCAAAGTTTCATGGCTGAAACTCCCCCTATTCCTATTCCAGTTCTAGTCTTCATTACAGATCCGTCCTTGAAGCTTCGGAAGGTAAGGGCCAAGACTACGCCAAAACATCATGCTCAAGCTTCTCAGCCTCAAAAACCCAAGGCAGCTACTCGCAAACGGTCTCTCCGCGAGGAGATTCCTCTTGCGAGACAACCTATCCGCGAGGAGCCTGTTCACGAGAAGGCCTTCCGCGAGGAGCCTATCGCGAGGCGTCTGGTAAATTCCTAACTTCTCTTTTCCTTCGATGCATTATGTACTTTCATATGTTGTTAGTAACTCCTTCATTCTTTCTGGAGCGTTCCAGCGCCCAAGCTACAGGTACTGCTAGCGTTTCTACTGATTCATTGGACCATGTTCCCTTATCCATTAGACTTAAAAATCTTTCCGTCGCAGCAGTACTGGATAATGTTCCTCTTGCGAAGAGGAAAATGAAGCTTTCCAAGATTTTGCAGCCTATTGTAACGGAAGATGCTCCTAGCTCAGAGGAGCCCCCTTTGGTGAGAAAACACAAATCCTCGTCTGTCATTCCACCTCTTGGTGTTTCAGACCCTACCTCAGAAGAGGCCTCCCTGGCCGAAAGATGCAGACTTGTTTTGGAAAAACTAAAGTACAAAAAGAAGGCTGATGCGACTTCATCATTGCTTGATACTAATGCTCGCGTGGTCGAAGAGATGAGGACTGGAGATGAGGCAGGGGAGACAGAGGTCGCCAATATACTTTCTGATTTACCCAGGATGGCTCTTTCCCAGAGTAAGTTTCCAACTCTGATTCTAGATACTTATTTCCATTTTTACTGATTCATTATTTTTAATACTTCGCATCTATCCTTGTTTTAGGTCCCAATGAGATTTTATCTCTGCGTGCTCCAGCCTCTCCAAGAGGTGGCCTTCATTATACTGCAGCTTCATCAGATGACGAGGACAATCTCACCATAAATTCGCTATTCAGCAAGTCCTCTCAGCCTACCCTTGAGGAAGCAGAAGATGATGACACCTCATCCTCTTCTCGCGATAGCGTCATCTCCGCGACCTCTACTCCAGAAGGGGATCGCGAGGCATCCTCAGATCGCGAGGTTGAGGAGACCATAGTGTCTCGTGAGACGTTGCCCAATCTGCCTTCCATCCCTGCTTCCCCAAAGGTCGTTGATGATATAGCAAAGGATCCGGACTTTGATGATAGGCATTTGCAGCCTCTTGATGGTGATCTTGCATCCAAGGTTGCCGCAACTTTCGCAGACCATCCTAACATTGAGAGATCCCTTTTTGGCACCCCTATTCCAGAGGTTGAGGGAGGTAACCTTTCTTTTATCTTTTTCTTCTTTCATTTGAACTTTTAATGCCAAATTGTGATTTTATCATGTCCCCCTCCCTATTTTTTAGGTACAAACTCCGAAACTCAGGAGATGATTAATGAGCTACTCCATGATACTCCTGCTGAGGTGCATACAGAGACACTTCCATCCCCATCTCGCATCATCGTGCCTGATTCCTGCGAGCCTGTTCGCGCCTCTTCCTATGATCCTCCCGGGTCTGCTCGCGACCATGTATCCACTTCTTGCATGCCTGTTGTTGCACCTATCTATAATGCTGCTTCTTCAGTGCCAATACCTTGGCATCAGTGGTTTTGTTATCCGCGAGACATTCCTGTGCTAGATTTGATAGAAGCAGCTCATCAAGAGACCTTTGCTCATATGGAAGTTCATGAGCTACTTTTGCAAACGGTCCACCTCCAGCTCGTTGCAGATGTGTTTAGGACCCTTTCAAAGACTGCTATTCAGGACCTCGTCCCTGATACTCTTCCGAGATGTCATGCCCGTATAAAGGACGGGAAGAAGGTAGGGATGGATGTGTCCTGGCGGGAGGCCCGTCTAGCTATTATTCAGAGACTCTATGATCACCATCTTGTCGAGCTGAGGGAGTGCGAGGCTCTTCAAAGAAAACAGGCAGAGATCGTAGAGTCTCGTAGACAGTTAGCACTGCTCGAGGAGGATGAGAATAAACTTCAGGATTTAACTGAACATCTCGAGCATGCCCGTCTTTATTTAGAGGAGCATGAGGGTTTCAAGTTATCAGATCCTATTACTCGAAACCTCTTCTAGCTCATTCCTTGTATTATTATTAGGCTATCCTCTACTTGTAACCACATTTTTGTTGTATATCGTTGTATTGTGATAACATTTTTGATATACTTATATACATGGGATGCTTTGTTTGATACTGTCTTTATTTGAAACATATTTTTTTAACAACATAATCCGCAACGCCTTTATGTCTGATACAATTTAATACATTTCACATTCAGAGGTCTAGCTTTCTCACGAGTGATTTCATGCTTCATCCTGTAATATCCACTGCTTCTCTCGCTTACAATCACATACGGACCTTCCCACTTAGCCTCAAATTTTCTTACCCTTTGTCCCCTCATGATTGCCGGTACCACTTTCAACACTCTGTCTCCCTCTTTGAACCATCTGTATCGTACCCTTTTGTTGTAGTTCTTTGCTTGCATCTTATTGTATTCTTTCTGATTTGCAAAGGCTTCGGCCCTTATTTCATCCAATCCTTCTATCTCTAATAGCCTGTCCTCTAAACTACTTTTGCATGCCAACCTTTTAGCAGCCACTTCCATCTCCGCAGGTAGTACAGCCTCTGCTCCGTAGACTAATGCATAAGGGGTCATGCCTGTTGCACTCCGGTATGCGGTCCGATGTGCCCACAGTGCTATTGGAAGCTCTTCCACCCATTTCTTCTGATTATCATGCACCAGCCTGGACAAGATTCGAATTAACGCTTTATTTGAAGCTTCAGGCCCATTCCCTTTTGGATAGTAAGGCGTGGACTTGTGATGAATAACCGAGTATCTGCCCAACAAATCCGCGACCTTACTATTGACAAAAGAAGTCCCATTATCTGACAGTATCACCTTTGGTATCCCAAATCGACAAATGATATTCTCCTTTACAAATCGAACCACATTGTCTGCTGTTGTTCGTCGCAACGGGATAGCTTCTACCCATTTTGTGAATAATTTAGTTGCCACTAAAATCCATGCATGTCCCTGAGCTTGTGGCGTGATTGGTCCAACTATGTCCAATGCCCAAGTATGGAAAGGCCTGGGCGTAGCTAAACTGTGCAATTCAGTTCTCGGAGCATGAATGAGATCCCCGTGCACCTGACACACATGACATTTCCTGACAAAATCGCTACAATTCCTTTCCATTGTTGGCCAGTAATATCCAGATGATGACATCTGTTGAAACATTTTTCTAGGGCCTTGATGACCAAATACGTGGACTTGTTTCAATACTTCTCCCGCTTCTTCTTCGCTTACACACTTCATCAGTTTTCCTTCGAAGCTTTTGCGGAACAATTTTCCCTTTTGTAAGACAAATCGCGAAGCTAATTTTCTGAACCGCGGTTGATCCTTTTCAGGCAAAACCCCATCCTTCAGATAGTGCACATATATATCCGCCAATCTATCAGGCCTGCTATATTACCTTCGCTCGTGGATGGATATGCATTACAGTTCTGACAACTACTTTGTAACCTTACCGCCTCATCCTTCATACTTGGCCAAAAGAAACCTTCTCGCTGCAAAACTCGATAGAGACTGACATCCGCTTGACCACATGTTTTCTCGTGAGCTTTCTGAAGCAGTCCTCTTATCTCGTTTATTGCCACACATATGGCTAGAATCCTTCCGACCGCTCTGTAATATAACACACCTTTTATGATCTGGTACTCTCGTCTCAAGGCATTGTTATCATTCTTTAGCAGAGCCTGTACTATTTACGCTCTCCAATCATGCTCTTCACATACTTCTGATTTCACCCCGCCACTGACTACAGAGTTAGTTCTTCACACTACTTGCAAAGAAGACTCTGATCCTTGAAAATGTAGTCGCAAGCCCAATGTGGCCAATGCATCGGATCGTCGGTTGCCTTCTCGCAACTCGTGTTGAAAGTTCACAGTCTCAAAGCCTTCTATCATCCGACGGATAAGGGTTCTGTAAGACACTAGATGAGGTTCTTTAATGGCATACTCCCCTTTAATCTGCTTAATGACCAACTTGGAATCTCCTTTAACATGAAGTATTCTTGCCCTCAACTGCTGAGCCATCATTAATCCCAGCACTAATCCTTCATATTCGGCTATATTGTTGGTGCAAGGAAAGTCGAGTTTGTAAGCCATGACTAATTCCTCATTTGTTTCCTCATTCCTCAGTACAAAACCAGCCCCACCTCCTTTTTCTGTGGATGAACCATCGAACTCTAAAGAAAACTCTGTACTTTGAGCCGTACTTACCATTCCCACCTCCTCTACTTTGGGTTTGGCTCCCCCAGGAAATAAAGCTAGCAAATCCGACAAAGCCTGGCTTTTTACTACTTTCGGCCTAGAGCATGTGATCTCATATTCGGACAGTGCTAATAACCATCAAGCAGTTCTTCCACTGAGTATGGGCTTTGTGAGGAGATACCGAATGGGGTCACTTTTGGTGATTAGTTCTAACGGATGTGCCAGTATATAATGTCTGAATTTCTGGGCTGCAAATACTAAAGCGAGACAGTGTTTTTCCAACGATGTGTATCGTGACTCTGGTCTTTTAAGCACCCGACTGATGTAATAAACAAGCTTTTCTTCCCCCTCATGTTCCTGGGCCAACAGAGCTCCCACAGATTTATTGGTGGAAGTGAGATACATTATCAACGGTTTTCCTGACTCGGGCGCGACCATTGTTTTTGGTGATGCCAAAATAATTTTGATCTTCTCAAAGGACTCTTGCTGCTCCTTTCCCCAGCTGTATACAGATTTTTTTTTCAACAAAGGCATGAGTGGGTGAGTTACCTCTGCTAGTGCCGGGATAAACCTCCTCAGATAAGATATCTTCCCCATAAAAGTTTTCAACATTTTACGAGTTGCGGGTGGAGCCATTTCTAATACTGCCTTAGCTTTCGTCGGGTCCATATCAATGTCGTGCCGATGTACAACACACCCCAAGAACTTTCCTTCTGGTACTCCAAAGGCACATTTGAGGGGATTCATTTTCAAATTATACTCGCGACATTGTTGCAGTACCTTTCGCAAATCACCCACATGATCTTGCGTGACTCGGGATTTTACCACCAAATCATCGACATAGTCCTCGACAGTTTTATGCATCAAGTCATGGAATATAGTTGTCATGGCGCGTTGATATGTAGCTCCGGCATTTTTAAGCCCAAATGGCATGACCGTGTAGTGGAAATTCCCCATTGGGGTGCGAAAAACAGTTTTCTCTGCATCCTCCGGCGCCATCTTAATATGATTGTACCCACTGAATCCATCCATTAACGAGAAAATCTCGTGTCCTGAGGTTGCATCCACCATAATGTCAATGTTGGGTAGAGGGAAATCATCTTTTGGGCAAGCCTTATTGAGATCGCGATAGTCTACACATACGCGTATCTGCCCAGTCTTCTTCTTCACAGACATAATATTCACGAGCCAGGTTGGATGTTGGGTTGGCTTGATGAATCCTGCTTTTAGCAGCTTCTCCACTTCCGCCTTAATTTGTACCTCTAAATCGGGGTGAAATACTCGTTGTTTTTGTTTCTTTGGCTCCAATGCGGGATTTACATGAAGATGATGGCTTACCAATCCAACATTAAGTCTTGGCATTTGACTATAGTCCCAAACGAACACATCCCGAAATTCTTTGAGCAATTCTATCAAAGCGTTTTTAGTTTCGTGTGGCAACGTATTGCTTATGAAGGTAGGTCGTGGATCTGTACCATCGCCTATGTCCACTTCAGACAAACTGTGCTCTGGTCGTGGATTCACTTTTATTACTTCAGGGTCTGTGCTCAGTTTTCCTTGTTCAATCTCTTCTTTCCCGGGGTCAGTGCCGGCTGTGCAGGTTTCTAACCCCTAACCCCGTCATAATTTATACACTATTCGCCCATCAGGCATTTTGACCCGCGACCAGCTCACCTCCTCGAGCTTTAGCTTAGTTGAATTTCCATCATCCGATCCTTTCCATTTTAGTAACGGTGTAGTAAAAACACCGGGTCCGTCCTCTTCACTGTATTCCGAAAAATAGACTGCATCTGTAAAATGTGCTTCAGATGCGCAAAATGGATTCCTGGATGCTTTTACAGTCATAATCCCTTCTCCCCAACTGACCTTCATCACTTGATGATAGGATGACGGTACTACGCCGTGTGCATGGATCCATGGTCTACCCAGCAACAATTGATATGAGGGCTCTCCTTGAATGACATGAAATTTAGTAGGCCCCCTTATTTTCCCGATTTTGAGATCTAATGTCGCAAATCCCATAGTGGCCTGTTGATCTCCATTGAAACCAGTAACTGCTATGGTATGGTTTACGATATTGCTTTTAGGAAATTTAATCATCCGTAAAGTGGCTAACGGGACTAAATTAACTGATGTTCCTCCGTCTAAGAAGGCTCGTTTCATCTCTCGACCGTTCATCATAGCTGGTACATACAGAGGTCGGTTGTGGGCAAATGGCACTTGCTTGTCTGCTTCAGAAAATGTGATCTTACTGGAATCTTTCTCATGCTGCGGAATTACAATGGTATGATTGAGTGCAACAACTGTTTGCTCTTTCAAGAATTCCTTCACATGTTCCTGTATTGGGAGTTGATTGAAGAAGACGTCTATCTTAGCATTCTCCTTGGCCTCACATACTGGCGGACATTCATACTTGGCGGTATTTGTCATATCCTCAGTACTGTCTCTGGCGGTCACCACAGCCACATGTGCAGGGAAAGGCTCATTAACTACATTTTTTGCCACTTCCAAGTCTCCCGATGCTATTTTTCGATGTACCAGACCTCGAAAAGCCCAACAGCTCATCAACGAATGCCGAATACTCCTGTGATAAGGACAATAGTTGCTCTTCATCTTTTCCTCTCTCGACGGCACCTTTTGTACTGGAGGTAGCGTTATGACACGATCTGCGACCCATTGATTCAGCAAAGCAACTGCCTCTTTTTCACTGAAAGGTAAACGGGGCGGTTCAGATCTCCCAGTACGCTCTTCCCTGGACTTTTCATTCTGCGTAGCTGCTACCATCGGTATTCGCCTAGTACTGATGTTTGGTCGTGTTGGGGGAGCCAAAACTTCTCCCAACCTTCGGGCATTATCAACAAGTGCAGAAAACGTTTTGACCTCATTATTGACCAGATGCACTCTGTATTCCCGCAACATTCCTTCTATACAAATTTTGATCAATTGTAGTTCGGAAATTGGTTCATGACATTGTAAAGCAGTCTCGCGAAATCTCCGGACATAAGCCACCGCCTCTTCCCCAAAGAGTTGTATTTGCCTTGTAAGTGAAATCATTGAGACCTCATCATCAGCTTGGAAGAATTTGGTGTATAATTTGAGCACCATATCCGTCCAACTGGTTATTGAAGCCGGAGCGAAGCCACTATACCATGTATATGTTGTTCCAGTTATAGATTTGGAGAACTCTTTAAGTTTCAAGTATTCATTGTTTCTGTGAGGTCCCAGAGCATCCGTGAACCTGGCAATGTGTTCTTTCGCATTCCCCTTTTTGCCATCAAACTGATGAAAGCTTGGTGCCCCATAGTTTTCTGGATAAGTCAACGCCATTATACTAGGATGGTATGGCGGGGCAATTTCAACTTCCTCTATTTCAGATTTTTCGTTCAGGATAGCTTGCAGTTGTTCCTTTGTGATGTATGGCTCTTTTTCCAGGGGTTCAATTCTTACTGACTCGCGAAAAAGTTCTTGTGTTGAATCCTCTGGCAAAGTCTGATTGTCCATCCTAGGTGATTCAGTGCTTGGTGTTGAAACGCGTGAGGCCTCCATGAAGTGAAGAATGGCCTTTTGCGTTTCTTGGATGTTAAGAAGAGTTTGTAGTAGAACCGATGGCAATTCCGTTGAATTATGTATTAGCTCTGCCATCGGAGGGGTTTCTGCCCGATCCTCACCAACATTCGCGCGACGACGTTGTCTTCGTGTTGGCTGGACTGGTTCCCCTCCTTGTGTTTGTGCCACCGTTTCTTCTTCGACTTGCTCAGTACGCCGGGTCGATGGACGACCTCTCCACCGAGGCTGACGAGGCTCCACTTGTGCAGAAGACATCTTCTCCCCAGTGAAGTCGCCTTTAATGTAGGGGGTTCGCAAGTTGATGATGTGAAGATAGTTTCTACACAAGTTTGTCAGTAAAATAACGGCAATGATGTTCTTATTGCTTTTGATTTGCTTTACAGAAAAAAATGGAGGAAAAGATAGCGAGTACAAGTATTTAAGAAATGATTTCTCTCTTTCTAGGAATTTCTCTCTCTTAGTCTCCGAAAAGTCCCCCTTTCAAATGAGCTCTCGCACCTCTATTTATAGATGTGAGTGTTCAGTAATCCTCGCAGACTTGTATTGCCACGTAAGCATCTGTCTCGCGATATGGCTCCTGCGTACCAATCCGCGATATAAGTTCCTTGCACAATATCATCCCGCGCATTTGTTTACGCGAAACGGATTCGCGTAATCTTATGCGCGGATTTATACAGTGCGCCATAAATACCTTGCACAATGTTATCTTGCATTCGACTGTGCAAAAGGAATTCGCGTAATCTTATGCATGGGTCATGCTGTGCGCCATGCCCCGTGATCCACGCCTATTTCATCGCGGATCTGATTTATCCTTAGCCAAGGATGCCGTTATAGCTTTGTTGGGTCATGACCAATCATGCATGTCTTGATCATGTCCCTGAATACTATCGGCCTCTCTAAGGTACTCTTGCTTGGGACGGTGTAAATAGGGTCGCGACCCACTATTTACTCATCCTCAGCATTTCCCCTAGATTTCGAATAGTACTCCCTACGCGAGCAGCATATAGGGTTATGAGTTTTTGATGCGAGCTATAAAACACATCAGCCCCTCATACCTCCCTCTGTATAATGCAAGCTCTCGCGTAAAAATCATATTTGGGCTATTTCCCCAAGTAATCAATTATTTGGGCCAATCTCCCAAATAATCTTTTACTTGGGCCGGTTTCCCCAAATATTCCAAACCTGGGCCATATCCCAGATAAATAAAGCTTGGGCCATATCCCAAATAAATAAGCCTTGCAGATTAGTTTTCTTCGCGAGTTACTACCTTTACACCAATTTTCAACATCAATATCTAATATTTGTTTTTTTAAAAAAGCACAAACTTAAATATGGATAGGTATAAATAGTATAGTCTCATGGTTGTTTTTTCTTTCTTTTTCATCTTCTTACCGATTCTGAGTTTCAAAATTGGAGTGAAAACTCTTACCTTCTAAATTGGAATGGTGGAGAGTCGAGTGAAAAAAGTAAAAAGGAATTTATTTTTTAATTTGGGTTTAAACCCATGATGGGTAAAATCCATTTACATTTTTTAATTATTTGGAGACATGTGTCTTCATTTTATTGGGTCACGTATGAGGGGAGGATGAAATTGGTCCGGAAAGGACCCAAGTATTGTCCTAATGGTTGATTACCTTTCAAAAATAATATATATGCATATATATATATATATAAGTAAAAACTTATATATATATATATATATATATATATATTTAGTTGATTGGTGGGTATATCCGTGTTTGCTCCAAAAATAATTGGCCTTATTGTTCGGTTGATTCTCTTGTTCTGTGATATGCAATCGTGTCAGAACTGGTGACGGAGTTCAACTGGTTCAAAATGAACGAGTCTCATCTCTTTTGAACATGTGGAATAGAATTAGGTGATTTACAAAAGAGATAACTCAACTCTCATATAGGGTTCTGATTGCCTCAACGAAAAGGACTTTTGGGTAACCGAAAGAAAATGACAGGAATTGAAAGAACGAATGCAGAGAATTTAAATTGCAGGAAAGTAAAGATTTGTAAGGAATTGAATGAACTGGTAATGTAAAGATTAACAGGAAAATAAATGGTATTGAAAGTGCGGGACAATAAAATTAAAGGAACGATATTGAGAGGAATAAACATGATAAATTAAATTACATAATGAAAATAAAGACTGCTATTATAGCAAAAGACATTTTTGTATTTGGTGTTGGACCTCTACAACAGAGGTATGCATTCTTTATTTATAGAGAGAATGTATTAGAAGATAACTCCCTAATAAAATAAATAAATTAATCTAATAATTATCAAAAACTAATTTAACTCTTATGTAAACTTTATATTTAAGCAAATATCATAAATCATTACAACTCGTATAATTAATTTATTTCAAATATATTTACACAAGTGTCTGAAATCTTTCGTTTCTTATATAAATTATCTGTTGGACAAAATTTTTAATTTTTTATATGGATATCCGTTGGCTAGAAACTCCAATCCACTGGTGAACTATGTTTATCAATTCAGTCTTAAATTTTAATTTAACATGTTGCTCGTTTGGGTGTCAACAAACCGTATAAGCATGACAATATAAGCTGACTCATTTCATTTGCATAAATTTGTATAATATCCACAGTATGATAATATGTACCCCTCCTCATTGTAGAATCAGATTCTCAAATCTCAAATCTCAAAAAAAAAAAAGAGTGAAAAGAAACAGGGTATAGAGAATTTGAAAGAATTGAAATTTCAAGCCACCAATCAGAAACTCAGAAAAAGAAAAAGAAAAGAAAGGAAGGGTTGTACTTTGTGGAGCGACGTGTCCTTAAAAAAGCAGAAGATACCCTGTGTCCCCACTCACCATCTGACAATCTCGTGACTACTACCATTTTTTAATATATATATATATACATATATGGGTAAAGGGCAAGAAAATCAACAGAGTTTTTACAAGAAATCTCTCAAATCTAAAAATTTACCTCCAAATTATTTAAAGCATGCCCTTTACCTCTAGCTGTAATATAAAAATATATTTCTATTCTCTTCTATTTTACTAATTATATTTTTATTTTTTATTATAAAATATATTAATAAATCCATTTTACATACATATTTTATCCCCAAATGTATATTTGTTAATAGGTAAAACTATTTATTTTAATTAATTTAGAAGTATAATAATGATAAGTGCACAAAACTTAATTTTTATAATAAAATTGTTGAATAAATCATTTTCAATGTCATTAAATTACATCTACATTTATGTCTTTCATTTATAGGTGTAAAGTGAGAAATGAATCAAATGCACATGGATGAAAGTTGGATGAATCAAATACACATAGATGAAAGTTAGAAGATTCAAATGCACATGGAAAAAGAACAAAATGTGATGAAAAGTTATGAAAAAGAAAAGAAAAGAATATTTGATTTATCTTTACAAGTTGTAATTTGATTCCAATATTTCTCTATAAATATGGATACATCTTGAAGAAGAAGAGGGGGGAGGAAAGAAAGAAAAGAAGAGGAAGGAGAAGGAGGAGAGCAAGAAGGACACCAAAGAGGAGAAAAATTTATCTTCAATTCCGGGTTTTATTGTTCTTACTTTATTATTTTCTTTTTAAGCATGTGTAACTAAATCCTCAACTAAGGTTGAGGATGAAACCACCATTTATGAAATAAATTTCTTTTAGTCTTTTATCAATTTCCATGTGTATGGTTTAAATGCTTATGATTTTCGCTTCATAGTATTAATTGTTTTAAATTCTTTTCACTATAAATGTGCGAGAAACTTATATCGCGGATTGGTACGCAGGAGCCATATCGTGAGACATATGCTGACGTAGCAATACAAGTCCGCGAGGATTACTGAACACTCACATCTATAAATAGAGGTGCGAGAGCTCATTTGAAAGGGGGACTTTTCGGAGACTAAGAGAGAAAAATTCCTAGAGAGAGAGAAAACATTTCTCAAATACTTGTACTCGCTATCTTTCCCTCCATTTTTTTCTGTAAAGCAAATCAAAAGCAATAAGAACATCATTGCCGTTATTTTACTGACAAAATTGTGTAGAAACTATCTTCACATCATCAACTTGCGAACCCCCCTACAATGACGAATGCCTGAAAGCCTTTGAGAAACTCAAAACATTGTTGACCATAGCACATATCATGAAGCCACCGAATTGGGATGCGGCTTTTGAGATTATGTGTGATGCATCTGATTATGCAGTTGGAGCTGTGTTAGGGCAACGTGTGAGTAGGTTATCCCATGTGATCTATTATGCAAGTAAGACATTGAATGAGGCACAATTGTTAGAAGTTGTGTTTGCATTAGACAAGTTTAGGTCCTATCTGTTAGGGTCTAAAGTCCTCATTTTCTCAGATCATGCTGCACTTAAGTATCTCTTTTCTAAAAAAGATGCTAAGCCGCGTTTAATTCGATGGATCCTATTGCTACAAGAGTTTGATATAGAAATTCGAGATAAGAAGGGGTCTGAAAATGTAGTAGTTGATCATTTGTCTAGGATCATTCTTGAGACATCCTCAGATTCCATGCTTATTCTTGAGTCTTTCCCTGATGAACAACTCTTTGTTGTATCTGAGTCACCTTGGTTTGCCGACATTGTGAACTATCTTGTCACAGGTCAAATGCCTTCACATTAGACTAAGCAAGATAAATCCAAATTCTTATCTGAGGTCCGTCATTTCTTTTGGGATGATCCGTACTTATTCAAGTATTGTCCTGATCAGATTATTCGAAGATGTGTTCCCAATTGTGACCAAACTAGTGTAATATCCTTTTGTCATGATCATGCATGTGGAGGTCATTTTAGTTCAAAGAGAACCGCTGCAAAGATATTGCAATCTGGATTTTACTGGCCCTCAATCTTTAAAGATTGTCATTCTTATTGCTTAGCATGTGAGCGATGCCAAAAGTTAGGGAGTATTTCACATCGAAATATGATGCCTTTAAACCTAATTATGATTATTGATGTTTTCGATGTTTGGGGCATTGATTTCATGGGACCATTTCCTAATTCATTTGGCAATTTGTACATCCTTGTCGCAGTTGATTATGTGTCTAAATGGATTGAGGCAATTGCATGTAAAACTAATGATCACAAGGTGGTAGTCAAGTTTTTGAAAGATAATATCTTTTCACGTTTTGGTACACCCCGTGCTATTATTAGTGATGGGGGGAAACATTTTTGCAATAAGGTTTTCGAAGCATTAATGAGAAAATATTGTGTAACCCACAAAATTGCACTCGCTTATCATCCCCAGACTAGTGGTCAAGTTGAGTTATCCAATAAAGAGATTAAACACATTTTGGAGAAACAGTTAACCCAAATAGGAAAGACTGGTCCTTGAGACTTAGTGATGCATTGTGGGCATACCGTACTGCATTTAAGAACCCCATTGGAATGTCTCCTTACCGAATGGTGTATGGTAAAGCTTGTCATCTCCCAGTTGATTTAGAGCATAGAGCCTTTTGGGCTATTAAACAACTCAACTTTAACTTTGACAAAACAGGATTCCATAGGAAGCTTCAGTTGAATGAGTTGGAGGAAATTAGAAATGATGCTTACCAGAGTACAAAAATCTATAAAGAGCAAATGAAAATAAGGCATGATAAAAGTATTCTTAGGAAAAATTTCACACCTGGTCAAAAAGTCTTGCTTTATAATTCTCGGTTGCATTTGTTTCCAGGAAAGTTGAGATCTCGATGGTCTGGTCCGTTCATTGTTCGAATTGTTCATCCATATGGAGCCATTGAGATTGAAAATCCAAAAAATGGTGATGTGTTCAAAGTTATTGGTTAGCGTTTGAAACCATTTTTAGAGTTACTTTCTCAAGAAAATGAGGAGATCTTTCTGAGTGATCCTGTTTATCAGGATTGACCTATGTGGTCTTGTTGTACATATCTATTTTAGGATTTTTTTACTTTATTTTTAATTTTTGTTTTGAATTTTAACAACTCATTGTTGTTTGATAGCAAGTTTGACCAGATCAACCTATCATGAGTCAGGTAATACCTTTTCACTCTTGTCTTTTTGTTACAAAGTGTGAGTTTGTCCAACATTAGGGACAATGTTGAGTTTAGGTTTGGGGGTATGGTGTCTAATTTGTTGTTTTGTAATTCATTAATTTTGAAAAAAAAATGGAAATTTTTAAGAAAAATAAAAAACAATTGTTTTCACGTATGAATGTTTTGCATTACAAGTTGATTGAGTTTGGGTTTATGATGTGTGAGTAGTATGTGATGCGATATTCCCGTTCATGAGAGTAATGATTAGATCGAGCTAAGTGAAGTGATATGATTTTACATGGGTGAATAGATTAGTAAAATTGAAACCGAAAAGGACGACTTTAACCTATAAGCACAAACACACATTCACTATGAAAAAAACAATTGATCTTTGACTATGTAGTTGAAGAATTAATTTTGCCACAATAAATGGGAGATGGGGAGTTGATATAGTTGAAATGGAGAAAATTTTGAAAATTTATTTTGAAAAATAAAATGCAAAAAGTAGTTCTTCGATCTGAGTAACCGGACATTGGTATCACCAATATCATTGTTCGCGTAAAAAGGGGAGAAAACTAATGAGCATAAATCCCAATAAAGAAGTTAGGGCCCAATTGGTTGGGATTAAAAATCCTCGCTGGAAAGTCCGGAGCTTAGAAAGATAAAAAGGGATGAAAAGCGGAATGATGGAAGGAATAATGTTTTGGCAAAATTTTATCAATGAAGTAGAAAAAGAAAGATTGAAATACCATAGTAGAATGTTCATAAAAACACGGAGGGTTGTCTGGATTAGGTGTAGAAAGTAACGAAATCTTTTACTTTAGTGTGAACCATTCATGACACAAATCTCGAGATAGTTATTGTTCGGTAGTGAGTGAGAATATTTGCATCCATAATATCTTATGCATTGTATCATGACTTGGTTGATGAGTATGTGAATGCATGAATGCGTGATTATAAAGAATTGCGAAGTTGTGGGTAGTATATCCAACCTTCACTAGAATCGATGTTTGTGGGTATCATCACTGGAAACCTTCACGAGACTATAACTCGTCCATTAGGGGAAACCTAGGGGTTCAAAGACTTATTGCATATGCTAAATGTAATCGAGACAACCAACGAAAATGGTGTAGTTAGAATTTTATTTCTTTTTATTTTGCTCGAGGACTAGCAAATTATAGGTTTGGGGGTATTTGATAAGTCCATTTTACATACATATTTTATCCCCAAATGTACATTTGTTAGTAGGTAAAACTATTTATTTTAATTAATTTAGAAGTATAATAATGATAAGTGCACAAAACTTAATTTTTATAATAAAATTGTTGAATAAATCATTTTCAATGTCATTAAATTACATCTACATTTATGTCTTTCATTTATAGGTGTAAAGTGAGAAATTAATCAAATGCACATGGATGAAAGTTGGATGAATCAAATACACATGGATGAAAGTTGGAAGATTCAAATGCACATGGAAAAAGAACAAAATGTGATGAAAAGTTATGAAAAAGAAAAGAAAAGAATATTTGATTTATCTTTACAAGTTGTAATTTGATTCCAATATTTCTCTATAAATATGGATACATCTTGAAGAAGAAGAGGGGGGAGGAAAGAAAGAAAAGAAGAGGAAGGAGAAGGAGGAGAGCAAGAAGGACACCAAAGAGGAGAAAAATTTATCTTCAATTCCGGGTTTTATTGTTCTTACTTTATTATTTTCTTTTTAAGCATGTGTAACTAAATCCTCAACTAAGGTTGAGGATGAAACCACCATTTATGAAATAAATTCCTTTTAGTCTTTTATCAATTTCCATGTGTATGGTTTAAATGCTTATGATTTTTGCTTCATAGTATTAATTGTTTTAAATTCCTTTCACTATAAATATCATGTATTTATAGTAGTTAAGAATTCTTATCATAATTAATCAAGCTTGGATTTGATGAGTTTATAAGTAAAAATCTTTGATCTTATGCGATCCATTAAATTGCATAGATAGGATGCTTAGAATTTTACACTTTAAAGCGAAAGAAAATCTATTTCTTGAAAATATATTTCATTAGTACGTTATTGTTAAATCTTGAGAAAGTAATAAGATTGATTTCTAAATTACTACTCTAAAATTGGAATTGATAAAGGAATAATTAGAAGTTTATGGATTAGTGGTGGTGGATTCCGATACCTTAGTATTTTTCCCCCTATCATTCTCGCTTTAATTATTTGTATTTCGATATTGCATGTTTAGTATAAAAATCACTTCAACAAACAAACTTTGAGAAACTAGGTTAATTTTAGATTAATTTGAGTTTAATTAAGTTCTCTTTAAAGCATTTCCTTGGGTTCGACCTCGTTCTTGCATAACCTAAACTACAATTGATTCGTGCACTTGCGAGTAATATTTTAAAACACATCATATATATATTACAAAAATTACAATTTGATTTTTTTTTATATAAAATTTGAAATAAACATATAAAATTCAAAAAAATATATATAATTCATAAAAAATATATAAAATTTGAAAAAATATATAAAATTCAAAAAAATATATAAAATTTGAAACAATATATAAAATTCGAAAGAAACATATAAAATTAAAAAAAAAACATATAAAAGTTGTCAATAATATATAAAATTTGAAAAAAACATATAAAATTCTAAAAATATATATATAATTCAAATATATATATATATATATATATATATAAAGTGTGACTGAAGTTTAAGTGGACAAGCCTCAGAGTCATTAGTCAAGGTAACGGATCATCTCCAACTCTCTGCAGAGCTATTTCAAGGACTACGATGGCGACACATGCCCCACGATGGCGACCGAAATCAGAATCGAATCGATACTTTATTAAAATATTTTAATCAAAATTAAATATATTAATATTTGGATCAAAATTAACAGTTCGGTTCCGATTTTCATTTTTAAGGAACCGAAAGTATCGGTTCGATTCCGATCGAAATAAGAATCGAAAGCGAACTGTATCGTGAATATATTAATATTTGAATAAAAATTAATGGTTCGGTTCCAGTTCTCATTTTTAAGGAACTGAAAATATCTGTTCGATTTCAGTTTCGGTCGGAATCGAAAGCGAACCAGACCGTGTGCACTCCTAGATTTGGGTACCAAGGGACCCTTTAATCGGTATAGTTAGTCGATTAAATTTTTTATTTTGAATTTTTTTTTATATAATTTTGATTAAAATATTAATATATTTAATTTGATTTTTATTTTATATAATTTTGATTAAAATATTATTTATATAATTTTTATTTGTAGAGAGGAAAAGTGATAGTGATGGAGAGAGGAAAGTGGTAGAGAGAGAAAGAAATAAGTGTTAAATAAGAAATTGTGAGAGGATATTAGTGGGGCATGTGTCACCATCGTGACCCTTGAAAGAGTTATGCAAAGACTTGGAGAGGAACCCTAATCCTCTCATTTTTGCCTCTCACTAGCTTAAGTGCCAGTTGGGATAAAATGGTGAGAGAGAGCTCCACCTGGCAATTCTTGTGAGGGATTGATGATGGTAGGCCCAAGTGGGTCCCAAAATAGTCTTCTTGTCTGAAAATTTACCATCCCTCACTATTCCTTCACTTTATATATACAAAAATAATATATACGGTATATATTGTCATATATACGAATTATACAGTGATATATTATACAGTGATATATATATATACAAAAGTGATATTGGTATATATACTGATATATACAAATTTACCTATATATAGTGTAGCAATTATATCAACAAGCCAAAACTGAGCTTTCGTTCTTCCTTCTCCGAATCGATTGAAACACGAAATTCAAATTCTACTGAACATCTTCTTCCTTCAAACACTTCTTCCTTCTCCAAACACGAAACCCTATTCCCTAAATTCTAATTTCACTCTCTCCCTTATCGGTCAACAGAGAAACCCTAATCGATCCTAAAATCCCCGCGTATTTTCCTTACCTTTTCCCTTAATCGATCCTAATTTCCCGTGATTGCCGAAGTAAGTTCTGTATTTGTGTATGCAGAGAACCCGCATATTGAAATCGCCGGCAGAGACTAGTTTGACGAACATTGTAGTAAAGAAACCATCTTCTTATTCAATTTCAGGTAATAATTTTTCTTGGTTTATTTATACAAATACATATATATGTATTTGTTTATGACATTTGAA
Source organism: Cornus suecica (assembly GCA_963922005.1). Lineage (NCBI taxonomy): Eukaryota > Viridiplantae > Streptophyta > Magnoliopsida > Cornales > Cornaceae > Cornus > Cornus suecica. The sequence continues at coordinate 74,254,593 of OY998240.1, read as the reverse complement.
ATTATTGTGCTGAAAACACTTCTTCTGTGTATTTCTTCTATTGTGCTGAAAACACTTCTTCTGGTTTATTTATACAATCAATTGAAGCATTGTAAAATTGAATATGCAGTTTCAACTTATAATCGTGTATGCAATTGCCTCTGATGAAGAAATTTGCCCTTGTTGTTTTGAAATGTTGTTTTTCTGTACATATATCTTATTGTTTTATGGATACAAATACAAATACATATATATGTATTTGTTTTTGACATTTGAAATTATTGTGGTGAAAACACTTCTTCTGTGTATTTGGTGCATTTGGGGACTAATGAATAGAAGCATTGTAAAATTGAATATGCAGTTTCAACTTATAATCGTGTTTGCAATTGCCTCTGATGAATAAATTGCCCTTGTTGTTTTGAAATGTAGTTTTTCTGTACATATATCTTGTTGTTTTATGGATACAAATACAAATACATATATATGTATGTGTTTTAGACATTTAAAATTATTGTGGTGAAAACACTTATTATGTGTATTTGGTGCATTTGGGGAGTAATCAATTGAAGCATTGTAAAATTGAATATGCAGTTTCAACTTATAATCGTGTATGCAATTGCCTCTCTCTATAATGGTGTATGCAGTTTCAACTTATAATGGTGGTGTATGTATGCAATTGCCTCTCTCGATAATGGTGTATGCAGTTTCAATTTATTTGAGAATCCAATGATTTGGTATTCGGTAATTTAATCCAGATCTCTCTCTATATAGATATATATAGGTACAAGTTTACTGTGGGTATTCGTGTTTTTTTCGCTGCCATTTGAAAGTTGTTTGTGAATAATTAGTGTATAGAAATAAAATTCTGCTCCATATTGTATCTCTTGTTAAATTGATATTCAATCAATGCAGTGATTTGATTGTGGGACTGTTTTCACAATTTATACATAGATTAATATATAACTTAAATTTACGTCTTCTTAGCTTTTGCGAGATTAAATGGAGGTCGCTGGTAAAGGAATTAGTTTCATGAAAAAAAAGAACGGCAAATATTCTCGTCCACCGGGAGTATTCTTTTACTACAGGTATGTATAAATTTTTTAATTATGTATATTATCTATGTATTTTATTTGTATATTTTATCTGTAAATTCCCCATTTAAGAAACAAAACACAATTTACAGATCTTACCGCGTCGCTGAATTCTGATAAAACAGTGGTGTGGAGAAGGTGGATGACGACACCTACAGGGATCTTCACAGGGACATAACAGCAAAATGGGATGACATGACCATTCATGATAAAGCTCCTTTTCATGTCAATCGCAATGCTGATCTGGAATTATACAGAAATCTGACAGAGGCTGAGAAAAAGGTGACTGTAGAAATCTGTCTTTACATATTTCTTTTGCAATAGATATTACCGTAATTGATTATCAAGTGTGTCCATATTACTAAATATTTAGCCGATAAAGCAATAGATTTGACCCCAATATATATTTATAGGATAAAGGTAAAGGCAAAGGCAAAGCTGATAATGGCGAAGGTAAAGCTAAAGCCAAAGCTAAAGGGAAAGCTAAATGCGTAAATGAGTCCGACGTAGCGTCAGACATATTTGGTCCAAGGAGTTGGCACATAAATGGGTTGTCCAGGTTCATTAAAGCAATGTCCAAGTTTGATTCCGAGAAGCGCCGTGCGGTGAAAGAGTTGGGTTTTGAGGAGATGCTTAATTTGAGATGCAATTTCTTGGACCGCGATTTGTGTGGATACCTCATAAAAAAATTTGATTCTAATCATTGTCGTTTCAATTTGATTAAAATCGGTTATTTGTATCTCAGTGACAATGATGTTCTCTCTATATTCCGTTTGCCGGCCGGAGCTTCAAAAGTCCCTTTTAATGGCCATTACAGTGCTTCTTGGATTAAAGTAGGAGGTTTTAAAAAGAAGGGTGGCCTGAGCTTAGACCGTCTCTTCTCATTGCTGGAAGAATTGAAGGGTGGTGATGAATTCAAACGTGTTTTTGTGCTAACTGCATGTGGCGCCATTTTGTCTCCAAATGGTCGGGGGGAATGTCTTTCAAGGCTGTTGGCATCAGTGGAAAATGTGGCGATGATATCCCAATATAATTGGTGTGCATATGTGGCCGATTTCCTGATAAGAGCACTGACACAACCTAACAATGGCGAGATTAAGAAAACATACGGGGGTTGTATGATTTTTCTTCAGGTTAGCGTTTGTATTTAAAATTCAACTTGTTAGCGTTGTGTTATCCTTTTTAAACTTAACACGAATTTTAAAATTAACTTATTGGTGTTTAAAGTGGTGGGCTGATTTAAATTAGTTTATTATGTAGTTGTTCTATATGATGCGCATGTTTAAAGTTTGGTCTGATTGCCCCAAGGGTGATAGACAGAGAATTGGGTTTTGGAATTCGAATCTAGTCCGTGCCAGACTTGATTTTGAGGCAGCGATGGGAGGGTTCGGTATTGGGAAGGTACCATTTTATAACTTAAGACCCTTTTATACATAAGGTACCATTTTATACATAAGATATCTATGTAGAATTATGCAGCAATGCAATTCTGATACAAGTATTTTTCTGCACTAGTTGGTAGACATCCGCCCCGATTATGAAAGCGATGAATCAGAAGTTGATGGTATTCATGTAAAGGTTAACAGTCTTCCCATTTTTTTATTTTTCATAAATTTCCACGCATTATAGTTGAATAAAGTTAAAAGTTCAATTATGATAAATAGGTGAACATGAAGCGGTTGCACAGGGAGATTGGAGTTGTTTTAAAACAAATGATCAAACAGCAGGGGTCCATGCTTGTAGTTGAGGACCCAAATGATCATGAAGTAATATAAAAAAGATCCAAGTGTAGCCCCGGACAAAGTCCGTCAAAGTCATGCAGAGCTTTTGGTGAACAGAGTACTGATTATAAAGGAAAAACAAAAATTGATGTTGAGAGCGGCAAATCAGAATCGGACTTTGATGACAATGTTCTCTCAACATCTTCTGAACATTATAGTGAACATGTTCTGAATATAGTAGCATTCCCGGTGAGGATGCAGGCGGATCAAAGTGATCTGCTGAACAGGGGGAGGAAGAACAGGGGGAGACTGATTCTGCAATGCCTTCTGAAACTGGTCAAGGGCCATATGTCTCTCTTCTTATGGAGCAATAAAATCCTGATCGATGTAGTAATATCTGCGAAAGTCCAAGCCTCCCAGCATTGCTGGAGACAGCGGATGTTATTGCACTTAATGCTGTAGTAGGGGGAGTGGTTGAGAAGGAGCTTCAAAGCAATAAAACAACCGCTGATTTGCTGTCTCCAGCAACAGAAAAGCAAGAAAGGGTAAGGAGAGTGACCAAAAAAGGCAAGTATGCGTACTCACCGTGGATAAAGACTGACATAAAGAAACTGAGATTCACAGATGCGGAACTAAAGTTGTTGGAATATGCTGCTAGGAAAATTTCGGCTAGAAGGTAATCATTAAACTGCCTTATTTCTTTATTTATTTATGTATTGAAGACATCATATGATAGTTTATGCTTGTATTTCCAGTGAAACGTTGATTATGGCGTATGATGAAGAAGTGGATCGTCTACATCTCCAAACACTGTTTCATCCGAACCAGGTTATAAGTGTGGTGAGTATGGACGAATTTAAACTATATAATTACCTTTTAAGTTACTCTGGAGCTCACCCTTTGTAATGTTATTTCCTAGGTTGTCAACGTGGTTGTCACAATACTCAACCATGAAGTCAGCCCCAAATCCGATCGATACTTCTTCAGCAGCATGGCCATACAACTGTTGGAGACATCGGACGCTGCTGTTAAGCCATCATTAAAAGCAGCTGGAAGGAAGAAGTCCATAAAAGCTGTTTGGAATGATTACGAGAAAAAGGTCCGCTGCCCTTTCCGCAATGGTGCGAAGGGTAAAAATTTGGTATGAGTTATATACGTTTTAAATGGTTAGGTTTTATTTCCCATGTGAATACATTTTCCAAATCAATACATATTTACTTTGTTCACACTGTTACAGTTTTATTTCCCTGGTTGCATCGGAAGCCATTGGTTTGTCTTGGTCGTGAACCGTCCACGGAAAACAATTGACTACCTTTGCCCAAATGGTTTGCCACACAGATTTAAGTACATGGGTAGCTTAGTGGTATGGAGACTGTTATTATTAAACTTAGTTCATGTTTTGGGGCATTTCCTATGGCTTATGTAATTTCGGGGAAAAAAATTCTTGCAGAAAGAATTTGTGCAAATTGGCTTCGGTATCAATTTAGGACGTATGACGGACAACTTAAAGGCTGATATTCCAAGTCAACCCGATGAGTATGTACCAAATCTGTTTCGTGTTACCGTACATTAATTTGTTAGTCTTTTTTTCTTCATGCCAACAAAGTATTAAAGGGCTATTACGTTGTTGTTTCAGATTTAGTTGCGGAGTTTTCGCTATAAGATATATGCAGCGTTGGAATGGCAGTGAACTTGACCCAACGGTAGAAAATGTTATGTATTGGAGTGGAAATTATTAAAATTAAAAGTTTTTGCAACAAACAAAGGTCAAATGGTGTCTGTTACGCCTATATTTGAGTTTTACTGATGCATATTACAAAACGAGCAGACACCTATTTCACAACTAGCTGATAGTTATTACGGATAGGATTCCCCATGTATTACGTGAAGTAACAAAGCTTCTATCCAATGAATTGTGGTAAATGGTATGTATTGGAGTGGACATTATTAAAATTAAAAGATTTTGCAACAAACAAAGGTCAAATGGTGCCTATTACGCCTATATTTGAGTTTTACTGATGCATATTACAAAACGAGCAGACACCTATTACACAACTAGCTAATAGTTATTACGGATAGGATTCCCCATGTATTACGTGAAGTAACTATAAATAAATACTAATAACCACATTCATCCACAAACTTTTACAATAATTAATATCATATATGACTTACATATTTGGTGCCTATTAGTCATCATTTTTGTAAAATGATCAAGTACACTTAACAATTAATTCCCCACCAACCAAATAAACATCAGTAGTTGTATTACGTGCCTATTCTCTCATTAGTACACTCATTAGTACATCAACTATATTTTTTTTGGGAGGCTGGGGGAGGAATAACAAAGTCATCGTCGTCGGAGTCTTCGTAGTCGGACATTTCTGGATCAGACATTTGACCGGGATCGTTTAGTATTCGTATATATTCTACGGTAAGGTCTTTGGAATTAGTCGCAATGTTTAGTTGTTGTAATTTTTGTCATCTCACATACAGTTGATGCAATTCTCTTTTCAGCTGAAACACTACTGTTTTCATGTCTTCCTTACCTGAATCTGCCATCTCAGCTGCTCGGCCCTTGGGTATAGGAAGACCATTGTGCCTGAATTCAGCCACAATGACACTTCTTGCTTGAATTAGTTCCTTGTAGCGGTTCACCCTTTGTTTTTTTCCCTTGTTTGACGATTGTCCAGGACCTTCAACATCTTCACGTTGTTCATGCAGGATCCTCCACGATTTCAATTTGGCCTTGCTTGACAAATTGCCAGGACCCGACACAATTTCATGTAAATGAACATCTTCACGTTCATGCAGGATCCTCCAAGATGACAATGCTACGTCTGTTTCCTCACGAGAATTGTAGGAGTAGTAGAAACCACCGGGGAAGGAGGAAGTTTTCATAAGAGCATCGCTTTGTTTCGTGAACACCCCAACTTCCCTTCCTCTAAACACAACAAAAAATCCAGCCTCCATCATGTATGATGGATACAGGTAAAACACATAGACTGACTTTAAATAATTATCAATACTAAGGGTTCATATAGGTGGATATTAATTCCTTGCCACCAACCCCAGCTACCACTTATGATGCATTTATATTTTGCATAGTTGGGATATTACCAACATACACATCACAATTATGGTTCTTGAATTAATATTTGGTATTTCATCACAGGAGAAAATATGTGTATACAAAAGATTGATAATGATCAAATACCCATAGTAAGAATAAAATACAAAATTACATCAGACTATTACAGTAACTTACCCATAAGGATAATAAGTTGAATCCTTAGTGATCACAAATAGAGATTACCAATAGTACGTCCACAAATTTAATAATTTTGATGAAATAGCCGATTCTTTAACCTGTTTTGCCTGCAACTGGATTCGTCAGCAAGCTTTGCTGCTGTTATGGGTGAAACATCAAAATTAAATCCAAAATCCTTCAAAATCTGCACAACCCAAAGTAAATAATTACCATTGTGTGTTTCGGTGCTCATGTAATATCACAAATTTAGATAATTTTGTCACATAATAATTTGTTAACTTGCATTAAATTCAGATGCGGAAGCCGATCCATTATACGAATATGGTAAATATCGAAAACCCGACCCAGTAGGAAGATGGTGTGTTAAAATAATGCGGAAGATACCTGATTAACCGGTAACGGGGGGTTTATAGAAATAGTTAATGAAATGTCGTGCTCGGGTAATGGCCATGTATGTCGTGTATCTCCATTCACCCCAAAATCAATTTGCTGCGAAGCCTAACATGTGTTCAATAATTAATAAGCATTGAAATATAAATATCATCATAGAAATGTAGGAGTACATCATCGTACTTGTGAGTTTCATACCTTTTTCGCTATCCGAAATTCCTTTTTTTACGAATTGTTGTTGCTTTCTCCATGCTTCCTATATGTCGTCGCCTTTGCCCTTTTGAAATGTCCTTCTTCGCAAATCCATTTGCCGTGTTACCTGAACTGTCTAGGTCCTGCCTATCGTCGTCCAAAATAACCGTAGGCCTCCTGTTGCAAGAATTTACTGAATTTATGATATTTGAACTTGTTGCTGGAACACAGCCCTCGGCAATAGATTTCAGCTTCCGCAACTGAATCATTATTTTTTGATATCCATCTTCGCTACAACTAGATATTGAGGAGATCTGATTCATGTAACGTCACATAGCCCTATGTCGTCGCCGCATTTCCAAAATCGGGTCTACCGTTATATCATTGGAATGTGCAGTTTCTGGGAAAGCCTCTGTTGCTGTTGTGTTAATGCTCCACCGTTTCAGAATATATCATGTTGGAATTTCATTCGCATGCATTACGTCTTTCAATACCTTCAATATGTGGCTGCACAAAACCCCAACCCTTTCAAATTTTCCGCATGTACAAACCAATCCATCATCACCACTCCTGGTCACTCGACGGGGTACAACATCGCCGTGTAGCCCAACCTCGTATAACCACATACCAGCCACAAACTCGGTAGATCGTATGAGTTTCTCTTCCAATCCAGCACGTAGGAGGTGTTCCTGAAATAAAGCAAGGATCCTTGCAGTGGATAATTTACCAACATGATAAATAATTGGGCAAGGGTGCTTTAACTAAGGGAGTTTCTCGATAAGACCATAACGGGCTTCATATTCCTTATAGCGGTTGTCGTGAAGCAAGTTCTCATAGTAGCGGAAGAAGTCGGGGAGTTTATATTGCCTCGCTAAATACTTCTTCACTCTCCCGTTCAAGCTTTCGCTCAACTGAGTCGTACGGATTCCTCCAGTCCACACATGTTTGATATATGACAATGCCCATTTCCCCCTCAATGAAAACAAGTTTTCTAGCCACTTATTTTTTTGGACCTTGTAAACTTCAATCATAGTATTCCAATTGGCATCAAATACAGTAACCTCTTCAACTTCGAACATTAACCTTGATATGGCACTTTTAATTCCAACATCATCATGCATAATGTTCCCCAAATTCTTCTGCGCATTCTGGAGAAGGTGCCAGGTGCAAAGTAGGTGAGTTGTATCGGGCATTACACCCACCAGTGCCTTTGCCATGGCAGTGTCTTGGTCCGTGAATATAGTTTTCGGGGCTTTGTTTTGCATCACCCTCATGAATGTTTTGAATAAACACATAAAGGAATCAGCAGTCTCATCGTACATAAAAGTTGCACCGAATATACAGGTCTCTCTATGGTTGTTTAGACCAACGAAAACACCGAAATGACGGTTCCCATCAACCAATTTGTATGTCGTATCAAAACTCACGACATCACCGAAATTATGGTAGTCACTTAGCATCTTAGAATCTTCCCAAAAAACATTGGTAATCATCTCACCGTTGTCCAATTGAACAAAATGATGAAAATGCGGGTCTTCTCAAGCTTGTTTCTGAAAATACTCAATTAGCCACGTGGCCTCACCTCTTTCTAACTCGCACTGCCGTCTCGTACGTATATGATTTTGGATGTCAACTTTAGTGAATCCAACACAATCTCTGCCTCCCGCCATACGAGCATTTAACTCAAAGGCTTCGCGTACTGCTATTCCAGAATCTGCTGCAAGTTCGACATCAACCGCATCAACATTATTAATTTTCCTATGCGAACAAAGCATATAGATGCACTCCTGGGGCATCAGCGGGTGGTTGTGCACAATAACTGTTTTATTCACAAAATACTTTTCTTTGCATTTGTTATAGTTGATCACCATTCGCGCTCCACAGTCGGTGCGTGTTTTAGCCCATGCTTTCTTGGTCTTGAAGTCGCGTTTGTCCTTCGATCTAGCCCCCTCTTTCGCACATACAAATAGCCTGGAGGTTGCATGGCTACGGTTTCTGTACTCCCGCCGTATGCTGAACCCATGCTTCAATGCATATTTGTTGTATCGTATGCATCTTGTTCTGTTTCAAAAAGCATGCCAACCTCAGGTATCCAGCTGTCCACATTAATGTCCCCCTCAATGTGTGAATCATGGTCATCAGAATCACTGTGGAGACTATCAACAACGGTCACCACTTCAGCCGCCATCTAACATGCAAATTCTACATTACACATACTTTAATGAGATGTCAAACATATTTCGTATAGATGCAGTATATCTTAAAGGTGAAATTTTCGGATACGTGGAATATTCAGTTATCTGAATATGCAATATAACAATTGCAACTCAATATAAAGTGCAATTAATACTCTGCCTTGCTACACCCCCCCTCCCCCCCAAAACTATACAGACCACTTTAATGGATCATGACAATGATGACCACTTTAAAGGATATGGTCATCAGCTAACTTGGAGCACCACTACTTGACTGCACTTTAATGCAATACCTGCCTCAACTTTCACTCAACTCTAATGACCCAATTTAGTATGCTCAATTAAAAGGCAATCAACATGGCACATCATAAACATAATGAAACTATACACCTAACTAAATTTAATGCAATTATTCATCATAAATACTTTACTGCAATATAATGCAATTCTGAATCATTTACTTATACTAATTTTAACTACACTTAAATATAACAATGAAATGGCTAACAAAAACTATATTGATTATAAACTGAAACAATTATAAACCATAAAATGGATAAAAAAAAAATTACCCCATATGGAACGAGGGAGGTATAATCAGTATCCTGATCAAAATATCCTCAAACAATTCAGTACAATACTGATCGCGATCGCTTACAACCAACCAAACATTTAAACCCCACCAAAAATTATAAATACATTTAGCAAAATATACAAATACACACATCTCAGTTATCATACTTTTGGTCATGTTCTTTTAAATTTATTCCCACCAATTAAAATTCAGTATACCTAAATAAATTACTGTCACTGCATCATGTACTAATTGTGTTCAATCAGTATAGTAAGCTCCAAAATAACTCAACCTTATCTAATATACTCACATATATTGGGTTTTCTTAAGCTCCCACATATATCCTTACAGACTTATCTTTAATGAAATATAGATGTCTCATACGACATTTGCAGTAACCCAACAACAAAATATTTAGTAATAAATTACTGTAATGGCCATCTAATATTAATGCAGATATAATATGCAGCAACAATATACATCAGGTGTTGCCCCATGGGTTAGGGTTACAACAATAATTTCCATCAAATATGCAACAAGATTTGTAAACCAACACACTTTAATCGCATCAAATAAATTCATAAAGCAACACACTCTAATTCCATCAAATAAATTCGTAAAACTAAACACAATATCAGCCCTAAATTGAAAAAATGAAACATAATTTCATCAACCTAAATACAGTATCAAATAAATTGAATCTTAAGAAGAGCTGAAAAATATAAGATAAAACATTGCATAAACCAAATTCCACTTTAGTGCCTCAAATCCCTAATTTCAGCTCTTCTTCGCGCCTCAAATCCACAAATTTGGAGACAAATCTCTTCTTCACGCTTGAATTGCCCTCTGATATCAATCTCTCAAACAAGATTCAGTAAGCTTTGTAGACTAATCTATTCTTCCATTACCTTCAATCGCCCTCTATCAATCTCCCAAAAAAAAAACTGTCGTCTGTTTCGAAATAAAAAATCATAGCTATTTATATTTCAGGATTTGGAGGGCTTGGAGGGATTTTTTAGATTTGGAACATAGATTCAAAAATTCAAATCATTTGAATTTCACGCAGCCTAATTTCGGCTTTCGGAGGAGACTCAAAATGTGTATACCAAGGCCATAAATATAAGTATATGTGTATTTACGTCTTCTTATATAAGTGTAAATGTGTATATAAGTTTGTATATATACAAGATATATATCAATTGCTGTGAAATGCCATTTTTGTCCCTATGGTAGCTTTCTCATTTTCACCCAAGTAGCACTTCAGCCAGTGAGAGGCAAAAAGGAGAGGATTATTTTCCCTTGGAGAGGATCCATTATCGTGGCTAATGACTCTGATACTTGTCCATTTAAACTTCAGTCACACTTTATATATATATATATATTTGAATTTTATATATATATTTAGAATTTTATATGTTTTTTTCGAATTTTATATATTGTTTACAAATTTTATATGTTTTTTTTTCAAATTTTATATGTTTTTTTCGAATTTTATATATTGTTTCAAATTTTATATATTTTTTCGAATTTTATATGTTTTTTCAAATTTTATATATTTTTTACGAAATATATATATATTTTTGAATTTTATATGTTTGTTTCGAATTTATATGTTTATTTAGAATTTTATATATAAAAAAAATCAAATTGTAATTTTCGTAATATATATATATATATATATTTTTTTTTGTAATAATGGGTGGAGGTGTAATTAGTAAAACTGCTTTTTTGAATTTTGCACTATAGGGGATAGAATGGGTAATTATCCATAAACTGCTTTAAATATATATATATATATATATTGCCTATAACCAAGTAAGGGTAATTATCCGTAAACTCTCTCAGGTTTGCAAATTTAATCAAATAATCTCCACAGGTTCAAAGAACTCCCTCAATTTATCATTTTTTATCAATTACCCCCTTAATCTCATATTTCAGTCAAAATAATTAGGATTAATTTCATTTCCATCCTCTTCAAGTTTGAGAAAATACATTCACACCACTTAAGTTTGAAAAAAATGTATATTTTGAAAATATATATATATATTTCAGAAAAATATATATATTTTGAAAATTATATATATTCTGAAGCATTCATTCTCATGTTAAATACAACAAAAGATATTAACTTTCTAATATTTGGATCAATTCATCACCATGTTAAATATAAGAAATAATAATAAAATTATAATCAAAATGTATCATTAATGGTAGCTCTATACACTAATCACTATCAACAAAAATCATAATTAAAGTGTGCAACTATTTCTCTATATGAAAAGAGAAAACACAAATAAAATTTATTAAAGTTTTATTAGAAATTTTTATTATTCTTATGCATTCACCACCATGTTAAATTAAAATAAAATAAAATAAATGAAGGCTTTTTTATTATGTCGATTTAAATTCTCATTTTGTGAAAAAAGTTGTTTTAAACTTCTTACAAAATTCCAATTTTGTTCTTCAACAAGATTAGGGTCAATTAATTTAATTTATATTTATATTTGATTTTTTATTTTAAATATTTATTTTATTTTATTATTTTTTACAAATTTTTTTCATCTCATGATAGGATGTGTTTCCACCGAGTTATTAAATCAATCCTAAAAAATAAAGGCTAGAGTTATTTTATTATTTATTACAATATATATTCCAAAATATATATTTTTTCCAATATATATATATATTCCGAAATATATATAATTTTTTTTCGAAATATTGTTTTTTTCTGAAATATTTATATATATATTTTAAATATATATTTTTTCCGAAATATATATATATATATATATATATATATATTTTAAACTTAGGGGGTCTGAATGTAGTTTTTCAAACTTAAAGAGATTTGATTAAAGATTAAACAAAATTTATAGGGTGTTAATGAAATTAATTCTAACTATTTTGATAGAAATGTGAGAATGAGGGTGGTAATTGATAAAAATTGACAAATTAAGAGAATTATTTGAACATGAGGGTTATTTAATTAAATTTACAAACCTCAAGGATTTACTGATAATTATCCTATATATAACTCTGTTCTTATAGTAGTAATTCTCGTAGATACACTAAAATCGAACTTCATAAAAGGGTTATTAAAAATAAATAAATAAATGTTACTCCATTGTTATTTTTTTTTTTAGGGTAATTTGCACTAACACCCCCTCAGGTTTGCATCTATTTCATCTTGGTGTTGATTTTCAAAATTTTGACACTATCACCCCCTGAGGTTTGGCTTCGTTTGCCATGACACCCCAAATGACCAAAATACCCTTCATAAAATACAAAAATATTAAGGGTAATATGAAATGACATTTATGCCCCAACCCCAAATATATAAAATTTCGAAAAACATATATATAAATTCGAAAAAATATATAAAATTCGAAAAAATGTATAAAATTCGAAAACAAATATTTAAATTTTGAAAAAAATATATATAAATTAGAATAAAATATATAAATTTCGAAAAATATATATAAATTTCAAAAAATATATATATAATAAAAAATATATAGAATTCGAAAATATATATATTTCAAAAAATATATATAAAATTCAAAAAATATATATTTTCAAAAACAAAATTCAAAAAATTATATAATTTCGAAAAACATATATAAATTTCAAAAAATATATAAAATTTGAAATATATATAATTCGAAAATATATATATAAAATTTGAAAAATATATAAATTCGAATATATATATTTTCAAAAACAAAATTCAAAAAATTATATAATTTCGAAAAACATATATAAATTTCAAAATATATATATAAAATTCAAAACAATTTATAAAATTTGAAATATATATAATTCGAAAATATATATATAAAATTTGAAAAATATGTAAATTCGAATATATATATATATTTCAAAAAAATAATAAAAAATTCAAAAAATATATATTTTCAAAAACAAAATTCAAAAAATTATATAATTTCGAAAAACATATATAAATTTCAAAAAATATGTATATTTTCGAATTTATATATTTTTCAAATTATATATATATATATATATATTCGAATTATATATATATTTCAAATTTTATATATTTTCGAATTTATATATATGTTTTTTGAAATTTTATATATTTGGGGTTAGGGCATAAAGGTCGTTTCACATTACTCTTAATATTTTTGAATTTTATGAAGGGTATTTTGGTCATTTGGGGTGTCATGGCAAGCAAAACCAAACCTCAAGGGGTGATAGTGTCAAAATTTTGAAAATCAGCACCAAGGTGGAATAGATGCAAATCTCAAAAGGTGTTAGTGCAAATTACCTTTTTTTTTTAAAAAAAATGGCATGTATTATGTAAGTAACTCAATTTCAATCGCCTATTTAATATAATATAGTAATTGATCATGCTTAATTATAGAGTAATTTATTTCTGAGATACACACTCTCTAGTATTGCCAGTACGTGTACCATAGATGGGCTTGGGTCAAAATTAGGGATGAAAATTTGTACCGGCCACAGGAATTTCGTCCTGTTCCGGTTCTTTATTCAAGGGTTTGGGAACTTTATTTATTTTGTAAGGGCGAATTTAATACAAAAAATTAAAACTATTACGGATTATGGAGCAGGGACGAGTTATGGTAAAGCCCCACACCGTTTACACTAACTTTAATTTTTTTTTTCTATCTTCATATGTACCAAACTAAAAATTCAAATCTTTATTAGTTATTATTCTATATTTTTTTCATATGGCTCGACATCTCAACCTAATGAAAAATGAGTAGCCGCATATATGCAAAGGAAAAAAAATAGAGAGTGAGTTCGATTGTTGGATGATTAGAAAAAAGTTTATAGGTTTAGTTTTTTCTCTCAATTTTTTTGAAATGTATTTAGGATTTTATTATTTTTTATATTTTCTTTGTTCTAAATTCTTCTTATGATGATGAAGATGACACTGACAATCAAATGTTATTGGGGCGGGGCGGGTAAGGGTATAGTGAAATGCTAATGGGGCAGATATGATTTATTGAATTGCAATCCGTAACAAACTCGCGAAAGGTATGGTATTTTAAAATTTTAAATGGGACGAAAATGGATATAAGCGAACTCGTTTCATACCTGTCCCATTACCATCCTAGTCAAAATCATATATTAAATTCTTACAAAAATTCAAATTAATATTGATTTATATTAAAAAAATTATAACTTTAATTACATATTTCTGTATATATATATATGTGTATATATCCATTGTACAACCACTAAAGCATTGCCATTTGTATTGGAACTTCGATTATATTGGAAGTTGACTGTTGTATCTTTGAGTTGAAATAAGGCTCGCGTGCTTTAAACCCCTATAATACAAATATAGTGCATATAACCTTCTTGTTTTTTTATTTGTATGCGAATTGACCCCATTTTATATTAAATGATATATATGCCCTTAGTATAATTCGAAAAACATATATAAATTTGAAATATTATATAAAATTCGTAAATATATATATAATTTGAAAAAATATCTAAAATTCAAAACATATATATTAAATTTCGAAAAAATATAAAATTTTAAAAAATATAAAATTGAAAAAATTATATAAAATTGGGTAAAACATATATAAATTCAAAAAGTATATATAAATTTCAAAAACATATATAAATTTTGAAAAATATATATAAAATTCGAATTTTATATATATTTTTTGAAATTTAATATTTATTTTTCGAAATTTATACATATTTTTTGAAATTTATATATTTTTTATGAATTTTATATATTGGTTTCGAATTTTATATATATAAATTTTGAATTTGAATTTTATATATTGGCTTCGAAATTTATATATATATTTTGAAGAAAAATGGTAAAATAAATATTTAATAGAGTATAAAAGTCATGTGAGCTGCACATGATCGGAAATAAGGGAGTATTGGCACGTTTTCGGAACTTGCATGGGGATATTCACACGTTTTCAAAAATTGCAGGAAGAGTTCGCATGTTTTCCAAAAATACTGATGTTAATACACATATTTTCAAAGTACATGATGTTATACGGATTATATTTATACTAAAAATTGTTTTATGTACTTAACCCTTGTAATAATTAGTCATAACACAGATGAACTGCGTCATTTTCTGTATGATATGATAAAGCAGAGAAAATAAAGTGTCCTTTTCACTGAATTTTAATTCTTATTCTTCTGTCACCAAATGATGACTAATCACTGAAGCTTTTCTATATCTTTTTTGGGTGGCCTGGGGATGTTATTAGGGATGCTCAAAACCAGTTACCGAATCGGAATAAAAAATTTCGGTTATTTGAAAATCGAAAGTGGAATAAAAAAAATTCGGTTATTTGAAAATCGAAAGTGGAATCGGAACCCAACCTAAAGAACAAGTTCTTTTTGTTTTTAAAAAATTTATAATAAAAACATCAAATACTAAAAAAATAATATAATTATAAATTAAATTAAAGAAAGTATTTCAAAATTTTAATTATTACAAACACAAAGGTAATTAACACATCAAATTATAACTTATAATTTTTAATATAATATATATATATATATAAGTAAGAATATAACACTAATAAAATATATATATATATATAAAATCGGTTCGATTCCGGTTCCGTTCGGTTATAAAGGGGTAATAACCGGAACCGAACCTAAAATTTTGGTTCTTTGATTTTTGGAACCTAAACACTCCGATTCATGTTCCGGTTCGGTTCTTGAACACCCCTAGATGTTATTACATGATTATATACACATGTCATATATTTTTTGGCTGTGTGGGTGTGTAAATAGGCATTTAGGGAACCTCTCAACGCTGTTATCTTTCATTTTCTACCCTCCCACAATATCTGCAAAACAGAATTACTGAAAGAGAAAAAAACGTGCAAGTTTAAATTTGTTTCTACAAACCTTAATATGTTTCAAATATATGATATGACATGAAATGGACCAAATAATATTTGTGTTTGAGTGCGAATGTTTATTCTATCATAAGAAACGTCATTTTTGAGATACTAAGGCTCTGTTTGTTTTGAGTGTGAATGTTTATTCTACCAGAAGAAATGTCATTTTTGAAATACCAAGGCCCGTTTGTATCGTGTTGTACCATTAGTTTGTTTTTCTTGGAGCGTGTTGAGAATAAAAATAATATTGGATCATTACTGGGTCCATAACAAGGTTGTTAGAATCCTGATTCTACTTGGTAAAATCTTACGATATTCTGCTACGATTTTATACGATTTTACTACGTTTTTATAATGATTTGACGGTTTCGCCCTTCATATGAAATACCCAAAAACTTTATGATTTAGTCCAATATCCCAATATATGACCTAAATTTATGATAAAACATTTAAAGGGCCAATTTATTAGAAACTTTTGAAAATTCTAATATGATTAAGATTTTTAAATTAAATATTTAATTATTAATATTTTTTTAAAAAAATTAATACAAATTACTAGAATCTTATGATTCTACTTGCGATTCCAATTCTATGGACCTTAAAATGATTCTACCTTATAATCCTGATTTTGATAGCCTTAGTCCACAACATCATTTACTGAATATTTGGGACTTCAACTATTAATGAAAAAATTCCTACCAAAAAAAATAAAATGATTAACGTCAAATAGAATCTAAATTTTCATGCATTATATAAAATATATATATTATACTTGCTTACAAACTCACACTATTTCTTTTGCATATAACTATTACAATGTTTATGAGAAAACTTGAGCACTCTACCTTTATTTTTGAATAAGAAGTCTCAATATAAAAATGTACTATGGTTAGGTAGAAACACTTTTTTTCTATAGAGCAAGAGATAATAAGATCAATCCTAATAACAGGCTTCATGGAGAAACTGTTATTATAAAATCCAGTCATATTGATGGAACACTTATTCCTCAACCTATCCCAGTGGAAAAGCCAAGATATGACCTCGAATTTAACTTTACAAAGGAAGAGACTCCTTTAAAGGTTAAACAATTCGTCGAAGCTGAGTATGTCTTAAAAGACAGAAATAGTGTTTCGATAAGATTACAGGAACCTCAATCAAGTATTGGTCCATTATCCAAATGGAAAGACAAATACAGGTTTCCAAAGTCACCTAGATAATGATGAAGATTCAGAATGAATTATAAATTATTACTAGAAACTGATGATCTTCAGTCTAATATAGATCTTAGACAATTGAAAACTAGTTTCGAGAAAGAATGAGATACAATTGAAAATATCAGCCCAAAAATCACTAGACAATTAAGTCTTGTGACAAATATTCTTTCTTACCCTCTTCATTTTCAATATAATATTGATATCATTCATAGCATTGAAGAAGAAGTCAATGCTACCACTATGTTTAGGAAAAATCCTCCCGGAACAAGAGATACCTATGCAAGGAGAGAGCAACCAAGTGAAGTTAGACGAAGAATAGTCAGACACAAGCTCAAGGAACATGATTTTATCAGTTTGTCTACCAAGTTAAAAGAATATTAATTGGAATAAAGTGTTAACACAAGTTACATAAGCTTCTATGTTATCATTCTAACAGTAGTTGTCAAGGGCGGAGTCAGGATTTACAGATAGGGGCCGAAATCAAAAAATTTCAAATAACTAGTTATGTTTTGGTCTATTCTTTTGTAACGAAAATAAAAATACTCTACATCTCATCATTGTATATACAAATATATAAAAGAAAACAAAACGCGATAGCTGCTACAAAATTTGAGCTTGAAAAACACAGTAGTTATTAAAAAATTAATCTCAAAGATTTTTTAAAGATTGAAAATCATCTTCTATAGAATTCACTAAAATCGGAACAATTTATTTTCTAATAATGATACTTAAATAATTTTCCGAAATATTTGAAATTAAAATAATTATTGTTAAATTAAAATAATTATTGTTAAATTAAAATAATTATTATTGTTAAATTAAAATTACTCAAATTCACTCACACCAAACGATCATGCACATATGCTAATGCCACTAATAATAATTATAGTATACTTGTGCATTTGTGTTGTCATGATCGCGGAAATATTAATTAAATAGGAAGTAATTACTTTAGATACTGAATGTGTGTAATGTCAAAAAAATTAATTCTTAAAGATGAATAAAATTCAAGAGATGTAATTTCGTAATTGAAGTTATCAAAATAGATATTTTGAGTGGTAAATACACCCCCACACAGTCAAATATTTTTTAAAATTAATTGATATTTTTTAAGATAAAAAAATTTGAGTGGTAAATACACTCTATACACCGTCAAACCTACAAAAAAATGTCAAAGATTTTTTTTTTTAATTAACTGATATTTTTAAATTAAGAAACCAAAAAGTCTATTTTATTTTTATTTTGTAAATTATTGAGCCACAAAAAGTATTGGACCATTTCTAATTATATTATAGGAGGGGGCAAATACACTTATTTATTATTTAGGCTTAAAAAATATATATAGAAAACAAACAAAAAAAAAGAGTGGAAATCTTGGGGCCATGCCCCTCATTTGGTTCTTTGCACACTTAAAGATCACATCTGTGACTTACAAGGGTGGTACTATAGAAATTAGGATTTGTTTGGTTGGCATAACATCTAGGCCCATATAGTGATTGGGCTGAGGCTGAAATTCTGGGCCTAAATACTCATGTAGTAGAAACCCCGGCCCGGAATTTCCACATCATATGTTATACTACATTGTTGGATTTACATTTTTGTAAATTACCCTATTAACCTATTAATATTAATAGGGTAATTTACACAAAACTCCCTAAAGTTTTAGGATTTAATAACCAAACCCTTGATATTTCAGATTTTAATCAAATAGCCCCCTCATTCCAAAATCAGCCAATTTTTAGATCAAAATGACTTAAATGCCCATTATATAAAAATTATCCTTTATGAGTAATTTGCACAAAACCCCTGAAGTTTCAAATTTTAATCAAATAACCCCTCGGATTCAAAAAGTTCCTAAAATTTTTATAAAAAATATATATTAAAATTTGAAAAAATATAAAATTTGGAAAAAAATATAATTTTCAAAAAACATATATAAAATTCAGGAAAAATATTTAAATTCAAAAAACATATTTAATTTGAAAAAATATATATTAAAATTTGAAAAAATATATAAAATTCGAAAAAAACATATAAAATTTGAAACAAATATATAAAATTTGTATATATATATAATTAAAAAAACATATAAAATTCATAACAAATATATAAAATTAAAAATATATATATAAAATTCGAAAAAAATATAAATTCAATATATATATAAAATTCAAAAAAAAATATAAATTTGGAAAAAAATATATATTTCAAAAATATCATATTAAAATAAAAAATATAATATACTAGGCACAAGAAAAAGATATTTTCAAAGCTATATAGCATCATCAGTTCCATGTTATATGAACAATGAACCCATTATTGGTACAACTTTTCATCCATAAATAAAAAAACTACAATTATGTCGATTTGCAAAAATAATTGTTTTGTATTCCGTACTTCAAAATGGGAAAAAACAAGCTGGTACTAGGCAAATAGTTGTGCAAATAGAAGTATAAAAAACACAAGTAACCAAAGTACAATATACCAAAACAATATTTAAAGTAGCCAAAGTACAATACACCAAAACAACATTTAGGTAGAAACATATTTGTTTTGAGTTTTATATTTGTTTTTTTCAAAAAATATATATATTTTTTCCCGAATTATATTTTAAATTTATATATGTTTTTCGAAATTTATATATCTTTTTCAAATTTTATATATATATTTTAATTTTATATATTTTTTCCAAAATTTATATATGTTTTCAAAATTTATATATATTTTTCCAAATTTTATAAAAAAAATTTGAAATTCATATATGTTTTTCGAATTTTATATTTTTTCTAAATTTTATATTTTTTTCAAAATTTAATATATATTTTTTGAAATTTATATTTTTTCCCGAATTTTATATTTTTTTCCCGAAATTTATATATATTTTCGGGAAATTTTGAAAACATATATGAAAATTTTAGGGACTTTTTGAATCTGAGGGGTTATTTGATTAAAATTTAAAACTCAAGGGGTTTTGGTGCAAATTACTCATAAATGATAATTTTTATGTCATGGGCATTTAAGTCATTTTGACCTAAAAATTGGCTGATTTTGGGAGGATGGGGGTATTTGATTAAAATCTGAAATGCCAGGAGATTTGACGAACGATGGTGAATAAATCATGAAACCTTAAGGAGTTTTGTGTAAATTACCCTTATTAATATACAGATGAAGCAACACTTATGATTCAAACAGTAAGTTGTTTTTAAAATGTAATATTGATGCTTAATTTCATTAATAATCTAATATAAAAATGTTGGTGATCAGATAAGCTCAAGTTCTTTATGCTTGAGAACATGTAAAGACTTGATCATTGGCTAAATCGAAACCACAAGCCTTTTGATCCTCACTTCCATCTCTCTTCTATGTCAATGTGTCATTTTAAGCTGGTCCAGTTGGTCCCAACAAACATAATAATCCTCTCCTTTTTGGTCCAGGGTTATAAAGATCAGACTTTAAGAGCAAAGACTATATATATATATATCCATGCTAAAGTGAGATGGAAACAAAGTGCATGATCGTAATGAATAGCTTCCAATGATTCCTGAGGCCACACTACTGTTAAAGTCCCAATTAAATCCAACCAAAAATGTACCAAACACTTCACAATATAACATGCCATTTATTACTTGTCACATATAAGACGCTCAAAGGCAAAGCCATATAAGACATCCGAATCTTACTTACATATATATATGTATGTATACATAGAGATGATCATACATATATAAACATCAAGAATCATAGTCCCATATGTTTGGTTTCAAAAACCAAAGCAATAGTGGACCCCCATGTGTCGATCCTAGAGGGGGTAGAGAATGATGGGTGAGTGAATGAAAGCCTAACATGCATGTAGATGCTACACAGAGAGTCATGTGTGACTTGGGGGAAACATGTCATGGCTCTTTGACATCTATAGAAAACACTAAAGCTGAGCAAATCATGGAACACAACCTTTAGTAGTACTATTGACAGGAATGTTGGAAGTGTATTGGTTGGTGTTGTGTCAGCTATTGCTCATTATTATGTGGACAAAGGGTAGGGCTATGCCTTTGATTTCTCCTACATTGTTTTTGTTACATAGCAAGAACTACATAGCATGATGGTGTGGTTTTGAGTGATATGATGGTGGTGTTGGGGTTTTGTGAGGCTGAAAGAATGGCGCCAAAAAGGTCTTGAGAGAGATATGGATAAGGGGACATGAGGAGGAGAGAGAGGAGTGAGAAGGTTGCTGAAAAGGGTAGCCATGTGAGAAGCATGTCTGTAGTAAAACAAGGGAAGACCAACCATGACATTATTCTGAGAGACACTTGAGGGGACTCTCTTGTCACTGTTAGGATATGGTGAAATTTAAGTAGTATTAGCATTGATGAAGAGAGTTGGAGCAAAAGAAGACAAATGTGAAGAATCGTAGTTGCAGAATCACCGAGTACTCGATAGAGGAAAAAGTAGTTTTTTATCCAGAGGCTAGTGTGAGTACGCGTGACCATTACGTGTTCACCGAGTACTTGGTGGCTCAGTTGCGGGTTTTTAGTTTTTCTTTTTTATTAGAAGATTGTAATCTTAGGATTCCTTTTAGGATTGGTTTGTTCACCAATCTAGGTTAACTATATATATTAGAGTCTAGTAGCTAGGGTTTAATGTAGAGAAAATATAGATGAAAGAAAAAGAAAGAAAAATTAATTCTTGTTGAGTGATATTTTCTTGTTTAGTGTTTTTTATTAATAAAAGAGTTGTTGATATTTGTTTGTGTATGATTTTGGGCAAGATTAATTCTTAAGTAGTGAAAAGAGAATTAATTCCCAATAGTCACTAGATTTCTAGCCATACAATTTAGCCAATATATATATATATATATGCTTTAGAATGTACAAGGCATTGAGTTTTTCAATGCATATATATATATTGAGGGAGAAATTAGTATATGTAGCCAAAGTAAATCAAGTCTAAGCAAGTGCTTTTGTTAGGGTTCCAAAATGAGAGGTGTAAGAGGATTGCTATCATGTTAATTGGGTAAGAAACCAACAAAGAGTAAGGTCTGCTTCATTTATATATCTGAAAATTATTTTTAATAATAGAGAACAGTTTTCTAAGAACAATAAAAATGATTTCTTTGAAAACATCCATTTTTACAACTGAATTTTCAGAAAACTGAACAAAACAGATTTTTTTACAGTTTTCTGATTTTCAATTTTCAGAAAACAGAAAATTATTCTCAGAAATACAAATCAAAGCAGACCCTAATAGGGCTATAAAAATGTGAACACAATAATCCGAGAGGTGATAGTTGATTTGATTCCAATTATAAAAAAGATTCAAAAACAACACTCATCAATTCCTAAAATAAATGAAATTAATCTTATATATGTGAGTTTCTTATCCACTCAGCATTTCGATTGTAAGTCCTCAAGAGGTAAAAGATGAGTGATTGAGCAAGACGTAATACAAGGTTTAGTGGCAACTTGGACATTTTGGGGAGAAATGTAAAAGTTACAATTGTTACAATTTTGAAGATGCAGTATGTCAAACCGAACTATACATAACCTAGCAAATGATATGGCGAATCAGGATTAATTCTGAACCATCTCTATTAACCTACCAAAAAATTCATAGTTTCTATTTTGGCTAGCCTTTCACGGGTTAATTTGGACCGAGGCTAGTAAGCATAGTGGGTCCAACCTTGTAGCTTGAGAATGGACAACCATAACATGGCAAAACTGAAAGCTAGCTCTAGCTTTCTTTATGGTAAAAGCAACAAATATATTTTGAAATTCTAACTTGACATGGAGAAAAACAAACTAGATTTTTCTCGGAGTCTAGTACACATAGACAGACACAAATGTGTGATAAGTAATGGCATATATATATATAGATCCAACATTGCAAAAGAAATATCTTGCAACTTATAAAGCAGACAAATTCTTATTTTGTTTCCATTAATTCCTTGAGCCTTCCATGGGACACTACTCTGCTTTCATGGCATATATATTCCCTTATGGTCACTTTTTGTCTTAAGGGTTTATCTCTATACATTTAGGGAACTTTTTTGAAGGCAAAGTGACTATATATGTTTATAATGGTCACTGTGATGATTCTAATGATTTATTTGACGAACGAACATATATATATATATATATATATAGTATTACATTCGGCGAGCCATGCATTGATTGATTTTGTGACAAAAATAGGTTTGGAATACAAGAAATAATGTGATTACACACATATAGTTAGTCAAGTCCTCGTGAAAATTTCCAGATTTTGATCATTTTGACTTGCTAAAAGTAAGATGTACAATGTCTATTAATATTCAATATTTTTTCCAATGTAATTAAAGATAGGTGGTGAAGTCAATTGGTGCGAGAGAACCAAATAAATAACAAATTTGTCCTTGATAGAACGTTAACTGTAGTTCCTTCGATCAGCTTTACTTAGTAGACATTGGATACCATTTTTTCTTAAAATAGCCTGAAATAGTTAATTGGTCACTTGTTTTTGCATTCTCTGATTCTCAACAGGGATGCATTAATAGTGCTGCTATATATATTATAGCAGCACTAAGAAGAGTGACCCGTGAAATATCCCTTTTAACATAAAAGAACAAGTATTCTTGTCATCATTCAAAAGACAACCAAAAAGAGTAAATCCACACTAAGATACACCACCACCAATTGTTTCATTACATGTAAGCAATTTACAATTCCAGAATCTTGTAGAAACAGAACCACTAAGAAGCAACCAGGAATCAAATTACAACTAATTTATATGGGTCCCAAATATCAATATTATGGGGGGGAAGGAAAAAAAAGCAAAAAGTTAAATGAGAAAAGAATAAATAAATTTTCCCATCTATCCTTTTCACTGAAGACCTTAAAACTCTCCCACCCCCAAAAAAATGGAAACTTCAACAAGTCACATTAGAACTTGAAAATCCAAAAATTTAAATAAAATAAAACAATCAGAAAATCAGGAATTAAATTAGGGGTGCCTATTTCTGGTCATATTATCATGATGATGTCACCGTCACGCAAATCAACGCCTCTTTTTCATCCTCGCAATCAGAAGGCAAGATGGCTTCACCACATTGATTATGTGTCAACATCTCAGCCCTTGTTGCTTGGTAGTCAAAGTCAGTGGTGCCAACCACATATAACATAAGCCCAGCGCAACATATTTGGGCCGAGAGCAACCCGAGCCAAAGCCCACAAAAGCCCAGCCCAAGCCAAAACCCAAGCCCAATCGCCACCGGCATACCCACGAGATAAAATGCTCCGAGGTTCACGTTAGCTGCGGTACTGGGTCGGGCTGTGCCCCGAACCACACCACACCCGACCGTCTGCGGACAATTCCCGAGCTCGCACAGCCCTAGGATCGGCAGAGCGGCAGACGTCAACCGTAGGATCTCCCCATCACTAGTAAACATCCGGGCCCAGATATCTCTCACCCCGGACGCAAAAACCATCGCGGACAAACCCATCAAACCCGCCAAAAAAATGGACACCATAGCGGACAACCTCGCCTTATTGGGTCGGTTTGCCCCGAGCTCGTTCCCAACCCGGGTCGAAACCGCAAACCCGAGCGACGACGGAAACACGTAAATCAACGACGTCGTTTGAATCAACACACCCATGGATGCCACACTCGCTTTGGGGTCAATTAATAGACCACAAAGCACGATCATGATCTCGTACCACCACCACTCGAGACACACCGAAACACAACTCGGACCCGCCAATTTAATCAACGGCTTCCAGCCGGTCAAACACTCCCGGCTCGGCGCGCTCCACGTCGGCAAGTGCAAGCCCGAAATCCACACGTGCGAAACTAGAACCATCAGAACAAAAAAATTCGAGACTGCGGCTGCCGCGGCGACACCGACAACGCCAAGCCGGAAATGCGACACGAGTAAAAAATTGGCGGGAAGGTGGAGAAGCGTGCCGGCGAGGGTTGCTAACGTGAGCGGGTGGGTGATGCCTTGGGCGCGAAGGTAAATGCGGATGGGGTGAATAAACGAGTTGGTTATTAAGTCGGGTAGAGAGAACATGAGGTACGTGTGAGCCAAGCGTGTGATTTTTGGGTCTTGTTGTAAATACAGACAAATTTTGGAAATGTTGAGCCAGAGAAGTGAAATGGGTATTGTTGTAACTAGTAGAAATATAATTGAACGGTGAAGGGTGAGGGATAAGAGTTTGGGGCGTTTGGCGCCAAAAGCTTGGGAGCAGAGGGGTTCCATGCCGAGGGCGAGGCCGGAGAGGACGGAGTATCCGGTGATGTTGGCGAAGGCGATGGCGAGAGAGCCTGCGGCGAGGTGGGTGTCGCCGAGGCGGCCGAGGAAGAGCATGGAGAGGATGGAGCGAGTGTAAAGGGTGAGGGCAGTGAGGGCTATGGGGAAGGCGAGATTGAAGAGGGCTTTGGTTTCGGAAACGATGTGGGACAGAGTTGGGGAAGTGAAGTCGTTCGTGTTCGGAGTTTGAATTGGTATTGGATTTTGATTTTGATGCTCCGATTTGGCGCTGTTTTTGAGCGATAAGAGATCGAGATAGAGGTGGGTTTGGGTGTGTGGTGGTGGTTGGTGGTGGTTTTGGGTTGGTTTGAGATCAGAAGTGAGTGGTGTGGTGATGGGGTTACACATGTTTGCGGGAAAAAATGTTTGGAATATTGAAGGTTGTTGTTTGTAGATACTCTCATGAAGAGCACTCTTTTTTTGTGAGGGACTGAGAATAGGCATAAGAGGAGAGAATCACATCTATAAATAGATAAGGGGGGTGAGGAAGTGAGGCGGGGTGTGGGTGTTTTTTTTAATATATATATATATATATATATATATGATTAAACTTTAATTCTATTGTGTTGTACTAAATTTACAGTTGTTTTGCCTATGTACTTAATTACCCAAAAAGGAACAATTAAAATGAAAATTGGATATGTACATATGAAGGAGTAATAAATTGCGTTTTTCTTGGTTTTATGTGGTGTGGAGAAAGAGACGGGATTGTCAATGTCAGAGATTCATTTTCCAACATATATTATACGTACGTATATATATATATATGTGTATATATTTGGACAATTGTTCTGTGAACATGGGAAGATTGCTCGTCTTCATTTGGAACCCTGTTTCTGCTCAGTTTCAGACCACAGCACACCTAAATTATTGGTTTCTTTTTCCTTCTATTTTTACAAGTAATTTTAGCTCTGTGTCTTCAATTTATGTGCCGCTTTTAATGTTGAAAGGACGACATTGCCCCTCTTATCTAGTATACATCCCATTTGATTGTTACAAGTGTAATGATACTCTAAATTTTCGGAAAATCTGTCCTTAGCCAATTTATTGGTCTATTATTTATGTTTATCCCATTTGAAAGTTCTAATTTTTTAGAAAAACTTTAAATTCACAATATATGGTAAAGTAAAAAATTTATCCACTAGAATGGATCGAAGTTTTGGTCAGATCAGGATATCACTCTTTTAAGCATTTTCTTTAATCTGCTTGGAATAGTTTTAAAATTTGGTGTGTGACATTGCATTTATCACATTTTCTCCTAGTCATGCTCATCCAAATATAATTTATTTATTAGTTACAACGCCATTAATACAATCAATTAATAAGAATTTTAGTCGTTAGTTTTATAATAATTTAACTTTGACCATTTTAGGAATTTTTATTAGTTGGTTGTTCTAATTATCAAAATAGGCTTATTCTGGATAAGGATTTAACAACAAACAGGTTTGTATTCCAACTCTTTTCAATCGAACAAAAATTTGTTGTCTTTTAAAAAATATTCTTACTCACATTCTATTTGAAAATATCTAATTTTTTTTCTTCATTTTTTGTGACTATGGTCTAACTGGATTTAAATGCCATAACTTGATTATATTTCAAGTTTTTCGTAATAAAAATATCAAGTACGTGAAAGTCAAATTTGACCCAATTAAGTGATGGTCAAATAACTGGATTCACATTTAACATACGAGGAATTTCTCTTAATACATAGTGGATATGGAATAAATTATCGTTGGAAAAAAGTAATTAATGAGATTTTTGTTCCCCTTTTTTTGTATTTTTAAAGTGATTTATTATCTTTCTCTAGGGAAAGAATGTAAAAAGCTTTAAATATAAAAACTAGGGACTAATCAATTAATTACTCTGGATTCCATGTAAGAATAATACATTGAATTATATATGTGTATATATATATATATATGTTGTGTGTGTATATTACAAGCCCCTAATCTGATAGTGTCTATTGCCATGGGTGGGTTTATTTGTCAAGAATTTATATTATTTACACAAACAGCAAGTCACAAACATACCTGTGGTCCGAGGCAGCCCAACCTCAATTAAGGAAGAAAAAAAAAATCCATTCTAGGAGTCATTACAATAATTTTTTTACTTTCAATAATGTTTCCTTTCATATAGCCAAGTAGAATAGACAGTTTTAAAATATATTTTTTAGTATTATAATAAAATAAGTTCTGAAAGATATTTATTTCCTTTAATTAATTTGTGTTATATATAATTAGTTTAGACTTATTTAGCAAAAAAATATTACAAATACAAATTGTTCAAATATAATAACAATATTTTTAAAAAAGTTGACACTAATACTTTTTAATTTATTTTTTTTATGTTCATCTTCATAACCACGTATCCAAATTGTATTGAACCACATCAGCGGAGAAGATGAACACATTTCATGCTCATAGAACAAGACCAAAGTATTGTTCTTAATAAATGCAAGCAACAGGATTCTTGCAACTTTGCATACCTAATAAAAAAAAATTCCCGAGTAAAAATTTAAAAATTATATATATTTATTCTTTTATCTACTTCACACTAGTCAAATAACGTAAAAATTGTACTATCTTCATTCACTTTTTCAATTTTACTTGTCCCAAAATACATGTTCAGTTTTGAATTCCAATACAATATAATCTTATATTTTTTTATATTATTCATCTCCATTAATTTCAAAAAATAATGGACCATACTAAAAACTACAACTATATTATATTATTTAATACATAAAATTAAAAACATAAAATAATTACAGTAAAAAAAATATTAAAAGGAGACAACTAATTTAAAACAGAAGGTAGTAATTCCCTTGACTTTTCAAAACTAAAGAAAGTCAATATAATACAAGTGATAATCTAAATCCAAAATAATGTTGTGAAACATGGTGGAATTAAAGAGGACGCAATTAACGGTGGAACAATGAGGACCATGGCTGGGATTTCCAGATACAGATACTGATGAACCATGTTAACATTCCTCACCAATTTTTCATTTCCTCCCCCTTGACCTCCGCATCTTCTGCGTTTCTCTCATAAATCTTAATTTTGTATTTAATCAATATACATGTACATATATATATATATATATATATATATATATTACATATGTATTTGTATGCATATGCATTGAATTAAATTGGGTGTCATTGTCGTGACTACTGTACACTTTAAATTTTTGTAAAAGAAACAGCAGTGTCTCTGCTGGGGGGGTTCAGACGCCAACTTTGTAGTAATGTGATATGTGACCCACATACACACCTCCCACTCCCTCCCCAATTCTGACACACACTTCGTGTCTACATGTTCTTTTACTTGTGCCTCTTTTTCAAGTATTATTTGTTTTGTTTCTTATTTTCCAGGTAAATAAATTATAATAAAACAAGAAAAAAGAAGAAGTTACAAGTAGAATATTGTGGCATGGGTTGGTTGGTGGTTACAATTGCGGTAATGAACCATGTGACAGATTCGAATAATATTAATTTTAAAATAAGTATTAAATATTATTCTGCTCCAACTATGTAATCACAAGAAAGAGGCACCTTAGCAAAATAAGATGTCACATACTAAAATACTGACACCGAACAGAATAGAGATTATTCTGCGGGCTAGTGTAATATGTACTTTGCGAAGGAAAAACAAGAGAATTTCGACCCAAAATTCAGAGAACACTCTAGAATTTAATAAAATTGTTTATAATCAAGAATGAATAAAAAACAACCCACAAGCCGGATTTAAATAGCTAAAAATCGACATCTAATGGGATTTTTACCAAAAATAGCAAAATCCTAAAAGTCTTACCAAAACGAAATACGGAAAGAAATCAAAAGATTGCCAAAAATCTGGCCAAAATCGGGTTTAGAATCATCTCATAATCAACAAATAAAAGATTACCATAAATAGCAAAAATTAACTAAAAATAAAGATTTGAAAAGGAAAACAGCGGATTTGGGGCTCGAAACGATGTGCACCGAGCGTATCTGGGTGGCCACGACGTGCGCGCTGAAATTAGTTTTCCGAATTGAGGTCACGGACGCTAATCAGACACTTGTAGCTCCATTTTTTGGCACTAAAATCATATTTTTGGCACCAAACCATATTACAAAACAGGCCCTTAATGCTACAAACAACCATACTGAGTTACATGATTACAATTCCTAAGAGTCCAAAGTAAAGAAAAATTGGAATGCTCAGCTAATAAGAATTTCACATGATGATGTCAATAACATCATTACTCGATTTCATGACCGCATTGCAATCCCCTTCGATAAAAGCATGATTGTAACATCAAGAAGAGGGCAAAATCAAACCTTCTCTCAAGATGAAAACTTCTACAACTTTAGCACTGAAATATTTGAAAAAAACATAGTGGCAACAATAATAGTATATATACGAGTGTGAGTAACTCTATGCTTCTCCTAAGATAATGCTCAATTTAATACTTTGAATAAAAGTGAACTCAAGATGTGTACTTGTCCACGTCCAGGCATGGAAGGTATTCAAGATGAAATAGCAACCATCCACAATGTCCTTTTGTTTTTAAAGCGCCTCATTCAACAACAACATTCAATGAGGGGAAAAATAGAAGAAAATATTTAGGCTTCCTTTGGTATGAGAGATTTGAAAGAATTTGAGGAAAAAAGAAAATAAATAATAGTGTTATATGTGTTTGGGTTAACATCTTGAATAGAAAATGAGGAACTTGGAAGGATAAGCTTATAACTACAAAACTCTTTGGTGCTATCCCTAAAAAAATGAAAAGATTTGGAGAGAAAAGAAAGGATAACAACTTTAAGTATTAAAATGACAAAATTATCCTCTATAATTAAAAGAACAATTTTATTAACTAAATGATATACTAGTAATTTAATTATTATCTTTGATTTTCTTTTATCTCATTTGGCTTATCCAAACAATAATGATGTCATTTCTTTTCTTTTATTTCATAATCTATCCGAACATAAATTTCAAATATTATTATCCTTTCTTTTTTTTTTTCTTTTCCCTTATAACTAATGTTATCCTTTCTTTTCTTTTCTCTCATATCCATCCAAACGAACCTTAGACTCCAATACTCATAAAATAAACTGTACAAATGTAAATATATATTTACGGAAAAAAAAATTTAAATGTATGGTGAAAAAGAACCATGATCGGAATTGATAATCTATAATAGTATGAGTCTTTATATAGGAAGATTTTTTACTAATTATGCGATGATCATATGAAAAATTATATAAATAAAAATGATTAGAGAAAATGTTCACACTAAGTTAATGTACACTTACATTTAAGCGCAACTTTAAACATGGGTGACCTTGTGCCATAAATAGTTTTTTTAGAAAAATATAATTTGAATCATGTTCGAGAAGATGAAGTTGGTCCTTCAGCATATCGAATACAATTTGGACATTTGAGCAAAAAAATAAAAAAATGAATTAAGGCTAATTCTTCTTTTGATGAATTTTATGTATCCATCTTTCTCTTATAAGAAAATTCAGTTATGTGTTTATATTATATGCTACTATATGGAGAAAGGACTAACTTCATTCTCCAGAAAATCATGTAGTAGTAAAAAAAAAAGTTATATATACAAAACCTTAATATAGTCCACAAATATTTTTCTTTTGTATGTGTGTTCATTTTCAATTAATTTCACGTGTCAACGGTCTCCCAAATTTCCTATATATCCTTTTTATAACAGAAATTTGGTAACTAGCTTGTGTCTTTCCATTTCAAATTTGGTGTTCTTATATAATAGAATGTAGTGATAATATACCATAAAAGTATTTGTATGTTGCAAATTCATGAGGTAACTTCGAAACACCATTAATGAAGGTATCAGATAACCTAATTTAAGCCTAACCTTAATGCTACACTGAATTGTTTGATATAATACCAAACAAGACCAGAATTGAAAGAGAAATTCCATTGAGTTTTTAATTCTGCCAATGCAAGAAATACAAGAATGGCGGTCATTTATCTCTAAAGGTTTTCAGCACAACATTCTAGAAAGAATCATTTGGGGATTGAGCTAATTTTGATCTTATATGAACTTATGAAAATGATGAAATAACAGCTGTTATATATATATATATATATATATATAACTTGTTCGGTTGGTCCAGTTGAAAAGAATTTGAAATTTTGTGCCTAAAAAAATATTAGGTTCCATTTCCAATTCGACCCTATATGACAAACAAAAAAATACCGTTAAAAAACTGTTTTCCATTTCTCAAAATAAGCATCACATTTGAATTAATATAACATGAGCAAATTAAGTTCTTGGCTGCAGTTTAGAATTTTTTATTTTTTATTTTTTATTTGTTATGATTAATGATTATTTTATACTAAAGATAAAACTTGAGGTGAAAACCCCAATGGTCACAGTTTTGTACACAATTATATCTCATCACAGGCACTAAATATTTGTATTCGTAAAATTCATTCTAAACAAAAATTTACGATCCTTGTAAAAAAAATTGTAGGGTAAAGCAATAATTTATTGTAACATTTCAAGTATTAAAAAGTATTCAGAGTTGATTGAACTAATGTATGTTTTTTTTCTTCCATTTCTTTTAACTTAATAATTAATACTAGACAATATTTGAGTCCTTACTAACGATGAAATTTATTCTCTCTACTTGTGTGGTTCAATACAATTTAGATATTTAGGTAGAATTTTTTTATAAAAGAATTAAGACCAATTCCTATGGTATGAATTATATTTACTCAATTCCTCTTTTAAAAAATTTGAGTCAAATATCTAAATTTTATTGGATCACATAAGTGAAAATGATAAAATTTATTTTCCCTAACGACCCTAAAGAAAGTTAAAGTATTATTTATTTAAAATATGACATGCATAGATACACAAATAGAATATTGAACTCAAATACATAATTGAAACTTCTGTTACCCAAGTGTGGTGTTCCGGTCCATTTTGCACATAATTTATTAGATACAGCGAAAAAATGTCTATAATTAATGACAAAAATTTAGTAGTGAAAATAAAATTATTTGTGATTAATTACAATAGAAAAATTAATCTCATCTATCTAGGGACTTTAAGGTATAATAATCATTTTTATTGCCACTATAACTAAAAAAAATAAAATTAAACTTTAAATGATAATTTACAGTTTGTCACTAAAAATTATACTAAGCATTTATACATGATTTAGTGGCAGTTGCAACCATCACTAAAACTTTTATTTTTTTGTGATAAAATATTATTAAAATAAGGAAAAGATAACTTAAATTGGCTTTTATTCTAATAATACATATAAAGAATTGTGATTTTTCAAAGAAAAGAAAGCACAAGTGAATTTACTGGGCCGCGTGGCAACACCCCACATGATCAACTTTAATAGGAATATTCACACTTCATCAAATCAACTTTGAAGAATCAGACTGCTTTTCAGCCAAAAAGGCTCATAAGCACACACTAGTTGGCAAAAAGGATGAACACATCACACACCTTAAGCACCCAAATACCAGATTTGGGCTTTAAGCCAGCATTTTCTTACTATCTATCTATCTATATATATATATATATATATATAGCCTTCTAAAAAAAGCTAAATTGCACTTTTGCGAAGGTGGTTCCTAAGTTTTGCGTTCGAAGTATAGAACAACGAATTTCAACTCGTGTAGGTTGGATCGAAGAAAACAAAATAAATTAACAAATAAATATATGTATAAGATAGATTTAATTCCATTTGTTTATTTTTCCCTCTTAAAAATTGATAATTAGCAACGCATGCACCAAGTCTAGTTTGTTGATTAGATTCATCAACCTAGCTAAAAGGTAAAGTGATTGTCAATAAATTTAACTTTCAACTTCATAAAGATTGGCTAGTTTGATATATAGTGCTATCCACTGATCCTTAGTGACATATTTGTGATGACAAGTGGTTGAAGTAACTCACTAACTCAGAAGTTTGGGACGCGTTTTGCTTTTGGGATTTTGTTCAATTTGTTTTAACTTTAATTTGGTCCAAACACCAAAAACATCAAACTTGTGTTTTCATTTTTTCTTGAATACATATTTCAGCTCAGAAAATGTAAGTGCATTAATTTTTGGTTGAAAACTAAAATACCAAAAAGAAAGCACGTGCTAAGCGGGTGCTGAATTCGTACGTAGAACTATTTAAGCTTTGGAAATTAGGACACATGTTGCGATCATATTTTGCATGAAAGTTTTCATAAACATGGAGGTTGGGTGAGTATATGTTAAAATGGGATGAGTTTGAACATGGAGTTCTAGCTAGGTTGAGCTAATCAAAATTTTTTATCAATTTTTATTCGGTAACTGGGATGATCCGGACCATCTTACGTGCCCCTCGACTAATATCCGGAGCCCTGAAGTTAACGACCGGGTAAATCTTCAATGACCCAAACATAATTGTAGTTGGGAGGATTTGAACCTAGAACCTCATAGTGAATGACCTAGGAACTCTTCCATCCCACTCATCTGTCAAAGTTATTTTTTTTTATTTTTTTTGCCTATTAAAATTCATTGTTATGTGTATGTCAAGCAATATTGCATTGTTATGTGTATTAAAATTCAATAAACAAGCAATATTGTCTCTTAAATGCATTGTTATGTGTATGTCAAATTGTGTTTGACCAAGATTATATGATATTGAATCATGTACTAATAATTTTTCAAACGAATATCCAATATATTGAATACCTCCAAAAGTTCTTTGATTCTAAGAAAGCAAAGCTGCCCATATCGCTGTCAACAAAATTGAAAAGGTCTTAGCTAGAAAAGAAAAGAAATATAGGCATGTGGAATGTGAGATTGTGTTGCCAAATAGCCTTTGCATATCCATCTACTTGCCTTACACGCACAGCTTACCTCGATCTTCAACATTCATTTTAATGTTATCATATATACATGAATATACATACATATATAGAGAGATCAAAAACAAAAAACACCACGGAATGGTACGGGCAAATTAAGCCTTCATATGCATAGATGAGTACAAATAAATATTTATAATTTATATTTATTACCCATTATTTGAATGTTCTTTGTGTATGGGAGTGAGCATCCTATTTCCTTCCTTCGTTTGTTTGATTGTAAAAGCTTTACGAGTGTGTCACTAATTTAATTAAAAGCACAAAAACACAACCAATTGGAAGTGCCCCACACGCATGCCATATCCCACGTGGGACGCATTTGTGCACATGCATGGTTGTGATACATCTCATTGTCTCAATCCAATATATATATATATATATATACACACACACATATACCTATTTTGGCAAGGTCAGCACCACCACATTTTACCCTTCTTGGCTCATGACTCATGACTCATGCCTGAGTGTTCGCTGACTGGCCTCAGCCATGGATTATTTGCAACTTGGCTCAGCCACAACCCGATCATATATATATATTTGCTTTTCTATATATAACACGATATATATATTTTGATTCGTTGTATCGTCTAGTACATATCATCTAATTATTTATAATATTTTTTGATACATTTACATAATATTGATACTTATTCAATAATTATTTTTATGACCAATAATATCCGAGTTCGCTACATCGATATCGCAATCGTAATAATCGATTCCACGATGACCAACCATAATATATCTATCTATATACTATTATAAAAATATGAAGCCCTTGGAAAATTTTCAAACATTTTTATGATTTTTTTTAAAATATATTAATAGCTAGAATGATTTGGAATATTAAATGGATGATAATGTTGCATGATTAATGCCTTATAAACTTTTTTTTTTATATTATTAATGGTATTATAAGAATTTAATATGGTTATATATAAATTAAAAATATTAGAATCCCAAAGGGCAAAGAAAAGTTAGTCCATATCAATCCATTTTCATCGGTCTGAAAGCCCTTGGAATATTTTCAAACCTTTTTATGATTTTAAAAAAATATAAAAATAGAATGATTTGGAATATTAAATGCATGGTAATGTTGCATGATTAATGCCAAAGTCTGAAGCCCTCGGAATATTTCCAAACCTTTTTATGATTTTTTAAAAATATAAAACTAGAATGATTTGGAATATTAAGTGGATGGTAATGTTGCATGATTAATGCCTTGTAAACTTAATTTTGATTGTTATTAATGGTATTATAAGAATTTAATATGGTTATATATAAATTAAAAATATTAGAATCCCAAAGGGCAACGAAAAGTTAGTCCATATCAATATGTTTTTAAGCCCTTGAAATATTTTCAAACCTTTTTATGATTTTTTAAAAATATAAAAATAGAATGATTTGGATTATTAAATGCATGGTAATGTTGTATGATTAATGCCAAAGTCTGAAGCCCTCGGAATATTTCCAAACCTTTTTATTATTATTTTAAAATAAAAAAAATAGAATGATTTGGAATATTAAATGGATGTTGCATGATTAATGCCTTATAAACTTAATTTTGATTTTTATTAATGGTATTATAAGAATTTAATATGGTTATATATAAATTAAAAATATTAGAATCCCAAAAAGGGCAAAGAAAAGTTAGTCCATATCAATCCGTTTTTATCCGTGCCCTTGGAATATTTCCAAACCTTTTTATGATTTTTTAAAACTCTATGCTATTATAAAAGTCTGAATCCCTCATAATATTTCCAAACATTTTTATGATTTTTTAAAAATATAAAAATAGAATGATTTTAATATTAAATGGATGGTAATGTTGCATGATTAATGTTTTATAAACTTAATTTTGATTGTTATTAATGGTATTATAATAATTTAATATGGTTATATATAAATTAAAAATATTAGAATCCCAAATGGAAAAGAAAAGTTAGTCCATATCAATCCATTTTTATCTATATCGAAATATTAATTTATATCTAAAACTATACTAATTATAAAAGTGTGAATATTCTTTATAATTTTTATATATTTATCATATCTTTTAAGTACAAAAATAATATTTTTTAATTAAATGTTTATTTGTACATTAGCTAATATAAGTTTGGGAGTTTAAGAAATTAAGAAATTTATTATTTTTGTGCATGTATATAAATTTTTAATCAAAATAAAACATACATGAGTGAGTTAATATTTGTAACAGCTGCACTTTCATCATCACATTTAAAATAGTTGAACTGATTAATTTCGATTTCTTTACACAAATCATTTGTGATTCCATTGAAATCAATAGTCATTAATCTATTTGCCCATTAATTGATGACCATCTTTACCTACTTTGTGAGAGTTACAATCACAATCATTAAGGGGATTAATTCAACAATCTCAATCATTACATCTCTTGACATTTTTTAAGAGAGTTTCAATCATTAATAATATATTTAAGGGAATATTGTTTTCGTGTTTCTTTTGAGTGGTCTTAAACGGAAATACAACAACGCCATATAAATTACAATTTTTACATTGTTAATGTTTTTTAAACCCTAATTTTAATTATCATATTTTTATTCATTTTTAGGGTGGAGGAATCAATGTGTTTGGATGATTTTCAGATAGACACATACCTAAAGATACAGAAGGAGAAAGTGGTCTCAAAGTTTGTACTTGAGTGTCGCATGTATCTCATTTAGGTGTACTTTCTTCCTATTTTTTTCACTTTTTATTTTTTCTAGTTTGTGGATTAAAATCGTTTTAGAAATATAAGTTTTTTTTAGATGTGTTTGTAATTTGATATTCTGATTATGAGATACACGAATGAAGTAATATTTTGGTTTTCGCTCGAAAAAATATATAGGTCTTAAAAAAAAGTGAGTTAAATAAATTGTTACTTAGGCTCTGTTTGGTAACCGGTTTGGTCCGGTTACCTCTGGTCCGGTCTGGTATGGGCTGGTCTGGTCAGGTCTGATCTGGGGTGATGTTCTGAAATTATGTTTGGTAAGCGGTCTGGTCTAATGGTTTTGGTCTGAGGAAACTGGAACCAAACCATATTTGACAAACTGTCTGGTTCCAAACTTCTTTGAACCAAACCCTGTTTGGCAAACTGGTCTGGTCTTAAATTTCTAGTAAACTGTGAAAATATTAAATATACTTTATATGATGTAATAACCTTAAAACCCCCACATTTAATTTGTAAACATTTGTTAAAGTATTTTTGATTGATTTTTATTATGTATTTCTTACATAATAATGTTATATTGGTTTTGTAAAAATTTATTAAAGTACGATTATTGCACTCCAATTATCAAATATAACAACAAATAGGTTTATACGAGCCACATCTTTTATTATACAAACAATAACGATAATACAAATTTCACAACTCACACACTAATATTACATAACTACTTCAACTGTCGATAACATGTAAATAATGTACGATGATATTTTGGCTTTTTTAAAAAAATTATTATTTATCATTTACTATTTACTAATTACTAATTATTTATTATTTATTATTATTTTTATATATTATTTAAATCATTTTGTTTATTATTTATTATTATTATTCATTTATTTTTATTATTTTATAAATATATTTTATTAATTAATTATTTATTATAGTATTTATTTATTATTATTTTTATGTATTATTTAATTCATTTAATTTATTAATTATTATTATCTATTATTTAAATAATTTTGTTTATTATTCATTTTTTTATACATATAATTCATTTAATTTATTATTTATATTATTATTTATTCGTTTATTTTAATTAATTTATAAATATAATTTATTCACTTATTATTTATATTATTAATTATTAATTAATTTATTATTTTTATGTATTATTTAATTCATTTTCCTTATTATTTATTTATTTATTTTTATTTTTATGTATTATTTAATTCATTTTTCATATTATTTATTTATTTATTCTTATTTTTATATATTATTTAATTCATTTTGTTTATTATTTATTACTATTTATTCATTTATTTTTATTTGTCTCTAAATATATTTTATTAATTTATTATTTATATTATTATTTATTAATTTATTTATTTATTTATTATTATTTTTATGTATTATTTAATTCATTTAATATATTAATTATTATTATGTATTATTTATTTCATTTTTTTTATTATTCATTTTTTTATAAGTATAATTCATTTAATTTATTATTTATTCAGTTATTTTAATTAATTTATAAATACATTTTATTTATTTATTATTATTATATTTAATCATTTATTATTATTATTATTAATTATTTAATTATTTATTATTATTTATGTATTATTTAATTCATTTTTTTATTATTAATTATTTTTATTTTATTTATAAATATGCTTTATTTAATTTATTATTTATATTATTAATTTATCATTTATTATTATTTATTTATTCGTTTAATTAATTTATAAATATATTTTATTAATTTATTATTTATATTATTATTTCTTATTATATATATTTATTATAAATATATTTTATTATTCATTATTTTGTTTATATTTTATTCATTTTTTTATATTAATTTTTAAATATATTTTATTTAATTTGTCATTTATATTATTATTTTATTCATAAATATATATATTTTTTTATTTTTTATTTATTCATTTATTTTTATTAATTTATTATTTATATTATTATTTTATTCATAAATATATTTTATTTTTATTTATTAATTTATTTTTATTAATTTATAAATATATTTTATCAATTTATTATATATATGATTATTTATTAATTTTTTATTATATATATATATTTTTTATTTTTATGTATGATTTAATTCATTTTATTTATTATTCATTATTTTATTTTTTTATTTTTGTGTTTTGCTTTAGATATTGGTTAGATGTGGTTCAATTATTGGAGGACATTTTTGTTAGATTTTGGATAGATTTTGTAATCAGACCAAATAGAACCACCAAAAATTGTGGTCCTAAAAAATGTCATTTTGGTTCAATTTGGTCGAACTTGGTCTGATTATATTTTTTGAGACCAATGCAAAACAAACATGGTCTGGTCTAAAAAAATCATGACTAGACCAGAAAATTGGGATCATAACCAGTAAACAAACAGGGCCTTAGTATGGTAGTTGCGAGAGTTTTGGATGAATTCAACGATATTCTATTCATTGTAGAGCCATGTGTTTTTTCACGAATTATTGTTTTATTCTTTTATAATTTATTTTTCTTTCAAAATTGAATGATATAATTCTAGAGTTATGAGAGATACTTTGAGCATAATTGATAATATATTATTATTTTTTATTTTAATATTAATTTCTGAATTCTAATTGTGAATGTCTAAGATATTATATTGTTTTGTTTTTTAAAAAATATTTATTAAATAATTAACTAAAACTTATCAAAAATAATTTAAATCATTACGTGCGATCACGTGCTCTTTTGCTAGTATATATATATATATATATATATGTTAATGTAATGGATCATTTGCCCAGTGAGTAAACAATATATCACACCAAACATAATCTCTCTTAAATAAAATCAAATTACGAAAAATAATTGTTATAAAAGAGAAATATAATATGCCTTTCTAATTATCATTATACTTAGATGTTGTTTGATAAAATTAAAAATTAAGTATTGATAATCTTTAATAGTTGAATTTACATGTTTTAAGTGATGTTTAAAATTTTAAATGTCATGATATTTTTGAAAAATTTTAATTTTCAAAATTCAATGTTAAGTGATGACTTCGTAATTTAAAATCTTATCCTTTCTACATGGCATTTACTTAAATAAGTACCGAATCTTTTTAACTTTAAGTGATAAACATACAATTATCAAATAAGACACTCCCTCTATTCCATTTGAAGTGTCATTTTTTGGGGAATTCAATTTTTTAAGAGAAGGATTTTTAGTATTTTTTACTGTACGAGTAGTAAATGAATTTTCAATTTTATCCATAGTGGGATCCATGATAATGTGATGATTTATAATATAATTTTTTATTATTTTAATGCATGAAGGTTAAATTAGCAAATTGATAAAATAAAGTACTTTGACTTTTTAAAGGTGGACATTTATTTTAGGAGGGATAAAAAGATGAAAATGAACACTTAAATTAGGATGGAGGGAGTAATTAATATATATATATATATTGGTGCTATTATATTCTTGTTCATTTCTGCATGTATATTATTTAGAGTTAATTTCAGTAAAGCCCCATGTAGTTTAAAAAAAAAAATCCCTTTGCTCCACTCTTATACAGAAAATTCTCCTGCACTTATCAAATTGTATCAGTTTGTCCCATTCCCTATAATTTTGGTCCAAAATATCCCTGAAATTTAATGAAAAATGATTAAAATTCAAAAAACCATATAAAATTCAAAAATATATATATAAAATTCATAAGAAAATATTAAAAATTCGAAAAATATAAAATTCGATAAAAACATATAAATCTCAAAATATATATATAAAATTTGAAAATATATATATAATTCATAAAAATATATAAAATTCATAAAACAATATATAAGATTTGAAAAAACAATATAAAATTAAAAAAAAAAAGATATAAAATTCGAAAAAAGAACATATAAAATTCGAAACAATATATATAAAATTTGTAAAAATGATTTAAAATTCGAAAAAATATTTTTTGATTTAAAATACTCCTGGGATTTAATGAAAAATGATTTAAAATTCAAAAAAATATATAAGACTCAAAAAACAAATATATATATATATAATTCATAAAAAATATATAAAATTCAAAAAATATATATAAAATTCGAAAACAATATAAAATTAAAAAAAAAACATATAAAATTTGAAACAAATATATAAAATTTGAAACAAATATATAAAATTAAAAAATATATATATAATTCAAAAACAAACATATAAATTTTGAAAAAAAACATATAAATTTTGAATTTTATCTATTTGTTTCAAATTTTATATATTTTTTACGAATTATATATATATTTTTATCTAATTTTATATATTTGTTTTGAAATTTATATTTTTTTTTTATGAATTATATATATATATTTATGAATTTTATATATATACTTCTCATTTTATATGTATTTTTCGAAATTTTTATGTTTGTTTTCTAATTTTATATATTTTTTTGAATTATATATATATTTTTTAATTTTATATATTTGTTTCAATTTTTATATGTCTTTTTTAATTTTATATTTTTTTCTCGAATTTAATTTTTTTTTTCGAATTTTATATATGTTTTTCGAATTATATATATATATATATATATATATATATATTTAATTTTATATGTTTTTATCGAATTTGGTTGTTTTTTTAATTTTATATATATTTTTTGAAATTTATATGTTTTTTTTGAATTTCTCATATTTTTTACGAATTTTATATATATATTTTGAATTTTATATGTTTTTTTGAATTTCAATCATTTTTTATTAAATCTCAGTGGTATTTTGATCCAAAATTATAAAAAAATGGACAAACTGATTCAATTTGATAGTTGCATACAATTTTCTGTACACAAAGGTGGCAAAATGATCGTTTTTTTAAAAAGAAATTAACTCTGTTACTTGTAACATTGTGCTTGACCAACTAGCTGTCCAGTGAGGCGTGGAGTCTAATATTATACGGGAAAGGGCTAGTATTGTTCCACGTGGTAACAGGGTTTCGTGCCACGTGGAGTCGGTGGATTTGCTAAATTCATATTCCTAATTTGAAGTCAAAAAATATGGTGCTTGTGAAAAGTAAACATCTTATTCAAATGACAATCCTTAATCAATGGAATAATCAAAGGTGTGACCAAAACCTTTTTGAATCCTCGAGTCCAATCAATCTTTATTTTTAGAGGCAGCTTTATATCTCAATTGAGCTATTGGTACAAAATATAATTTATGGTCAAAAGTTGATGATAAGTCTCGTGATTGTGGTGCACCATAAATCATGCAACTATATTTATGTTGGTATAGAATATATATATATATATATATATATATATATATATATGAGATTGAAGTTTCTTCTGTTCAAATCTGTGGCAACTAAAGTCAAGCAGTGTATCTTTTTTATTTACCACAAAAAGATTATCTTATGTTGATGATTGGTGAAGATCAATATGAAAATTGATGGTTTTGTAAAAGCAAATAGCCATTAACAGACTAAATTTATGGAATGATGAGTTTTGTAAGATCTGGATGGATTTGGGGGTTAGAACACTAAGACTTGCAATCTCGGAGTCCAATTATTGTTTATAGCACATAATGAATCTCATCATTTTTATGGAAAATTAGTGCAGATGTGTTTGAAAATACAGTAACTTATTATCAGAATCTCAGTGTCCCCTACCAAAAGGCACAAAAAAAATATATATATATATATAGTCACAATCATAGTTCTCATATGGTCAAAAATCGTTACGAATCACTTGATTTGTAACGTTTTATGAAAGTATCGATATATTTCAAATGATGATATTATTCGAGTCCGTTATATCGATATCATAACTGGTACGAAAATCAAAACCGCAACGGCGAACCATGATCACAATTCTAAATTTTTGGGAAAAAAGGACCTTGATCTGAATTTCTCTAGATTTAAGTATATACTCTTAAACAAATTAACTTAATTGAAAAAGATTAGAGAACTACTATTTCAAAAAATATCATATCAAATTTTTAAAATTCAATTTAAAGTAAGTCAAACAATTTACTCGAATAATGACAGTGGACATAATTCTAGTATTATCACTTTGTGTTGACCAATTTTATAAAGATATTGTCGATTAATTCACGCAAAATTCTCGATACTGAAAATAGTTTAACTCACGATCCATAAATCGTTTTAAAAATGTCATTCTAGCAGTACACACGTTAATCATGAAAAAGAGTGATCATTAATAGGAAGATGTGACACGAGGTTAATTACTGTATATACTACATTTTGCATATATTAATATCCCACGTTAGCAAGTATAAAACTGGTAGCTTCCAATTTAAGGACTACCAAATTAAATTCAATTTTGTGACTACTTGTATATACAGTTATTAGAAAAAGACTAGCATTAAGATGAGAATAATATGCTTACTATACTTTAATGATGATGGTGATAGTCGATGTTGATCCTCTCAACTATTAGTGGCAGAGATCCCAAGAATTGGCTCTTCTGTCTAATCAAATTAAAATAAAAGAAAGGGATGTGAAATTATTATTGTTGGTGGTGTACTAGATCTTCCTTTTGACTTGAGATTTCCTATACTCATTAGACAATTTAGACTAGATTGTTGTTTGTTATCACCATTTTAAAATTTTAATTTCTCACTTATAGAATTTTATAGTGATTAATTTTCAAATACTAATTAAATTGCTTTTAGATTAGTTTCAAACGGCACGCATAATTTTTTCAGGACTTTCTTGGCTGCATTTTCAAGTGAACATGATGATGTGTTTGGCCCAACAATGTACATGCATGGTTGGAAAATTCTTCTCTTCCAATGCATTTATATCTCTTTGAATTGCTCTTTCAGAAATCTACATCGCGTTTTGGAAACCACTCTGTTATATATGAGTCATGTTTTGTCGAAGCACTATTAATGTTGATTGTGTACGATAAAAGATAAATATCAAACGAATATTAGTACTATAA
The DNA here is from genome assembly GCA_963922005.1 of Cornus suecica. Classification (NCBI taxonomy): domain Eukaryota; kingdom Viridiplantae; phylum Streptophyta; class Magnoliopsida; order Cornales; family Cornaceae; genus Cornus; species Cornus suecica. The sequence goes on along the minus strand of OY998240.1, from coordinate 74,210,264 downwards.
AATGATTATTAGTACTATAAAATGATATCAATATTTTCTAAAAATATTATGAAACAAATGAGATATAACATATTGAACAAAATAATGAGATATGACATATTGAACAAAACAACTGACAAACCGTAATATGAATTACTATTGTTTTGAAGTCCACTAGACTAAGGGCCTGTTTGGTAGGCGGTTCGGTCCGGTTTTATTTGGTCTGGTCTGGTCTTATCTGGTCTGGTTTGGTCTGGTCTTATCTGGATGGTGTTCTAAAAGTCTGTTTGATAAAACTATCTGGTCTTATGATCTTATTCAAGCTGTTTGGTCTTATGTTTGGAAAAAAATATAAAAAATAAAAAATAATATATAAAATTCAAAAAATATATTAAGTATGAAAAATATATAAAATTTGAAAAATTATTAAAAATTTGAAAATAATATAATAAATTCAAAAATAATATATTTTTCAAAATTTATAAATTATTTCGAATTTTTATATTATTTTTTATTTTTTATATTATTTTCAAATTTTTTATATTTTCTCAAATATATATATATATATATCTAATTTTGTATATTATTTTTGAATTTTATATTTTTTTCAAATTTTATATATTATTTCAAATTTTTTATATTATTTTTCAAAAGTTATATATTATTTTTTAAATTATATATATATATATATATTTAAAATTTTATATATTAATTTTGATTTTTATATATTTTTTCGAATTTAATACATTATTTTAAAAAAATTATATTATTTTTCAAATTTTATATATTATTTTCGAATTTTATACATTATTTTTTATTTTTTCTATTATTTTGGAATTTTTTTATTTTCCCAAATTTTAAATATATTTTTTGCATTTTATATATTAATTTTGAATTATATATATATATTCCAAAATTTATACATTATTTCAAATTTTTTATATTATTTTTTTAATTTTATATATTATTTTCAAATTATATATATATTTTAATTTTATATAGATTTTTCAAATTTTATGGTCTCATATGTTAAGACAATTGTATATAAGACTACTTGAGACCATCATTTTTAGTTGTCTCAAATTATCCCCCAAGTGGTTCTATTCTTTTTGGAACCGTTTTTTTTGAACCGTATTACCAAACAGTGTCCGGTCCCAAAAAAATCATTATGAGACTGGACCACATGGGACCGGACCGCGAACCAAACAGGGCCTAATTGATCAAATGCCTGCCATCGCAATAGTTGAGTTCACTTTTGTATATTAGTTGACGACTCAAATATTCACTTTGCTCTAATGATCACCATTCATTGGTTATAGGAAAGAACATTGGCAAACTATAGATGCATGTCATAGTAAGAATTTGGGCTTCAATTGATTATTATATTGAAAAACTAGATTGATGATTGAGACCCATGCTCTAATTGGATGTGATTATAAAAGTTTGGTTATGACGTACTTTAATCACATGTTATTATGTGATATTGAGATATCGATAAGATAATATATATACACACATTTATCTTTATTCTATAAGAATATGTTAGGATCTTATTAATGTTGTTATATATACTAGTTCTCACACTCACACGATTACGTTCACATTCGGTTAGTCTTAGTCTCATTGAAGAGACAGGTTGAGCAATGTGGAGAGGAAGAAAGATCGCGTATAACTTGCATGAAAAAATTAGATTGAGTTTCACTTATTCCAAAACAAAGATAATCTTTCGCAGGTATGAATTCAAACGTGCATACATTATATCTATCAAGTATGTTATATTAGTGTATCTAGGAATGTGCATGAATTGATTTAAATTTTCTAAAAGTAACACTAATTGCAAGACTGTCAGTGACAATAGATTATCAAGTAGACGAGCTAGTTGCAATGCTTGAAATTTAGAGAATGAAAAAAAAATAGTTACTATGCTAGAAATTTTTGGTAGAAAAAAGAAAAGAAAGAAGTCAAGAACTAGTTAATGACATAAAGTTCCCTTCAAGCTTAAGCAGCTATGGGCTTGTGGGTTTTGTAAGTGATGGGCCTGTTCATGGGCCCGGGTCTTTTAACTATATAACTATTTGTTGGGCTTAAGGTGTTTATATAACCCATTGGGCCTTATATTAATAGGGCTCTGTTAGGAATCTTCAGGGCGCGAAAATGGAACCTGAGCCGAAGAAGAAGAAGACTTATCGTGCACCGCCTCGCAGGTAATCACTCTTTGCAATCCTTCAATCTCCGCTAATATTCGTTCTTGCTCAGAATTAACTATTACATATACCATAATCCATTAATATTTCTCTTAATTAGCAATCCTAATTCAAACTCATGTGATTGAGTTTACGAATGTTGTATTATTAGCCAACGATGGGGCATTATTGTATGTAAAAGGACTTAACTTCTAATGGGTTCTGATCTTTAGTTTAAAATTTTAGGTTTATACATATGTGTGTGTATATATATTGTGTATGTGGGTGGGTACTGTGTTTGTGGTGGTTGTGTTGATGATTGAGGACCCTATTTTGTAGTTTATTTTTTATTTTTGTTATTGTTTTGTTTTTTTGGGGAAAGTTGTTTGTGTTCGTTGTTTGATATGGTTTTAGAATCCGCTTGAGCTAGTGACTATGTAGAGCAGAGGAGATTTGTTGAAGGTGCTCAAGTCCATTGTTAACTCTCTCATCTATGTCAATTGAGTAATATCCTTGCTTAGTTGGTTAAAGGGTGTTTTTTCCATATCATTTTGTCATATTAATTAGAAGTCTTTGGAGCCTAGGCACAAGGCTCTAGGCGAGCCGCGTTCCTAAGTGATGTGAGGCACACAATGAAAAATACAATAAAAAAATAAAATAATTACTCAAGCATTCATACTCCATAATTAAGGCGCAAATGTTGTGAAGGACGTTCTTGCCCTTGAGGTGCAAGTCTTGCGCATCAAGGAGCCTGGAGCCTAGGCGCGCCTTTAACAACACTACAACTTGTGGAGATGAATATAGAAGTGCATTAGTTTTTTATGCCATTAGCAAAATGTGTTGGGTATTTTAACCAATTTTTGTTCGTGGATCGTACAGGATGTTTCTTGTTATTAACTTATTATTGATTTTTTATCGAACAACTGCAATTTTTTAGATGACAAGATTAACATAAGGCATATAAGATGAGATAATATAGATGGTCAAATATGTTGTTATTCTATAATATAATTTATTGCTGTTGAGATCATGGAATCTATTTTGCAAATTCACGAGGCAGTTATAGAAAAAGACTTCCTAGCTTGAAAATGTTGTTTGAATCATAACAGTGGCCACATTGTGCATATAGTATTGAATGCTACGTGTGTAAGACTGTATTTGTTCTTCCCCTCCTAACGCCCTGAATTGACGAAGACCACACTGTATTGGAAAATTTTGCATTTGTTTTAATGCTTTCTAATAGATATCCTGTCCGAAACAATTTAAAGAATTTTATTCCGAATGACTTCTTAAAGTGTTATTACTCATTTCTCTGCTTCCATTTTTTTTTTGGTTAAGTTTTTATTAACTTATTTATCTTCTGTACTTGGACCTCATTTGCCTTTAGTAGTTTCAGTCATCTAGGGTTTTGAAGCTATGGTTATTTTGTTTATGTCCCCAGACCCAAGTCGCTGTTTTTTCCTCAACAAAAGGATCCTCCTCGTCCTTTATGTTGGTATCTTGAAACTATTTATTCTTGAATTACATATCTTTCTACTTAAAAGGTTTAGATTGTTTGAAGCTTATGTGAACCTTGCCATAACATATATATAACTTATTGAAGCAATGAACCACAACTAAGCCAAAATAGTTTTCTTAAAATTAAGGAATCGGGGTATCTATCACATCTGGGTAAAGAAATAAACGCTTCGTACTTGGGTACATTTATCAAACATGCTGGATGTGCATTTCTTGAATCCGATAGTCATGGTTTGAGCTTCACCTCCCGCTGAATGCACTTCTCACTGCAAGTTTAAAACTTGTTCTCATGCAGGATTGCCTCTTCACCTACTGAAAAGAAAGACACGGTTACAACATCAATGATCAGTTCATCAGTACGCACTTTTCTCCCCTCTGCTCTGTCAATGTAATTTGTGTGTGGGTGAATACCATCTCCTAATATGTGACTGGAATACACAGGTTCACGTGGTTCAAAATAGCAATGTCAATCTCAGAATCCAACAGGTTAAGAGTAGTTCAATGGTATGCATTTTCTCTCAGCTCTGTCAATTTAATTGGTGTGAGTGTGTGTGCGCGCGCGTGTACCATCACCTAATATTTGACTGGAATACGCAGGTTCACCTGGCTCAAAATAACATTGTCAACCTCAGTATTCAACAGGCAAAGAATTATGCAGTAGCTCAGGCAAAGCAAGAGGGTTGCACAGGAAATTTCAAGATTTTTGATTCTGCGTTTGGAAATTTTCTTCTACCTGTTGTACCAACTCGTGCAGATCTTGGTGGGTAGTTTTATTTATGCTACTCACCATAAGAAATTAGAATTTTTATGTGGGTGTGGGGGAAACGACAGTAGGTTGACGACTTGTAGCACAGTAGCAAGAGAGTGCACAGGAATTTCTTTTTAGTGGTTGGTATTTTAAGGATCTCTCTGATTTGTAATACCATTTTTTTCCACTTAAGAAAGTAGAAATTTGACAACCTTAATGTAAGATTTAGAGTTTTTGCGAAGAAAAAAGGAAGCAGAAAAGAAGGTAGTTTGATGACTTTAATCAATTTACACAAGCTTTTGGAGCGTTCTATTCTGATTGATCCCGGTGATAAGAATGAAACGTATGATTGTTGATCATTCGTGAGCAGATTGAACAAGTATTTATATGTAACTGATGTCAAAATATGAAATGTGTGAACCCTCAAGCTTAGATCTGAATCCGGTGAGGGGTAGTAAATATCCACATGAAGTCCCATCAAAGCTCATGCGAGCAAAGAACGCCCCCTGGAGATGAATAATATGGATATTTAGTCGTACGTACATATTGTTGATTTTTCACTTGGCACCGGTGTATAATATTATTACCCCGATGGCCCCAATTCAAACATGCTTCGAAAATATATCCCGCATAGATTTTCTCTACCTTTTGTTATTATACATCTTTGCTGTTCTTGTGTTTGGCTTTGCAATAAGAAGGAATACATTTTCTTTCGGTTCGCTCCAAAAATAATCGTCCGAATAACTAAGCCGATTATATTGTTCTGTGGGGTGCGGGCGTGCCAGAACTGGTGACGTGGTTCAACCGGCTCAAAATGAATGAATTTTTCGTCTTTTTTGAACAAAGTAAAAAATTAGGCAATTGTACGAGAGAGAACTCAACTCATGCGAAATGTTCAAATTACCTTAATTATGAGGACTTTCAGTAACTGAGATAAATCATATAAATCGTAGAAGGGAGTGAGGAAGAAAGGGGAGAAAATAATAGACTGACATAGACGAGAGGGGAGAAAATGAGGGAGTTCAGGAAGAAGAGTAGAGAAATAGAAAAGTGGAAAATCCGTGAGATTCCACTAGAGAAAGAATAATACTACGCGAGTAGTTTTAGTATTTGGTGTTGGACCCTTAAAACAGAGGTCTTTGATCTTTATTTATAATAAATTATGAATTGTTCTATAAGTAAAAATAAATAAGATAACTATTCTAAACCTAATCAAATCAATATCCTAAATAGATATGATCACGTCCTAACATATCTTTGCCTAAAGAAACTAAATCAAAACAAATCATAACTTTATTAGAAATCTTCCATATGTGAACTTCTGTTTTCTTGATCGCTACTTTTTATTGGCCCACTTTGGATTCATACCGGCCTGATTTGGTTGGTATCGGCCACGTCACCAGTTTATTCTAAAAATTAGTGTTGGCTTATTTAGGATATCAACAATACCCCTCAATTCCAATACCATTTTTGCTAAAAAAGTATGGGTTGTTGGAATTTTTCTTTATAGCCCAAAATGATGCCAACACCAATTCTTTTGTATCAAAGTATTTTCGAGTGACCTAATTGTTGCAAAGACATACCCCATCAAGTCATAACATATATCTCTCTATATTTATATAAACATATATACATAAATATATATCAATACATTTTCTTTCAAACCAACAAGTCTCTTTACCTTCATTCTCAAAGAACCCCCAAATTCTTCTCACAATCCTTAGCCACCATTCGACCATGGCCCCCTCAAGCTTGACCAATCCCATGAAAGTTCTTAACCGGAGCTCCATGCTCACACCATTCACGTTTGCAACAATCGAGCCGCCATGTCCAACACCGACTTTCACTCCATTTTTCTTGCTCAATGGTGTCTATAGTCTGGGTTCGGCCCTTTGGGATTATTTCCCAACGCTTTCAGATCGTTGCTACCCTATGACCGAAGAACAACTTGGAATTTGGCTTCGGCCACTTCCTTTTTTACTAAATGATACCACCAAATTTTCCTTGCCCCCCAAAGTCCTCAACAATTGAGCTTTGTAATTCATCTAGTGAGGGGTGAACACAATCGGATGAAAACAAGTTATGGTGCAATGTGATATTAGTTGATCTTACTGCCGATTCTACTCAAAGAACATCACAGTACCAATGACGACCCTTATCCGCCGACTCATCATCATAAGCCAAAACCACATAAATTGTTTCGGTATTGGCCAAGTTATTACTATAAACCGAAACACTATAAGTTGTGTCAGTTTTGGCCACATCCTTTGTTTCTGCCACAATCTTATTTTCGGTCGCAATGGTATCGGTTGCTGCAGTTTCGGCCTCTATAACTTTGGTATCGGCTGCTGTGGCCATATTTGTTTCTAACATCTCAGTTTCAACCATAATGATTTTGGCCACTATAGTTTCAGTAGGTCTATTCTTTGCCACATCCCTTGTTTCTGCCGAAAACTTATTTTTTGCCACAATTATTTCGGCATCCTCCTTTGTTGTTGCCAAAAACTTGGTATCTTTTTCAATCGATGATGGCTCATGGGAACTGGCAATCGACTGCCCCCATGTCATGAATGATGGATTGGCCGACTAACTGAGGGATTTGCATACATCCTCTTCATTAGATCCTTAGTCTTGTGAGACATCTAGATCATCACAACATACTCTTCTTTCCTCTGATGGATTAACTCAACATAATAAAGCGTATTGGCCGCAAGTGTGACCTCTAAGTCTTGCGGGGGCATGTTAACAATCCTTTCCTCTGATAAAAAGATGAAAATAGTTTTGATAAAGTGTTGAAAATTGGTAATGTCATTACTAAAATGGTGGTGGGTTTATATGTTTTGGCGGTTTGGATAATGATACGTATTGGTGGGTTTTGGATGCATGTTGATAGAGAGGAATGAAATCGAATTGAATATCCATTCCAACCATTCTTTTATTTAATATGAATTTTAATTTGGTTTTTCATTTTTTGAAATATAAATTAATTTTAAAGTATGGAAATTCATTCTCTAACTAGATTAAAAAAATTATATATGTTTTTTCATATATATTTAGTGATGCTCAAATCAAAAATGATTTTTTACAGATACCTCCCATGAGTTTAGGTCTTATATTAGGGATCTTTCTGGGGTTTCAAATTTAACACTTACCTCCCTTAAAAATGAAACATTTCATCACACATATCCTAAATTAACAGTCAATGCGAGTTAATGATGATTTTTACTGATGTCACCAGGATATTTTTCAAAAATTTCTAAAATACCCCTCAGTATGTTAGATGACCTATATAGCCTTGAATTTTTCCTATGGAATGTCCAAACTACCCCTGTTTGGCTTCATACATATACACATGCACATCATATATATATATATATATATATATATATATATAATCAGTTGGGGTTTATACAGATCATATATAAGCAACTGGGATTTCATGGGCATATTCCATTTCAAGCCTATTAATGCCATTTTCCAAGGACAACTCAATGAAAGCACAAAAAAAACTTTCAAAATGCAAATTTTCAAAATTTTAAGTAGCTCCAAAGCTTCAATGTTGCCAACAAACATCAACATCAGTGTGAAGCTCACAATCAAATTTTGGGTAATGGGTTAGAAAACCCAGATTTTAAAATCTAAAGGTATGTTTGGAAATTAGTATTTTCGTTTTTTATCTCTTGAGAACAAAAATTTTTTTTGTTCTTATCGTAAGAGTAATCCGGAAACAAAAACATATTTGGTTGAAAAAATTGTATAAAAAATTTTCGGGAAAAAAAAAAAAAGCTTTTGAAATTTATTTGGAATAAAAAGTAGAAAATAAATTGTCAAAGAGTGAGATTAAGTTTGACTTGATTGTCATCCCTTGTACAAACCAGCTACAATGTACACTTCCAAGTCTTCTATACAACAATGAACATGACCACTTTGCTGCTATTCAAAAGATTAGCATACAAGAATATATATATATATATATATATATATAAATATATAAATAGTAGCATGTATAAAGACCACATCACCCCAATTCGAATGGGGTGTCAAGTTGCAGAGGTAAGGGTTTGTGTTGGTGGTGATATCGATTTGCAGTGGTGGGGATTTGTGGTGGTGTCGATTTGCAGTGGTGGTGGTGATGGGATGGTGGCTGGTGATGGTGGGGGGTTAGGGTTTGAAGGTTGAAGATGACGGTTAGGGAATCTGCAATAATTATTATTATTTTGGCTAAGAACAAACAATGCCGAAAACAAGAAAAATACTATTTTAGTGTTCTCAAATTTTGAACTAAGGGTGAGAAAACGTTTTTTTACTGTTCACGAAAACAAAAACCATCAAAAACTCCCAAACGCGTTTTTGTTCCCGTGAATATTGGAAAAACAAAAATAAAAACGAAAACACCAGTTTCCAAACACATCCTAAACGTTTTTGAAAAGTTCTAATGGGTTCTATACATACATACATATATATATATATATATTATTTTTGAATAGCCAGTAAGGTATATATACATTCATATATAGATATAATTAAATTGCATGATTTAGGTAGGATTTGGTAGCATAATATCATATTTAAAAGCACTTCTACTTTGCAAGGACTTTGATCGTCTGGATAGATAGAAAATGACTGAAAATCACCCCCCTGGTTTTGGAAAAACGTTTTTCCAATAACAGGTTCCGAGTCGACCCAGCCGAGTGAACTCGTCCCATTGAGGTTGTCCCTGAGAGCCTGCATTACTGGAGCGTGAGGGCTATGGGTTGGTCATGGTTGATTTCAGGAGTCTTTGATTTCAGTTGGGTTTCTGAGTTTTAGGGAGGGAGAGAGAGTGATTTCAGTTGGGTTTCTGAGTTTTAGGGTTTTACGGGAGGGGGAGAGAGAGAGAGAGATTTCAGTTGGGTTTCAGACGAGATTTCATTTGGGTTTTGGGGGGGGGGGGGGGGGGGGGGAATTTCAGGAGGTCTGTGATCTTACGATTCTATTTGCGATTCTACGATTCTGATTCTACGGTCCCTAAAATAATTCTACCTAGAATCTCGATTCTCACAGTCTTGGTCCAAAGCCTGAACATATCATTGATTCATATAATCGAGCATAGTAATTATTAATTGATAAAAAGAGGAAGAGATATCGAACTCCTCTAAATGTTGCAATGATAGATTTTTAAGTGTTCTTGTGGATTAGTTTTTTTTTTCCTCTCTTAAAACTGTTTTGAGAATTTTAAAAATTGAAAACCAGTTCTTTGACAACAATTAGAGAGCGTTTTTTGAAAATATGTATTTTTATAATTGAGTTGTTCAAAAATAATTTTTTAATTTTTAATTTTCAGAAAAGAAAAAATGTTAACTGCCCCTTAAAGTTTGTTTGGTTTACATTTTTGAAGATAATTATCATAAATAATAGACCTTTATATCATTTTTTTAAAAAATAAAAAAGTTAATATTGAATCAAATATAATTTTCTATTTTTTCTAAAAAATGGGAAGTTGTTTCTAGAGTTATAAATCAAATACTACATTTGTTTCATATTAGTTGTTCACTATTGCAATTTTACTTGTCCCAAATTACTTGTCCAGTTTCGAATTTCAATACAATTTAACCACCCACTTTCCCCAACTACCCTTATTCCACTAACTTCAAACAAATACCGAACTCCACCATAATACTATATTATTAAGGGCAAAATTGAAAATTACACACTAGTTAACCTCAATCCATAAAATGCTAAAAAGTCCAAATTGGACAAGTAATGTATGACGGAAGGAGTATATTTTATGATAATTTTCGGAAAACCCCTTAAGGTTTCAGATTTTAATCAAATAATCCCCTAAGGTTCAAAAAATTCCCTTAAGATTTAAATCTTCTTAGATACCCCCTATCCCAATAACAACCAATTTTTCGGCATCGAAAATGTCAAAATAACTTAAATGTCCATAATCATACGACAACATTGTAGGACTAGGAATGACAATGGGGCGGGGTGGGGCGGGGATTACCTTCCCCATCTTTTGAACCTGGTTATTTTTCCTCGCCCCACCCCATCCTGTTTATTAATTTTTTTTTGCCCCGCCTTGCCCCGAATTCCCCCCCGCCCCCGTGCCCCGGCTACTATTTTTATTTTTTTAAAAAAATATTAAAAAAATCCTAAACATAAAAATAATTTTAAAATATACATATATATAGGTATCTTTGTAATAAATATAATATATATGAGTATATTTGTAATATTATATATATATAAGAGTATTTTAGTAAATAACTTAAACGAGGCGGGGTGGGGCAGGGGTTCCCCATACCCGCCCCAAACTCGGGATAAATGAGGCGAGTATGGGGCGGGGTAATGCACTAAACGGCTATAAGAAACCATTTGGTAGTCCCTATTCTGACACATACAACCCCAATTGGAGAAATCATCCTAATTTCTCATGGAGTCAAAATCAGTCTCGGAACAACTCGGGTATACAACATATGCAATCCCAAGGGCAACCACCAGCATCATATCCTCCTATGTCCCAAAATTCTCATCCATATGTCCCCCAACAACCAAGGAAAGCAACACTGGAAGATACCTTACAACAATTCATGCAACAAACTAGTCAATCGATTTCTAAATTAGAAACACAGATTGGTCAGTTAGCTACTGTTGTAGGAGAGAGGGAAAAATGAAATTTTCCTAGTCAGCCCATTCCCAACCCAAATGATCAATATCATGTGAGTGAACAGTCGACCTCTGGTCCAACTGATCAAGTCCAGTCAATCATAACCCTAAGGTCAGACAAACAAGTTGATAATCAAGTCATAATTCCAAGAAGGGAAACTGTGAAAGGTAACCATGAACCAGAAAAGGAAAACAAAATAGAATCTCAAGTTGACCCAAAAGTCCAAATTCCCGATCTTGTCCGGAATTATCTAGTAGAACCTTCAGTTAGGAACTTTGTTCCTACTGCACCATTTCCTCAAAGACTCCAAAAGCCTAATAAGGGGCATCATTACAAAGAGATTATGGAAATATTCAAACAAGTCAAAATCAATATTCCATTTCTCGATGCAATTCAACATGTCCCCTCTTATGCTAAGTTTTTGAAAGATTTGTGTACGGTTAAGCGTGGATTGAATGTGTATAAAAAAACCTTCCTTACAGAGTAAGTAAGCTCAATTATCCAGCACCACACACCACCTAAATTCAAGGATCCCGGTTGTCCTACAATCTTATGTACAATAGGTAACCAGATAATTGAGCAAGCTTTGCTTGATTTGGGTACGAGTGTAAATCTGTTGCCATACTCTGTGTATGAGCAACTCGGTCTTGGTGATTTGAAACCCACAAAGGTAGTGCTACAGTTGACATATCGTTTAGTCAAGGTACCTCGCGGTATCATTGAGGATGTGTTAATTCAGGTTGACAAATTCTTCTTTCCAGTAGACTTCATAGTCTTAGACACTCAACCTGTTGCTAATCCCAATAGCCAAATTCCTGTTATCCTTGGTCGACCATTCCTAGCCACTTCAAATGCTTTAATCAATTGTAGGAATGGTGTTCTAAAAGTTTCATTTGGAAACATGTCTGTTGAGCTTAATGTTTTTAATGTGAGCCGACAACCATCAGAATCTGAGGATATAAGTGATGTGAATCTAATAGAGAGTCTAGTACAAGAGACTTTTGAACATTCAATTTTTGATGATCCTTTAGAGGCATATCTAAATCACTTTGGGTGTGATTTTGATCTGGTTAGTGCTTGTGAAGAAGTGAATACCTTGTTAGATTTTGTCCCTTTTATGGACATTGAGAATTGGAAAGCCAAGGTAGAGCCCCTTTCATCAATTGAATCTAAACATGTCTCATCTGTTGAGTCACCTCCAAAATTGGATCTGAAAGTTTTACCTTCTGAACTGAAGTATGCCTACTTAGGTCCAAATGAGAGTCTTCCTGTCATCATTGCTTCTGAGTTAAATAAAGAACATGAGGAAAAACTCTTAAATGCCCTTAGGGAGCATAAATCGGCTATTGGGTGGACTATAGCAGACATTAAGGGCATATCTCCACCTGTGTGCATGCATCGTATCCATCTTGAGGAAAATGCTAAAACTTTGCGAGAAATGCAAAGATGGCTTAACCCTAACACGAAAGAGGTCGTTAGGGCAGAAGTCTTGAAGTTGTTAGATGTGGGGATCATATATCCTATTTTCGATAGTTCTTGGGTAAGTCCTATTCAGGTCGTGCCTAAGAAATCAGGTATCACGGTAGTCACAAATGATGCTAATGAGTTAGTACCGACCCGAATGACTACTGGATGGCGAGTGTGCATTGATTATAGGAAGTTGAACTCTGTCACTAGGAAAGATCATTTTCCACTTCCTTTTATCGATCAGATGCTTAAGAGATTAGTCGGTCATGAGTACTACTATTTCCTAGATGGTTATTCTGGATATAACCAAATTCCTATTGCACCTGAGGATCAGGAGAAAACCACATTCACTTGTCCTTTTGGAACATTTTCCTATAGACGTATGCCATTTGGATTATGCAATGCACCTGCTACTTTTCAGCGGTGTATGCTCAGCATATTTTCTGATATGGTAGAACGTTTTCTTGAGGTGTTTATGGATGACTTCTCCGTGTTTGGCTCATCCTTTGATGAATGTCTTATTCATTTGAAACTCGTGCTTACACGTTGTGAGGAGAAAAATCTGGTCTTAAATTGGGAGAAATGTCATTTTATGGTGAAAAAAAGAATTGTCTTGGGGCATATTATTTCAAAGAATGGTATAGAGATTGACAAAGCTAAGGTTGATCTAATTTCTAATATTCCACCGCCACGTACGGTTAAAGAGATTAGCTCATTCTTAGGTCATGCGGGATTTTATCGTCGATTCATTAAAAACTTTAGCAGCATTTCCAGACCACTTTGCAATTTACTTGCTAAAGATGTTGTTTTTGTCTTTGATGACTAATGCCTGAAAGCCTTTGAGAAACTCAAAACATTGTTGACCACAACACCTATCATGAAGCCACCGAGTTGGGATGCGCCTTTTGAGATTATGTGCGATGTATCTGATTATGCAGTTGGAGCTGTGTTAGGGCAACGTGTGAATAGGCTACCCTATGTGATCTATTATGCAAGTAAGACATTAAATGAGGCACAACTGAATTACTCTACCACTGAAAAAGAATTGTTAGCAGTTGTGTTTGCATTAGACAAGTTTAGGTCCTATCTGTTAGGGTCTAAAGTCCTCATTTTCTCAGATCATGTTGCACTTAGGTATCTCTTTTCTAAAAAAGATGCTAAGCCGCGTTTAATTCGATGGATCCTATTGCTACAAGAGTTTGATCTAGAAATTCGAGATAAGAAGGGGTCTGAAAATGTAGTAACTGATCATTTGTCTAGGCTCATTCTTGAGACATCCTCAGACTCCATGCCTATTCTTGAGTCTTTCCCTGATGAACAACTCTTTGTTGTATCTGAGTCACCTTGGTTTGCCGACATTGTGAACTATCTTGTCACATGTCAAATGCCTTCACATTGGACTAAGCAAGATAAATCCAAATTCTTATCTGAGGCCTGTCACTTCTTTTGGGATGATCCGTACTTATTCAAATATTGTCCTGATCAGATTATTCGAAGATGTGTCCCCAATTGTGACCAAACTAGTGTAATCTCCTTTTGTCATGATCATGCATGTGGAGGTCATTTTAGTTCAAAAAGAACCGCTGCAAAGATATTGCAATCTGGATTTTACTGGCCCTCAATCTTTAAAGATTGTCATTCTTATTGCTTAGCATGTGATCGATGTCAAAAGTTAGGGAGTATTTCACGTCGAAATATGATGCCTTTAAACCCAATTCTGATTATTGAAGTTTTCGATGTTTGGGGCATTGATTTCATGGGACCATTTCCTAATTCATTTGGCAATTTGTATATCCTTGTCGCAGTTGATTATGTGTCTAAATGGATTGAGGCAATTGCATGTAAAACTAATGATCACAAGGTGGTAGTCAAGTTTTTGAAAGATAATATCTTTTCACGTTTTGGTACACCCCGTGCTATTATTAGTGATGGGGGGAAACATTTTTGCAATAGGGTTTTCGAAGTATTAATGAGAAAATATTGTGTAACCCACAAAATTGCACTCGCTTATCATCCCCAGACTAGTGGTCAAGTTGAGTTATCCAATAGAGAGATTAAACACATTTTGGAGAAAACGGTTAACCCAAATAGAAAATACTAGTCCTTGAGACTTAGTGATGCACTGTGGGCATACCGTATTGCATTTAAGAACCCCATTGGAATGTCTCCTTACCGAATGGTGTATGGTAAAGCTTGTCATCTCCCAGTTGAGTTAGAGCATAGAGCCTTTTGGGCTATTAAACAACTCAACTTTAACCTTGACAAAGCAGGAGTCCATAGGAAGCTTCAGTTGAATGAGTTGGAGGAAATTAGAAATGATGCTTACCAGAGTACAAAAATCTATAAAGAGCAAATGAAAATAAGGCATGACAAAAGTATTCTTAGGAAAACTTTCACACCTGGTCAAAAAGTCTTGCTTTATAATTCTCGGTTGCATTTGTTTCCAGGAAAGTTGAGATCTCGATGGTCTGGTCCGTTCATTGTTCGAATTGTTCATCCATATGGAGCCATTGAGATTGAAAATCCAAAAAATGGTGATATGTTCAAAGTTAATGGTCAGCGTTTGAAACCATTTTTAGAGTTACTTTCTCAAGAAAATGAGGAGATCTTTCTGAGTGATCCTGTTTATCAGGATTGACCTATGTGGTCTTGTTGTACATATCTATTTTAGGATTTTTTACTTTATTTTTAATTTTTTGTTTTGAATTCTAGCAACTCATTGTTGTTTGATAGCAAGTTTGACCAGATCAACCTATCATGAGTCAGGTGATACCTTTTCACTCTTGTCTTTTTGTTTACAAAGTGTGAGTTTGTCCAACATTAGGGACAATGTTGAGTTTAGGTTTGGGGGTATGGTGTCTAATTTGTTGTTTTGTAATTCATTACTTTTGAAAAAAAAAATGGAAATTTTTCAGAAAAAAAAAAAAAATTTGTTTTCACGCATGAATGTTTTGCATTACAAGTTGATTGAGTTTGTGTTTATGATGTGTGAGTAGTATGTGATGCGATATTCCCGTTCATGAGAGTAATGATTAGATCGAGCTAAGTGAAGTGATATGGTTTTACATGGGTGAATAGATTAGTAAAATTGAAACCGAAAAGGACGACTTTGACCTATAAGCACAATCACACATTCACTATGGAAAAAATAATTGATCTTTGACTATGTCGTTGAAAAATTAATTTTGCCACAATAAATGGGAGATGGGGAGTTGATATAGTTGAAATGGAGAAAAATTTGAAAATTTATTTTGAAAAATAAAATACAAAAAGTAGTTATTCGATCTGAGTAACCGGACATTGGTATCACCAATATCATTGTTCGCGTAAAAAGGGGAGAAAACTAATGAGCATAAATCCCAATAAAGAAGTTAGGGCCCAGTTGGTTGGGATTAAAAATCCTCGCTGGAAAGTCCGGAGCGTAGAAAGATAAGAGGGGATGAAAAGCGGAATGATGGAAGGAATAATGTTTTGGCAAAATTTTATCAATGAAGTAGAAAAAGAAAGATTGAAATACCATAGTAGAATGTTCACAAAAACACGGAGGGTTGTCTGGATTGGGAGTAGAAAGTAACGAAATCTTTTACTTTTGTGGGAACCATTCATGACACGAATCTCGAGATTAGTTATTGTTCGGTAGTGAATGAGAGTATTTGCATCCATAATATCTTGTGCATTATATCATGACTTAATTGATGAGTATGTGAATGCATGAATGCGTGATTATAAAAAATTGAGAAGTTGTGGGTAGTATATCCAACCCTCACGAGAATCGATGTTTGTAGGTATCATCACTGGAAACCTTCACGAGACTATAACTCGTCCACTAGGGGAAACCTAGGGGTTCAAAGGCGCATATGATAAATGTAATCGAGACAACCAACGAAAATGGTGTAGTTAGAATTTTATTTCTTTTTGTTTTGCTCGAGGACTAGCAAAATATAGGTTTGGGGGTATTTGATAAGTTCATTTTACATACATATTTTAACCCCAAATGTATATTTATTAGTAACCCCAAATGTATATTTATTAGTAGGTAAAACTATTTATTTTAATTAATTTAGAAGTATAATAATGATAAGTGCACAAAACTTAATTTTTATAATAAAATTGTTCAATAAATCATTTTCAATGTCATTAAATTACATCTACATTTATGTCTTTCATTTATAGGTGTAAAGTGAGAAATAAATCAAATGCACATGGATGAAAGTTGGATGAATCAAATGCACATGGATGAAAGTTGGATGAATCAAATGCACATGGATGAAAGTTGGAAGATTCAAATGCACATGGAAAAAGAACAAAATGTGATGGAAAGTTATGAAAAAGAAAAGAAAAGAATATTTGATTTATCTTTACAAGTTGTAATTTGATTCCAATATTTCTCTATAAATATGGATACATCTTGAAGAAGAAAGAGGAGGAGAAGAAGAAGAAGAAGAAGGAAGAAAGGGGGAGGAGAAGAAGAAGAAGAAGGAGGAAATGGAGAGGAGAAGATGAAGAAGAAGGAGGAGAGCAAGAAGGACACCAAAGAAGAGAATAATTTATCTTTAATTCCGGGTTTTATTGTTCTTACTTTATTATTTTCTTTTTAAATCCCTATGCATGACATATTTTGAACTATCTAGATTGTCAGGTAATTTTTACAAAATCCTTTAAAGTTTCAATTTTTAATCAAATAACCCCTTGGGTTAAAAAAAACCCCCTAAAAATTCCAAATATGCTCAGATACCCCATTTCTTCATCCATTTCAATTAATTAAAATTTTCAAATCTCTCTCTTTATGAATTATATTAAATATTTGGCAAGTAATTTTTTTTAAAACAATGACATAAACATAGTATATAAAAATTTAATAAGTGAAACTAAGAAAATAAATATTAAAAAATAAAAAATAATAATATTTTTTTAATTGTGTTCAAAGTTAGTCTTTTTTTTTTGTGTGTATTTTATAATAATGATTCTAGTTTTGAATACTCATAATAAATATAATAAATAATAAAATCATTTCCTTTTGAATTAGTTTTGTATTTTAATTTTAAGGTGATGTCGTTTGATTTTAATTTTTTTTAAAATATATGAAATTAATAAATATATATTAAAAATTATGTTATTGCATATTAGTTTATTAGATTTGGAATATGATTTAATCTCTGTGAGATTCAATAACCTTTCTCAAAGTCATACTATATTATAATTGACCCGTACGCTTGTAGAAAGATTAAACAAGATCGTGTTAATTTTACTGTCTTAACCTATTACTTAAACCACGACTTGAACCGATTATTTTGTGAAGGGCAAATTTGATAATTAACAAATTATCTCCATATGTTGTTGTTTTCTTATTAGCAGTTTAGAAATTTTACATTTTCAGTGCCAGTAAATTGCTCGTTTTCATGATCAGGGGGGTATCGAGCATATTTGAAATTTTTACGAGGTCTTTTGAATTCTAAGGGGTTATTTGATTAAAAATTGAAACCTCATGGGATTTTGTATAAATTATCCTTGAAATGTTGTTGGATAATTATGTGCATTTAAGTCATTTTGACATTTTGGGTGTCTAAAAATTGGTCATTTTTTTAGAGTAGGGGGTATCTGAGAAGATTTGAAACCTTAGGTGTATTCTTGAACCTCCTATTTGATTAAAATATGAAAATTACCCTATATAAATATATATGTAGTTATATCTTATACTCTTATTACAATAGTTAAATAACAATGATTACACTATAATATATATAGATATATGTTAGTGCGAAATGTTTCTAAGGCCCTGTTTGACATATCTTCTGCTTCTGGCTTCTCGCAGAAGAAAAAGAGAAGCAAAAGCTGTTTTGAGAAGCTGGTACCCCCAACTTCTCTAAAACGTTCTTCCAAGGCCCAAAAGCTCTTCTAATTTTTTTGCCAAACACCGTTCAAAACAACTTTTACCTCCAGGAAGCCAAAACCAGCGTTTGAAAAGCCAAATCAAACATGGCCTAATTCCTAGTCTTTTATGAGGAGAATGTAGAGGTGACAAACGGGCGAGTTTGAGTTGGGTTGGTAACTTGCGGGTCATAAATGGGTTACTGACCTGTTCTTGAAAAATCCAATAAATTTTGATCTGAATTAAAATTGCACCATACTGAATTTGAATCAGAATCATTATCATCATTTCAGATTTTGAACCTCACCAAAAAATCCCAAAAAATTAATAATTTATATATATATAGACATACCAAATAGTAATTTTTTTTTAAAAAACCTAATAGATCTTAGTTTTGAATTTCCAAAATCATACACACACTTTCACCCACCCATCAGATTAGATTTAATGATAAAAAAAATCAATAAATTTATCCATCAATTTCTAGAATGTTTTTTTGTAAAATCTGTAAACATTAATATAAATGTATGTATATATATGCACACCCCAAAACACAATCCTTGAGAAAAAAGAAAGAAGAGATTTGATCTGATTTTTCAAAACACAAAATTTTCAATGAATGCATCCCTCATATGTATATTAATATACATAAATACATATATTTATATACACACATATATATATACTGTATATACACAGATATAGAGAAAGAAGGGCGAGAGAGAGGAGAAAGAGGCGCCAGTTCACCCGTTGATATACATACATACATACATATATATGTATATATATATAACTAAGAGAAAGATGCGAACCTGGGAAGAGAGAGGGAGGGAGGTGGTCTTGTCGGCGAAGTACGGGGATGAAAGGCGCAGGCGATTCTAGGTTTGTGAATATAAGTAACGGGTTAAAACGGGTAACCGCTCCCAACCCGCGAAATTGAAAAGTGATAATAACTCAACCTATCAGGGACCTGCATTTCAAACCACTTACCTAATAACTCAAAATTTGAGGGCGAATCGGTGAATTTGGGTAAATTATGTCACCTCTATGAGAATGTAGAAGAAGCCAAGTGACGCCGGACAGAATAGAGATTATTCTGCAGGCTAGCGCAACGGGTAATTTGCAAGAAAGAAAAAGGAGAAATTATTCGACCCAAAATTCAGAGAACACTCTGAAATTTAATAAAATTCTTAATATTCAAAACTGATCAAAAACAACCCACAAGCCGGGTTTAAATAGCTGAAAATCGACCCCTAATGGGATTTTGCCAAAAATAGCAAAACCCTAAAAGTCATACCAAAACAAAATAGGGAAAAAAATCAAAAGATTGCCAAAAATCTGGCCCAAATCGGGTTCAGAATCAATTCCTAATTGACAAATAAAAAATTACCCTAAATAACAAAAATTAACTAAAAATAAAGATTTGAAAAGGAAAACAGCAGATCACAATTTCCTGCTATCATTGCGCTGATCCTCCTGCATCACCAAGATTGGCGCTGCATGGTGCACAAAATCATAATAACTTCTCTATTAAAAAATAAAATTATTTGCAGTGACATTTCCTGAGATTTGAGTAAATTACAAGTAAATAAAATATTTAGAGAGTGTATTTCAATTGCCCCTGATGTTTAAAAATGTTGATAAAAACACCTCAATAATGTATATGACCCTTAAATTAACGAATTGATTAAATGAATAAAATCATTGAGTAATAAAATAACGCATATACTCCTCTATGTAATAACATGATATTTTGTTGTAGATAATTAGTTTTTTGCAAAAAAAAATTTGTTGCCTAAAATTCAATTTTTAGCCACAAACTTGCATATTTGTTGTCTAATAGGTTTACCATAAGCTAATATGTTGCTTTTTGGCCAATTGGGTAAGGAGCTTGTATTTGCTAAGGAAGTCAAGGTGACTGCTCATATTGATGTGCTTTAAGAGGCTTCTGATTAACCATATATATTGGGGTATTCTGTGGCTGATTTACCTAAAATTACCAATTGAAACTTCTTCAACCATTTCCTTTTCACTTGTAGGGATGAGAAAGGGTTGTTTTATGCGCTGGACCTCGGTGGCACAAACTTTCGTGTGCTGCGTGTACAATTGGGTGGGAAAGATAAACGTGTTGTTAAACAATAGTTTGAGGAAGTCTCAATTCCCCCATATTTGATGGTTGGAACTTCAAGTGTGAGTATCTATCCAGTTACCGTCTCAATATTTGACATTCTTTGGATTGCTTCCATGCTCTAAGGCACTCGCAAAATTTGTTGATACCGAAGGTTTCACATTTTCATTCCCAGTTAGGCAATCATCAATTGCATCAGGGGCTCTTATTAAATGGACAAAAGGCTTCTCTATAGAAGATGCAGTTAATCTCAATTTCTTTTACTTTTCTAAGTGTACTATTTTTTATTACTGATTTTCCCATCTTTATTTGCAGCATCATATAGAAATTTTGTAGCTAAACGTAGTTGATAGTTGTTACTATGTGAAGAAATTAACTGCTGTAACTAAATGAGATATCATGGGTATCATTGACTGCTGTAACCAAATCACATACTCCCATGTAATGCATGTATTTGTATGGAGTCTTCTCTGCACATGTGGTAAACACTACACATCTTGACATGGCAATATGTTGGTTTAAGTTCATGATTTTATGCTTATAAAGGAAAACAGATTTTTTCCAGAAGAGTTTTGTTTTATATTCTATCCCTGTTCAAAGGTGTCCTAAATCAGTAAAATTTGGCATTCTATTGTGGAAAACACTTCTGGCATACTACATACAATATTCGGCAAAATTTTGGACTTTCATTTTGCTTTATGCGCCAAAATTATAATACTATATAGAACAATCCTCTTGAACTCGCGCTAAAATTCAGCAGGAGAAGCACTCTTGATTTCTGCATCCTGAGATTGACAGTACTGTTTTTGCAAGTAGAATGAATGTATATCTACTCATTACTCACCAGATTGTAGGCTTTCATCTCCATGTAGATTCTTGAAAATTACTCTCCTGTTATAAGTCAATTGTTCATTTGCACAGAAGTATATCATCTGGAGGACCTTGTACTTTAAGCAATGTTACTTTTTCCTCCACTTCCTTTCTCAGGAGTTCTCTTGCACTCAGTGGTTCTCCCTCAGTTTTGCATGAAATTGTTAGTTCCATACCTGCTGTATACTATCAACCATCATGCATGCAGAGGAAGATGCCAAAGTTGCCACCAACCACTGCCGTATACAACAAACAAAGCCGCCCATGTGCATGCGGAGAGAAAGCACGCCTCCATCCAATGTCAAGATTGGCTGCGCATGAAGACTACGCAGCCCACGCCTGTTGAAAATGGTGTTTGTCTGTACATGATATGTATTGTATATATATAGCATGTATATGGTGTGATACAACACAAGAAAATAGAGAGAGCCACAACTGTAAGAGAAAAACAGAGTGAAGCCACAGAGAAGTTAGTCTGTGAGGTTGAGAGAGTGTTTGTAAGAGGTAAGAGTCGAGAGAACACTTGTATCTCCTCCCTCAATACCTGGTTTTGATTCAAATCGAAGCTAGTAAAGCCTCTCAAAGTGGACGTACCCATATTTTTGGGGAACCACTATATATCTGGTGTCCATTGTGTGTGTGTGTTTGCATTTAAGCTTGCTTTCGACCCAACAGAAATCATGTCAAATTTTGAGTATACTCTCCAGTCCAGTCTCTATCTTTAACATTAGGATAATCAAGTGTCTAGAAAAAAGGCCTTTCAAAGGATTGATTTCTTTACATAAGCTGTCTTATTTGACAGCAGTGCTAGGAAAGTTTTGTGGTTAAGTTGCATCTAGAAAGCATGATAATAAAATTTGTTTTGGACAATACTCTCAGCACCCCAAAAGCACATGGTGATGATGAATTTGTTTGACAACTCTACTTCCGAGTTGTATATGTTTCGCGGCCTTTAATGCTCTCTGGCTTTGTCCTAGGTTGGACAAGATGCTGTTGGAGAGTTGACAAAAGCTATGGAAAGAGTTGGCCTTGATATGCGCGTTACTGCTTTGGGAAATATCATTTTCTTGCTATGTCAATCCGGAAGGGTTACTCGGTATTTTACTTGGCGAACTAATTTGTAGACTGCAAGTCCTCAACCTGTTGAATTGATGCAGGTCAACGATACAATTGGAACATTAGCAGGAGGCAAATACTACAACCCAGATGTCGCTGCTGCAGTTATTTTGGGTACTGGAACTAATGCAGCATATGTGGAGCGGGCACATGCAATTCCCAAGTGGCAGGGTTTGCTGCCTAAATCAGGAGAGATGGTTAGCAGCTTCAAACTTTGGTTATCTATTATATTCAATCCTCATCTAAACTTACATCGAAAACATTTCTTTATTAATCTTAGATCTCTCTCTTCTTTATTTACTCCTGATTATTACTATAATTACCATTTCTTTTCGATGTGTAACCATGGAATTAAAACTCTACAATAGGATCAATTAAACATGAAGATTTCATAGTTATACAGGAGGATAAAAAGGAAGTGGTAACTCAGCATACTATGCTTCATAGCAAAATAGGTGATTCACCCTTTGAAGGTCCTCCTATTGTGCTTTCTCAAATGGTCTACCATATGCATCATGGGGCTGCCTACACTCTAAATCTAGCTCTTCGGTTCACTGTACTACCTTCTCAATAATCAAGCACATCTTCCATTAAATGTGTGATGAACCCCAACAAGCAAAGAACAGGAATCCCTATTTCCATGTAACAATAAATGGCTTACAGTATCTGTATCTCTTATGCACATGCAGCAACCAATCAACCATAAACTACTACTTTTTGTTAGCAGGTTGTCAATATTAGTTTCCAAAGGAGTGCCATCTAGCCAGAAAAAGACCAGTTTAGTAGGAGTTTTAGTGCACCAAATAGCCGTCCGAGGGGACCCACACCGATATCCTTCCCCCAGCTCCCAATAATTTGAGCCAAAAGATTTCCTCCTTTGATTCAGCCCCCTCTCGTGGAATCCTCCTCTCC
Organism: Cornus suecica; assembly: GCA_963922005.1. Lineage (NCBI taxonomy): Eukaryota > Viridiplantae > Streptophyta > Magnoliopsida > Cornales > Cornaceae > Cornus > Cornus suecica. Next base: position 74,186,822 of record OY998240.1, on the reverse strand, counting down.
CTCCATAATAACCATGGATGTAACATATGGAGAAGGCCTCTATTTTCATCCACCTCTCATTCTTGCGGAAGGGTGAATAAGTGGGCATGACCTTTGACCAACTCAGAAGATTGTTATGCTGATCATAGTGAGAAACAATTCCTCAACCAAACATTTTTATCTATATTTTCTGAGGGTGATGTTTTACCAGTTTTGCCTCAAATCTAATAAAAAGTTGAAATTGGTCTCGAGCGCTAGGAGTAATCGGCTTAGTTTCTTTATTATTTTTGATACTTGTATATTTGACCAATTTGCAGACTGCTAGTATGCACACTGCCTTTAGATAATCCATAATTACATCTGGTTCTATTGTCCATTCAATTAGTGGGTCTCTACACTCTACAGCTGATTAGCCAAAATCAGATAATAGTGCTAAAAGATATCTGATGAACCATACATAGTGTCAATAGGTATGCTAAAGAGAACTTATGGGCATTCACCATCCTTAGTCAGATTAAGGGTGACACTGTCTCTCTGTATGCGTATATTCTTTGAATGCATGATTATTTGATAATTATCTGTGACCATGTAATTTTTTAGCCGCCTCATTTTTTAAAGCTGTTTGCTAAAATGTAACGTGCTTTTAAGTATCATGTGCATTGATCTAATGATGCATTAGAGCTTGCAAGATGCTTATTTGTGCAACACGTGCAGGACTCCTGACATGTCTTCAATGCACCACGACACTTCTTCTGATCTCAGAGTGGTTGGGAGCAAGCTGAGGGATATCTTAGAGGTAAAGCCCTCTGAACATACTGCACAGCTTCAAGTGACAAACTGCGAATTGCTCTTCCTCTTTTTTGATGAGTTGGCATATTTGTATAGGAGAAATTAAAGCCAATATTGCAGTTTGATGTGACTGTTGCTATCTTAGGGACTTGATTTTTAGGGTTTTCTCATTTGTCTCTTCATTTTATGTGTCAGATTTCTAATACTTCCCTGAAAACAAGAAAGGTAATTGTTCAGCTCTGTGACATTGTTGCCACTCGAGGAGCCCCGTCTTTCTGCTGCTGGGATTCTAGGCATTCTCAAGAAATTAAGAAGGGACACAGTGAGGGAGGGCGAGAAGCAGAGGTCGGTCATAGTGTTGGATGGTGGGCTGTTTGAGCATTATACAAAATTCAGCAAGTGTATGGAGGACACTCTTAGGAAGTTGCTAGGGGAGGTTTTTGATACCATTGTTATTGAGCATTCCAACGATGCCCTCTTAGCTGCTTCACACTCCCAATTAGGACTGGCAATTCGTGTCAACATGTTGACTCACGGGTCAACAGGGCAATCTGATACTAGTTGACACGAAAATCAAATATTTTAAATATGATATAATCCAACACAAAAAATAAAAAATAAAAAATAAAAATGAAATTGAAATTGAATTTGACACGATTCAGTAATAGTTTATTAATGTATTTCAATCCATAACCAATTAGAGAATAGAAAAAATCAGCAAATAAATATAACAATAAATATAATCGTGTCAAACGGGTCAATTCGTGTCAGAAATTGCCAGCTCTACTCCCAATACATCAAGGTTGAAGAGTCTTGAATATGGTCAGAGCTGGGTTTTCTGAAAAAAGAGGTTTGAAAATTCTCACCCCATTGTCCTTGAACCTTCTTTGCTTCATTGCGAGGTATTCTCACTGCCTAGTTCAAGATTTCATGCTAGAAAATCCATAATTTATAATGTTGGCAGCATGTAACCAAGTGAGAGATTAAATGTGCAACTAGGATGCTTGGGGCTGCATACAGACTTCCTCTAAAGAAAAGAAAACAAAAAACAAAGGGAGGGATTTAAGCTTTTATTTGGATACCTACTTTGGCGCGTGTAGTTGTTTAAGAGTTGAGATTTATATGGAAGAGAACATATATATATATATATATATATATATATATATATATATATGTGATAACAAGTGTATTCGAGGCTTCGCCTTAAATTATTCACCCAAAGCGATATCTCTATGCAGATCGGGTAAAGCTAAGACGATGTCTATGGTAAAAAAAATTATTATTATATTTTTACCGAAGGACCAGTTGGTCCAACAGTATAACCAGGGCGGACCAATTTTTTTTAACTATTATATATATATTTATACATAAAATAAAGGAATAATTACACAATCCCCCCTGAACTATGACATAATTGCAGGCAATATCCCTAATGTTTCAATAATATCATAAACCTACCTTAATTTTACCTCCGATGTAACACTTTCCCCCTCCCGTTCTTAGTCAACGCCGAAGATTGACTTTTTAAATGATTAAAACTATTTTTTCATCTAAAATTCCTAAATTACCCTTCATAAATTTACAAAAATATTTTAATCTTAACTTTTACAATAAAAATTAATATAGTACCTTATAATTCTCTTTCTAAATTATTTTTGTTTATCTCTTTACAATACTCCATGGATCTATCTCATGGCACACTTTAGGGCATAATCCCACTCAACCCTTTTCCATAAACCACTATACCGTCTCCTTCCCCTCTCCACCCCAAACCTCGAATTCACCATTAACACCACCAATGGCCACCGGATTCATCAACACCACCGACTTCCTCTACCGAACCCGTATGCCAACTTCCTCCATCGAACCTAGATCCTTGCCGCCTCTCCAAACCCACTTCTCCTCTCTCTCTAAAAGCCATGTCACCTTCATACTCTCTCCTCTCCAAACCCACTTCTCCTCAGATTCGGTGGCTAGATAACAAGTTTTTGGTCTGTATTTCAAAGGATTTGCTTAGAGAAGAGAGTTGGGGGTGAGAAGAAGATCCTCCGTTGCGGCGTCTAGAGAATAGGTGTTTATGCTATATTTCAAATAATTTGATTAGGGATTTGGTGAGCAAAGAGATGGGTTGGGGCTGTGAAGAAGATGTTGGCTTGATTGGGCTTGTGATTTGTTTAGGGATTTGTGATTTGCTTGGGAAATAAAAGGATGAAAAGATGAAAAAAATGTAGCCATCGAATTTGAGGAGCCACCAATAGGCTTGTGATTTTTTAATTTTTTTCTCATTTAATTTAATGGTATAAATTAAATTCGCAATATTAAAAAAAATTCATAAAATATTATAAAAAATTTAGAGGGTATTTAGGTCATTTTGTCTTTAATTTTAACCGGATCTGTTTTCTGATACCATAAAGGGGGGTCAGTGATATTTTATAAACGTTGGAGGTACTGTCTGTAATTATGTCATACTTCAGGGGAGGTTTGTGTAATTTTCCCTAAAATAAATAATTATGTGTTCTTGGCCCCTCCAAAATAAATTACATGGCCCAATCGAAATTTATGGCCCAAAAAATATAAAATAATTTTTTTTAAAAGCCTCTTTATAGCCTTAATAAAAAAAAATAAAAAATAAAAATAATGCTAAGATTGTATCAACAAATCAAGAAAAGGTAAGGTTTTGACATTAATTTATTTCTATTATAATGATTAATTGAATTCAAATTTTAACATCACTTCAATTTTTATTTACCAAAAAGAAACTCATACTTTGTTAATTTTTATTGTTGTTTTAGACAAATGTTTGGTCCTAAATTCATCTATATCATTTATTGTTATTTCAAAATTACCTTCGAGATGTTTAGCATTTTTTAATTACATAATATATTAGGATGAATTATAATATGTTCAAGTTATTGAAATTGCTCATTTGATAGCTCCTAATGAATTTGAGACCCGGTAGATGGGGTATTTTAAGAATTTTCAAGAATGGCATTTTTTTTATGATGAAATTTGTCAAAACACAACTTCGTTGCAAGATGGAAGAAGTTTCTCATACAAATTACTTTAGTTGAAAAATAAATTATTAAGACTTTTAGTTCAGTATCTATAATAAATGATTTTAAATGTTTGAAAAAATTTCGAGTTCAAATTTGATAGTAAAATTTGGATTTTGGTTTTTTATTTTTTATTTTGTGTAAATATTAGATAGAGACCAATTTTTAATTTCTTCTAAAAGAACAACACCCAACTTGAAATTCTGGCTCTGCCCTGGGTATATATAACCTCTCCTTCCAATAGGGAAGGTGATGGGAAATAGGTGTGTGGAAAAGAAAAAAAAAACCATGTTTGTTGTCGTGTGGCCCAAGTAATTGTTTGCTCCCAGAAAGAATCCAAGTTAAGACCTGAGACACTAGGTTCTAAGTCTTTCCAAACTGAGCAAAACCGGTTTGGGAGAGAATATTTCCTAGGATGTTATATGAATCTAAGGAAATTAAAGCATCCAGGTAAGAAACTACTTCATTGATGTCCGAAATGTCGAGAGTTACAGATTATTTTCAGAAAGAGTACATGGCCTTGTGTTTCCCAATTTGACCATGAGCTGGAAAAGTCACGCATCTCCGGGTTGCGTGGTGATTGAAAAGAGAAAAAAGGAAAGTCAAACTCTGTGTGCAATAAAACAAGCCTGCATCTGATTTCTTACTCAACTATTATTGGATTTTCTTAGTGAGAGTTTAAACACGCTATTACTAATGAAATTCAACCATTAATGTTTGAAAAATAGGACTACGAATCTAACTAGAACTCTATATAACTCATTGATTTTAAAGTGAAATTAAATCAAGACTTGATGGAGAATTTACTAGAAAGAGAAGGTATGAGATGGTGAAAAGGGGGAAGAAGTTGTAATATGCTTGTCAACACACATGTATAAACAGGGAAAGGCAACAGTAGAATAATTAAGGTTCTGAAAATAATCCAAGAGTTTCTCTTCTTTATTCAAAATAAAAAGTTAAGGGTTCTAGTAATTTATGGGAAACCTGAGCACGTGCATGACTTACTATTTTTCTAATTATATCACTAATTAAAATAAGGATCCTCATCATTTTTACGGACATGATATCACAAATTTTACCAATCTGTATTCGCTTTAACTAGTTAAAGCGAATACAGATTGGTAAAATTTGTGATGTCATGTCAGGAAAAATTATTTCTTTTATCCTATTCTAACTATATCACTAATTAAAATAAGGATCGTCATCATTTTTACTAACATGACATCACAAATTTTACCAATATGTATTCGCTAAACATCATAAACTCGTTACGAAAGAGAAAGCGCATACAGATTGGTAAAATTTGTGATGAACTTCACTAACTATGAAACAACAAAAAACCGTTACAAGAGAGGATTCAGGTCCCATGTCACAATGTCAAACATTTGATGCCAAACCATCAGCCTCAGTTTCTAGCCTCCTCTCGTGCTTAGAATTCTTGAGCAGGGGAAAGGCATCGCACTCCCTTCCACCATTATTTTCTCGAAATGCTGCCGTGCGGTTGTACCGTACCAGGATTTGCAGAACCTCCTTCATGGTGGGCCTGGTGGAAGGAAGTGTATAAGTACAATTTATCCCGAGCTTGAACACAGCACTCATTTCCTCCAAGTAACAAGGTTCCTTGATCTCCTCATCCAATGCATCTTCTATGGGATGGCCTTCTTGCAAGTGATGCCACGCCCACTCTGCTAGCCCCATATCTTGATCCCCGTCATTGGCTTTCCTTCCGGTTGCTAGTTCCAGAAGGACTACTCCAAAGCTATACACATCAATCTTCTCGTTCACTCTTCGTGTGTGAGCATACTCTGAATTAATAGTTAGAGATATGAATGTTTTGGTCAGGTGTGTAGAGGTAACAAATTAAAATTTAGGAAAACCATGTACTAAATATACGACGTACCTGGAGCGATGTACCCAAAGGAGCCCGCGAAAACTGACATTGTGTTTGGCTCTCCATGCTTGATCAACATCTTGGCTAAACCAAAATCCGCTATTTTCGCATTGAATTCCGAATCTAGCAAGATGTTGCTTGACTTCACGTCGCGGTGAACGATAGGTGGTGAGCAGTCATGGTGCATGTAGCATAGCCCCTGTGCTGCTCCAATTGCAATCTGGAACCTCTTAGGCCAGTCCAGGACAACATTATGGACCGAACCTGATAGATTTGGCTGCCTAGGATTCTCGCATCCATGAAGCCACTGATGCAAGCTACCATTTTCCAAATACTCGTACACAAGAAGTTTTGAGGTCTCGTTTGACATACAGCACATCAATTTGACGATGTTGGAGTGGAGAATTGTGCCTAGTATCTTAACTTCTGTGTGGAATTGTTTCTCCAACGTTTGATCCAACTTTCTGTTATTCCAAATCCTCTTAACAGCTACAAATTCTCCCACTAAGCGGTTTACAAGAACACGATACACTTTCCCGGAACCTCCACTTCCTATCATGCAGTTCTCTGTCAAGCTGGACAAAATGGTTGAAGCTGTGAAGTTCAATCTCTGAAATTGAGTGCATTTCCACGTCGATTCCAATCCAAGCCCTCTCTTTTGATTAAGTCTGATCACAAAGAACACAAATATAATAGCTAAAACGAACAGAACCCCTGCTATACTTATCAACATAGCTAAAAGCTGGGGGGAAATTCTGCTAGATTTTCTTGCTCCTGAAGAGCAAAGTTTGACACCCATTCCTGCATTATTTGAACAAAGACTGGGATTGTTCAAAAAGCTGGTATCAAAGGCTGCAATATCAATCTGACCTGGGATTCTCCCAGTGAGACTATTATCGGAAAGGTTGAGTTCACTCAGCCTCAAAAGGCCAATTGGAGACGGAATTTGACCGGAGAATTTGTTTTCCGACAAGTCCAAAGAAGTAAGGACAGGCAAATAACCAATAGCAGCTGGAATGTTACCAGAGAGTTGGTTTTCACTGAGATTTAACATATTCAATGAATTCCACGACACTATTTCAGAAGGAAGATTTCCAGAAAGCTGATTCCTATCGAGCAAAAGTGTTGTCAAGAATGGAAGATTTGTTAAATCTTGTGGAATTGTGCCATTCAAGAGATTGTTGCTTGCTTTGAACACCGTTAAATTCCTCAATGATGAAATCCCAACTGGAATTTCACCGGACAACTGGTTGTCACTGATCTCAAGGCGGGATATATTTGTGCCCAATGTAGCAGGAAGACGACCGGTAAATAGATTGTCACTCACCATCAACCATGTCAAATTGGATGACGACCACATACCAGCAGGAATGTCGCCGGAAAGTTGATTGCCATGAACACGAAGATATAACAGACTGCTGCAATTCCCAAGTGAACTTGGCAATTCACCGGTGAGATTGTTGTCGAACGCCATGAGACCAGTCAGCACTCCCTTGGCACATAAGTACTCCGGTAATTTGCCTGTAAACCTATTCGTCGCCACTTGAAATTCTCGGAGCATTGAGTATCGCCCGAAGTCCGGTGGTAGTTCTCCTGACAGATTGTTGCTGAACCACTTAATAACTTGCAGTGGAAGGCGGCCAATGCTTGGTGGGACTTCGCCGGAAAGTTGATTTTGGAACAGAGCCAGACCAGTCAGTTTTGTCAATTTTCCGAAATCATCCGGAATGGTTCCGGACAATTTGTTTTCAGATAAATCAACCACATCCAAGTTCAGAGCTTCAACTGTTCTCGGAATCTCCCCGGACAAATTGTTTATATGTAGATACAGAGTAGTCAAATTCTTCAATGAAAACACCCCATTAGGAATGTTACCTGTCAACTGGTTTGTGGACAAGTCCAAGAGCCTCAAGGACGTCAGATTCCCGATTCCTTCCGGGATTTCTCCGATCAGATTCGTGGACGACATCCACAAACTTTCGAGTTTCTTCAGCTGGGTAAAACTCGAAGGTATTTCCGATGGCACGAACCCAATGATTGCCATCCATAGTAATTCAAGATTTGACAAGTTTCCAATTTCTGGCGGGAAAGTACCGTTAAACTGGTTCACCTCAAGGTGAAGTATCCTGAGCTGGGACAACCGCCCAATTGAAGCCGGAATGTCACCGGAGAAATTGTTGTAGGCGAGGTTGAGGTATTCGAGCTGGGACGACAACCGGTGGATGTCGTCAGGAATTGGGCGGACGAAGTAGTTTTGAGAAAGGTCGAGATATTGAAGCTTGGAACAGTTGTAGAGGACGGTAGGGAACGGTCCGGGGATGTAATTATAACTAAGATCAAGAAGGGTCAAGTTCTGGAGGTCACAAATGAATGGCGGGATTGTGTCAACGATGATCGTATCATTGAGTCTGAGTTCGGTGACAGAGCCGTCACCATCGCAGGTGATCTCCGGCCATGCACAGTGAGCTGAAGTTGAGTTCCAGTGATTGATAGAGGTTGGATTGGACCAGTATTGTTTCAGCTTCAGTAGGATTGCTTGCTCTGAATCAGCAGTGGTGGTGGTTTGTGAGTTTCCATAAAAGGGTAGTGTGAAAAGAAGGAGAGAGATGATGGTTTGGAGATATGTCGGGGTTAATTTCGACATTTGGAGAGGTGTGTGTTGGTGTTTTCCCACGGAGGAGCAACGTAATGCGTGTGTTTGCTGTGTTACATTTCTGGTAGTGAGAGTTTATTGAATAGGTCTGAGAGGGACTGGCAACTTGAAATCTATGGTTAATTTTCAAACATGGAAAATTCAAGGGCAAAATAGTACTACTATTATCCATTTGATGACCAGATACACAAATAATATCTCACAATGATGGTCAAGTCAATAGCCAATATTGGATGGTGTTTATTCATTCATTCTAGATCATGTAAATAAAAAAGTCGTTAGATTTAGCAAGTCAATGACTGCAATATAAATCAACTTCAACCCACTTTCGAAGAATTTTCTTGCTATAACAGCCATACAATAATCACCAATCGTTGATGTTGATGGTCCTAATGTATGTGGTGATTTTTTTTCCCAAGACACATGCATGAGATTATCTTTAATTATTTATTCGGTTTAAATAAAGGCACAACTACAATGCTATTTTTTGTGGAGTTGGAATACTGGCATGCTTTATTTATAATTATGGAAACTGTTTTTAATTTTTGGAAAATGAAAATTAGAAAACTATGCAAAAAAATCTACTTGGTCACAGTTTTCTCTGTCGTAATCATATAACTGTTTATTATTATTGTCTGAAAACTATCTTTTGTTCTTGAAGTTTTTGAAACCTGTTTTCAGAATTAAAAACTATTTCAGAAAATTAAAGCATATAGACTTTTTGGTCGGTTGTCATAATTTCAGAACTATTTTCATTATAGCAAACCAAACCGGTACTAAGTTTATAATAACTAATTGCTTTGCATAGATCATATTGGTGGTCCTTTACTTGTTTTGAAATAATTTCTTTCTTACTGGATTTTAGGAGAACAAATTTATATATATAAATAAAGAGAGAGAGACATCAATAGACAGATACATACACTCTTTTAAAGTAAAGCTAATTGAATGAACTGTACAAAATATATATAGGCGTCAATAACCAAATAAAATAACACCAAATATATTTAGTTTATTTTTTGTTTACAATGATGATGATGAATTTGGATCCTCTCTGGTGTTAACTCTCTAATTCTCTGGACATTAATGTAGAGATATTTATGTTATTTAATTTTTTTAAAAAAAATAACTGTATTTAAATTCTAATTATATGATGGCATTTTTATAATTATAAATTATATTTTAGATGAGTGAATATTTATCCACTAATTGATGTCCACACTAAGGATCATTGTTCGATGAGGACGGCCTACAAAACACTTTATAATTTAATTACTTAATCTGATTACATATAATTTTCCTTTTGCATGCATTGAAAAGATAATATATATATTTGATGGTAGTTGTAATGAGATTTACACTTTCCACCTTTGAATGTGAGAGATTAAAGTCTTTGCCATTCCATTCTATTGACCCGACTCGAAACAAAATCCATTGATTTGGGTGTTAGATTGTTGTGGAATATAACATTTAATGTAACGACTTCTCATATTTTCTACTTTGAAAATTCAAAGGATCTTAATATATTCTTATTACTTGGCCCATGAAAATTCATAGGATCTCTTTTTCTATTTAATAGATATAGTCACCAGCCGCCCATTAACTCCTTCACAGAAAAAGTTAAATAAATAAATAATATTAACCTACAAAGTTTAAAATAAGTTAAGCTTTACATTTTCTAAGCAATTTTAATATTATATCGTCTAATTAACCTTGTCTCGGTAATTTAATACAACAGATTTAATTTGTCTTAATATTCTTTTACTAGAGAGTTACTAAAAAGTATGAATTAAAGGCATATATACTATGACTAGATGCAATTTGACATTCGCTTAAACATAAATCAAGATTATGAAATTAAAGACGTATATGCTATGATTAAATGAAATCATGAAATTGACGTACTCCAAAACATAAATAAAGGTTAGAAAAGGGAATAAAAGAAAAAAAAACACCATACTTGATGTAACGTACTATAATCTATATAAAAATATTTGGTATTCACTTGCCTTGGACCATAATAATCGTGGAAAATGTGATTGCTTAAAACAAAGAAATTGACTTTGCGTTGATCAAAGTAATGCATGGTTAACGTTTAGCTCTTATTTCTAAAACAAATGAGTCCATTAACGAGAAAGAATTAAAAATTCCAATAAAAAAAAGGGTTATGTGAGTCCAATATCTCCATTGCCTTCGACTTAATACCGACATGGAATGTTGAAGGTGAATACTAAAATAATCTCAGTTATTGGAAAGAGAATATTAAGAGAATACTTGTATTGTTTGATTCAACACTGTAATTAAAATATTTTTGGATCAAAGTTAAAATAAATCCGAAGTTAGGTTACCAAACATAATTCTAATTCTTTAATATCACTATATAATAATAAATAAATAATCTGATTTATTTTGATTAAAAACAAAACGTGTCCCGAAAACTCTATGCAAAATAAAATAAATATTTTTATCATAATTATATTGCAAGCAAAAATACAATTATAATCCTTTCAAAATAAAATTACAATTAGAAAGTTAGGCTCTATTTGGTAGGTGGTCTGGTTCCAGGTGGTCTGGTCTGGTCTTGCGTTTTATGGGACCAGACCATTTTTGGTAGCATTGGTCCCAAATTTTTGGTTAGACCAAGTAAGACCAAATGAGACCAAAATGGCCTCATTTCAGACAAAAAAAAAGGTGGTTCCTGGTGATCCGGTCTGGTCTTATTAATAAAACATATTCATAAATAATTAAAAATGAATAAATAATAATTAAAAAATTAATAATAATAATAATAAATTAAATAAAACATATTTTAAAAATAAAATATAAATAATAAATAATAAACAAAATGAAAAAAATAATACCCAATAATAATTAAAAAATGAATATAATAATAATAAATAAATGAATACAATAATAATAAATAAATATAATAATAATAATAAATAGACTAAATAATAAAATAAATAATAAATTACATAAAATATATTTTAAAATATAATAAAAATAATAAATAATAAAAAAATGAAATAAATAATAATAAATAATAAATAGATATAATAATAAATAAATATAATAATAAATAATAAGTAAATATGATAATGAATAAATACTTCATAATAATAATAATAAATGAGTATAATAATAATAAATTAATATTAAATTAATAAAATATATTTTTAAATAATTTAAATGAATAAATAATTTATAAATAAAATGAATTAAATAATGAAATAATAATAAATAAATAGAATATATTTATAAATTAATAAATAATAATTTAATAATATAAATAATAAAATATATTATAAATATTATAATAAATAATTAGTAAGACCAGACCGCTTACCAAACAGAATTTTTCAGATCAAATTAGACCAGATCAGACCGGACCAGACCGGACTGAACCAAACCAAAAAAACCACCCACGAATCAGGCCTTAGAAATTAGGCCCTCAAGCACAAAGGTGTAAACACAAAATGAAGTGGAAGATGCCAATGTTGGAATTTCCGAGTGCTGAACGTAGACCCAAAATAGTAGACGCAAAGACTTTGAAAAGCTTACAATCAACCAATAATTTAGCTTCATTTAAAGCTTACAAAAAAGGTCAACAACTATGGCCCGAGTTTGACTTTACTTTGGTTGACTTGATATGCTTGACTTGGTCAACACCATTATTTTATAAAAGAATAAATTACTCTGACCTCCCATGAGGTTTCACATAATTACTCTCAAATTAAAATTTATATAAATTTACTCTGACATCCCCTATAAGATTAATATTACATTAATATTTTTGTGCATATTGTAAAGTATCTTTAACTTAATTATTTTAAACTAAAATAATTTATGATTTGTTTGTCTAATGACCTCCTATCATTTAAATACCCCTCATTTGACAGCACTCAAAACTTCCTTATCTTGGTTAGGTTATTTTAACATAAATTACTAAGTTTAAAACACTAAAGTTATGTGTACTTTAGTAAATGTACAAAAATATTAATGTAATATTAATTTTACAGGGAATGTCAGAATAAATTTATACAAACTTTAATTTAAAAGTAATTATATAAAACCTTAGGGAAGGTCAGAGTAATTTATCCTTTATAAAAACAATGAAATTTAGGGGACAAAATACAATGAAACTTGAGGATGTTCTAATCTTCGAAATATTCATTAGATTATATAAAACTATGGGGTTTCATGAGTTATATATGAATTGCTGAAAAAATTTACACCTGAAAAAGTAATTTCTGAGATAAAAAGTTGAATAATCAATGCATGTTTAGTCATCAAAATGTGTTTAGAAAAGATTTGTGGGTAGATGTTGGTCAACACATTATTTTACAGAGATATCCCCAATATATAAAATGACTTTAGTGCTCTTAATTATTTTAATTTTTATATGAAATTTCTAAGTTACCTCATGCTTAAACTACTTTACATATTACACTAACCACCTTTATCATTATACTCTTATTATTAAAAATCTACAATAAATAAATTAATTATAATTATTTTAAATATAAAAATTCAAAAACATCAAATATAATTTAAAAATATATATTTTATAATACTAAGAAAATACCATTATTTAATTACTGCTCTTAATTTTTAATATATTATTATATAAATATTTCTCAAAAACCATTAAAGGATTATATCTAATAATCATTATAGGTATTACATATCTAATAAAAAATATATAAATTTTTATGTATGAATAAAAAAAATTATATATATTTTTATACTATTTTCAATCAATAATTTTAATAAAATATGATAATATAATGAAATATCTTACACTTTACCCATTGTAGATATCACATATCTAAAAAATTCTACCATTATATTATCAAATTTCATAATGGAATGAGATTTTTTTTGGTATAACATATCTGAATAAAATATTCCCTTATAGGTATTACATATCTACTAAATAATATTCCATTATATTGTCAAAATTTATTAAAATTATTGATTGACAATAGTATAAAAATATATAATATTTTTTCTATTTGTACATAAAAATTTATATATATTTTATTAGATATGTAAAATATTTTTTGAGAAATATTTATCTAGTAATATATTAAAAGTTAAGAGCAATAATTAAATAATGGGATTTTCTTAGTATTATTATTGATGAATTTTTTTTAGCGGTAGAATTTACCTTTAAATATATTTTTCAAAATATTTTTGATATTTTTGAATTTTTATATTTAAAATAAAATTATATATTGTAGATTTTATTTATTTATTGTAGATTTTTTAATAATAAGAGTGTGATGATAATGGTGGTTGGTGTAATATATAAAGTGTAGAGTTTAGGTATGGGGTAATTTAGATATTTCACATGAAAATTAAAATAATCAAGAACATTAAAGTTATTTTATGTCTCCAAGGGATGTCATTGCAAAACTTTACAAATTTCAGGGAGTATTTCTGTAAAATAGTGCATTGACCAACATCTACCTACAATTAACCAAAATATAAGGCGTTGTTGCAAATTACCCTAATATTTAATACTATACTCGAGGAATCTGAGAGCACTTACAGGTTAAAACAAGTTATTTTTTATACAGTGGAAAAGAAAAAAAATGGCATTGTGAAATAAAGCATAAAATAAAAGGAGAGGATATTGTTAACCATTTATTGTGTTAATCAGTGAAGGGAAAGAAAAAAGATAATAATGTTTAGGGTGCGTTTGGAAAGTCTGTTTTTTTTATTTATTTTTTATTTTTAAATATAAAAACTATTTTTGTATTTGTCTTTGTTTTTTTCAGCAAAAAACTAAAAACAAAAAAACGTTTGGATGAAGGTGTTTTCACCACTTTTATTTGGTGAAAGTTGTATTTTATAGATTTGGTGTTTTCACTGTTTTTATCACCTAAACAGTGAAAAAACTCAAAAAATAATTAAAAGTTGTATTTGGTGTTTTCATCACTTTTACACACTATTCACACAAAAAAGTTTTTTTGGGAAAAAAAAAAAGTGAACAGTAAACGCGTTTGCCAAACGTATTTTTCTTTTTAATATGATGAATAATAAAAAAACAAAAACAGAAAATAGGGTATCCAAACTGACATTAGTCATTTGTATGATTAATTCATTGATGATACAAACGGACAGAAAATAGGGTACTCATGTTTTGAGGGAGGAAAAAATGGAAGCCAACTCCTTTAGCAGATTTATTATGATATCCTTTCTTATAAATTTTGTCTTTTTTAAAACTAAGGACAAGTCTGGTATTAATAAAAATAAAATAGTCTTTCCTTCCTTTCCTTTCATTTGTAACCATTTTGTATTAATGCCGTGTTTTGTAACCATTTTGTTTCGAGCTTTTTGTTTTAATTTTAAAAAAAAAAAAAATCAAAATTTAAAACTTGTTTGGTAAACTAGGTTTTGTTTTAAGTAATTTTAGAAAAGTCAAAACTAACTGCCAAAATTTACAATTTTGTCTTCAATTTTGGAAGGTTTATTTCAAGCTTCCTTTTTGAGTTTTATTCCCAAAATGCGGCTACAGTAAGCTTAAGTTTATTACAGGAGCGACATCTCTCTCCTTCAATGCCTCTCTGTCTGCCTCTCCAACTTTCCGACGTTTTTTTATTCGCATAAAAAAAATTATTTAAAAGTTGTCACTTGTGTTCTAAGATCTGTTCAACTACTTCAAATAACTTGTGTAAAGCGTTTTCTACAAATAAAACAGGTAAAAATTAACTTCCACAAATTAATTGCATTCAATGAGACTAATGTCTTATGCATCACGCAAGACGACACATCTGAACATATGCGGAAATAGTTATATTTACAAAACAATTCCAAATTTTAATTTTATTTATAGTCTTTCTTTTCCAATACACTAGATATTAGTTTAATAGCCACGGGAAATTTGGGAATGATATGAAGTGAGAGCAAAAGATAATTATTATTATAAAAAGATAATTATCTTTTTATAATATTATTTTAAATTATAATTTGATAGTTATAAACAAATAAAAATAAAAAGGACACATGAAGATGGTGAATGAAGGCAAAATGGTGAATGAAGGGGGAGGGGAGAAAGTTTACGTGAAAACCACATAAGTTCCCATAAAGAAAATCATAGAGAAAAATAGATCTAGCAAACACTTTTATCTCATAAAATAAAAAAAATAAAAAATCAAGAACACAAAAGAACATATCAAAATCGTGCCATTCCTTTCTCTTGATTCAACAAATTCAAATATTCATTTAAATTCAAATCTTGAAGACGGAAAACAACAAGTATATCCAAATTCGTGCAGCTCTTCCTCAATAATTCAACAAATCAAATAAAATGATTCAAGATCAAGCCCCGACGGCTCTTGAATCCCTCTCAACAACTCAGTTCAAGATCAAGTTTCGATAACCTTTGATCCGACCAACAAAGGAGATCGAATCAGAGGATTACTATTATTTCTATTGTAATGAATAGAACAGATCATTGATTTATAAATAAAATTATGATTTGCTCCAATTTTCATTCCTATATTTTCAGACTCGAATTTTGTTGTTTACGACAATGTTTGTGTCACACCATGTTTCGCTTATACTCTTCCAAGGGTATGAACAATCTGTAACCTCCTACATCTTTATATACAGTTCATTCACTCACAAGTTTTACTTTGTCATGGTCTTGTTAAGGGAATGACTCTACCTCTTGACCAATTTGTGTAAGGATGATCACATCTCTTCTTTGTAGTCAAGTTTGTAATACCCCGTGATTTTTGGGACAAAGCAATTAAAAATAAATAAATAAATATATTTATATAAATTAAGTTGGATAAATTGTATTTATTTAATTAAATAATATAAGTTGGGCTTATAAGCCCAATGAATCACTATTTTATTATTTTTGGGGTATTACTTATATATAAATTATTTTTGGGCCCATGGAAATTATGTAAAATAAATATATATATATTTATAAAAAAGAAAACCCTAAGTTAGTCATATGTTTCTGAGAGATAAATAGAGAAGAGAACATAGTCGCAATCGCGTAGAAGAGAGAGGTGAACATTGATCGGCCTACACTTCGTGTGTGATTTAACCCAATGATCAGGCAAATAGAATGTTCTTCTCTTCCTCTTTGGACCCGTAATCGCATCCTCTCTCCGTGTATACATGTTTTTATATTCGTGTATTCATATATATATACCATGTTGTCTATCGCTGCTGTAATATATATATATACATGTACCAGGTGTATGTTGTTGTAACATATATGTATATAATTTATATCATGTATTTCTCCTACCCAGCGAACTGGTGCAGATGAGTCACATGATGGAATTTGGGTACTTTTACCATTAAACACTGTTAAATAGATTAGGGGTTGACATGTGTATGTATATATGTGGGCATATTATGTAATTAAGGAAACTTTGATAGTTAGAACTATAAATATAGTTTCATAAGGATTGACGGGTATATGTATATTTTGGTATGCTTATGTAATTAATAGAATTTTGATAGTTAGAATTCTTATTTAATGTTTTGAATGAAGTGTATATGTATATTGCTTATGTAAATACTAAAAAATTCAATAGTTAAAATTATGGTTGCAATGATTGCGGGTGCGGCGATATTGGAATTTTGGTAAGCAAAGATTGATGTTAGTGTCTATATTGGTATGATTGAAAAGTGTGTGTTTATATTGGTATGCTTTCATAAATAGTAGTATTTTGGTGATTGTAATTGTAATTTAATATTTGTAATGGGGCGGGGGATAATACGTTGATTACACAGGGTAAATAGTATTCCGAAGCCTATAATTTAGAATTTTTTTTATATAATAAAACTTAATTATCTTCTGGGCATATTAATTAAAGAAATTTAAATGAATTTACTATTGAAATTATGTGTAGAACACTAAACTCAACGTATACGTACCAGATAAATTCTTGCAAAAGAATTAATAAATTCTTTAACCTAAGACATATTTAGTATTTTATATATATAAACATATTATTTTCTATTATTGTGGAATGAAAAGAACCACGATGAACTGACTATTAATGCAGTCCCATCTGTATCATGACATAGAGTTCGGGTACGTAGTTATGGTTCGGCATGAGTTAGTTGCTGATGGACTTGTGGTTTAGTTATTGTATTATTTTATTTATTTTTCTTATTGATTTGTGATTTCATTTTTTTTGGTTACGCTTTATTTTTTATTCTTGTTTATTAACTTATTACGTAATTATGATTACACCTTATTTATTATGCCTATATTCTGGAGGATATATATTTAAGTGTGGTACTTATAGGAATTATAATATTACTCTTATATTTATAATGGGTAGATAATAGGGTTATTGGTACTCTATTTGGGATCATGTAGAGTCTACTCTGCTCGTGAGTCTAACCCACCGTTGTTGTTTCAGGTTCTCAGCAGTTTCAACCACATGATTGAGGTCTCTTATCATTTATTTGTGAGTTTTCCCATTTTGACTTCAGTTCAGTGTAGGGACTCAATTTAGTTATATATTTTTTTATTAAGGTTTAGGGGTCTATAGATATGGATTCCCGAGTTGTACCATTTGGGTTTTTTTTTTATTATTTCTGAATTTATTCATCCATGAGAATTAAACTTTTGACACTCTGTTATTCATTAAATATGTCTTTTGCTTCTGTGCTCGTTTATTATTGAGTGTTGATGCACTTTAATTTTCGGTATAGGCCTGGCCAACCTATGCATGAAAATTAAGAGGTATCACAAAGTTCATAACTAACAATAAGCTCCTTGAACTGATTCGAGTCAGCCTTCCTGAATTCTGAATAGCCACTGTCACACGCCAAATAGATGTCACGGTGGTGTTGAGGAGGATTGTGAAAAGAATTGTCTTTTTTTTTTTTTCCTTCTTAAGAAATCATATGGAGAGAATTGTTGAAGGTTGTAGAGAGGGTGGAATTTTATGCATTGAAAGGCCTGTTTGGGAAGCCGGTTTTGGTCTTGGTTTTAGATTTTAAGACCAAACCATGTTTGGTTGGCTGGTTTTAGAGTTGGTTTTGGGCTTTTTAAAACCAACCACTAAAACCTGGTTTTGGCCCACCAATTTTGACTTTTATTTCTCTCTCTATATATATATATATATATGGCCAAAAATATGAATTATTTTGAATTTTTTTTTATATTTTTCGGTAAAATTATTTTTTGAAAAAAATATTTTTCTGAAAAAAAAATCATAATTTAATGTAATTTTTCAAACAATTATTTTTTCGGAAAAAAATCATATTTTCGGAAAAAAAAATATTTGGAAAAAAAATCATATTTTTGGAAGAAAAAAAATTTCGGAAAATAATTATTTTTTCGGAAAAAAAATATTTTTTGGAAAAAAATTAATTTTCGGAAAAACAAAATTGGAAAATAATTATTTTTCCCAAAAAATTTATTTTTTAGAAAATATTTATTTTTTGGAAAATAATTATTTTATTCTGAAAAAAATTAATTATTTATTTTTCCGAAAATTAATTATTTTCCGAAAAATTATTTTTTTTATTTTTCAGAAAAATAATTTTTTCCCAAAAATTAATTTTTTTCCAATTTTATATATATATATTTTTAATACATATTAATATATATATATATATATATATATATAATTATAGCAGGACCAAGACTAACTCCTTACCAAACATTATATAAATATTTTAGATTTACCTAAAACAACCCAAGACCGCCAAAACCAAAAAATCAAGACTAAGACCAAAACTAAGTTCCCAAACAGGCCCGAAGAGTTTTGTGGTAATTGGTTGGAGAATATTGAAATGAGAGTTTTGGAAATTTTAGTACTATTTAGATCATTGGTTTAATAAAAAAAATTCTAGACAGGGAATCTTAGACAGCAATTATAATGCATTCTTCAAACAAGATGGTGATTATAAAATGATGAAGTTTTAATTTTTTATTTTAACCTTTACTAAAGAGGATGACTGGTATAGCAAGGATGATGTTTAAAATTTTGTTTAAACCGATATTAGTATGTATAGAAGAAAATGAATATAAGTTGTAAGGATAATAAATATAAGCGTTTTAAAAATATCAAGACAATATTTAAGTCCCTCTTTGGTAATAATTTTGTTTCAAAATTTCTGTTATAATTTTCAAAATAATAAAATCTAAATCTAAAACTTGTTTGTTAAACTAGATTTTGTTTTAAGTAAATTTTAGAAAAGTCAAAATTAACTGCCAAAATTTGCAATTTTGTCTTCAATTTTGAAAGTTTTATTTCAAGCTTCCGGTTTTAGTTTTATTCCCAAAACGCGGCTACAGTAAGCTTAACTTAAGTTTATTACAGGAGCCATGTCTCTCTCTTGCTTTCAATGCATCTCAACTACTCCAACCTCTCCTTCAATGCTCCAGCCTCTCTCCAATTTTCCGACTTTTTTTTTTCGCATAAAAAAATTTCATTAAACTTTGTACTATGAGGTGTGGTAAAATTAAGGTTGTTAAAATCAGGAGCGTAAGATTCTTGGAGAGTCCATAGAATCAGAATTCTTAATAAATAATTATGTTTAATTTTTTTAGAAGTATATATTTATAATATAGCAAAAATATACCTAAAAAATAAAATATAAACAAAAATATTAAAATTTTGAGTCTTTAATTATTTTCTCATAAGTTTAGGCCATATTGAACTAAATAATTAAGATTTTTGACCTTTTATATGGAGGACATGCATAACCATCAAATCATTCTTTTAGTTCAAAAAATTTTAAACTGCATACGAGTAGAATCGTGATAAAATTATAAAATCGTACAAAATCTTATAAAATTGTAGTAGAATCCTAAAATCGTAAAAATTGACTTCCACAAATTATTTGCATTCAATGATACTAATGTCTTATGCGGACACAACACATCTGAATATATATAAATTATATTTACAAAACAATTCCAAATTTCATTTTTATTTCTAGTTTTTTTTTTAAAAAAAAATGTTAAGGAACTTACACATCCACACACTTACATACCCTCACATGAGCCCTATAGGGCTTGAATCCTAGACATCTCCCAATTTAAAAAGGAATGAAAATATCATTAGACCATAAAACCATTCATCTAGTCTTTCTTTTCCAATACACTATATATTAGTTTAATAGTGATGAGAAAATTTGAGAATGATATGAATTAGAGAGTAAAAGGTACTTAAGAGGAAAATGTTGGGTCCAAACCAAGATCAAATGCAAACACACACACACAATAGACACCAAATATATAGTGGTTCCCCAAAAATATGGGTACGTCCACTTTGAGAAAGGTTTCACTATCTTCGGTTTGAAATGAAACCGAGAATGAGGGAGGAGGATACACTCTCTGTCTCTCAACTCTACCTCACAACTCTCTCTGTTAACTTACAACTTCACAGAAAACTATCTGTGGTTTTCTCTCTCTCTAGCTCTCTCTGTTATACTTGTTTTCACTTATGCTTGTTTTTCAAAACCATACACTGCCCATATATATAGCAGGATGTAGAAAACAAAGACAAACTTCAGAGGCTGCCAAATCCTTCACGCGTGATCACAAGCTTCCAAGTGTGGCCACCAATCTTGACTTCCAAACACATGCATGATCTTACAAGTTGATGGTTGATGGAGATGGTGGTTGCATGCGACAGCTTTGTTTGTATACGGCAGTTGTGGATGGGATATGGAATTTAAAATTCTCCCCCTTCCATATCAATCAGAGGAGAACGTCTTCACCTGATTTTCCCTTCATTGCCAATTTGGGGCTGGTGTTAAACCAGTTTCTTCTCTGCAAACTTCTAGCTTTTCTCTGGACAGGCTCTTGGTCATCATATCCGATCCATTATCATCTGTGTGAATCTTCTCTAGCTGTAGAAGTTTGTCTTCTAGCACGTCACGGATCCAGTGATACCTGACGTCGATGTGCTTGGACCTTGAGTGGAAGGTTGAATTTTTGTTAAGATGAATAGCACTTTGACTGTCACAGTATATGACATACTTTTCCTGCTCTTGTCCCAATTCTTGAAGAAATTTCTTCATCCACAAGATCTCTTTGCATCCTTCCGTTACTGCAATGTATTCAGCTTCTGTGGTGGATAAAGCAACACACTTTTGTAATCGGGATTGCCATAAAACTGCTCCCCCTGCAAAAGTGATTAGGTATCCTGATGTGGATTTTATGGAGTCACTGTCTCCGGCCATGTTTGCATTTGTGCAACCTTCCAATAAAGGTTTACCATTACCAAAGCATAAACAAATATTGGTAGTTCCTCTAAGATACCTGAGAATCCATTTTATTGCTGCCCAATGGTCCTTTCCAGGATTTGACAGATACCGACTGACAACTCCAACTGCATGAGCAATATCAGGCCTCGTGCATACCATGGCGTACATCAAACTGCCAACTGCTGAAGCATAAGGCACTTTCTTCATTTCTGCTTTTTCCGTCTCACTTGAAGGATACTGCTTCATATTTAACTTGAAGTGGCTTGCAAGTGGAGCACTGACTGGTTTTGCTTTGCTCATGTTGAACCTTTCAAGAACTTTGCCGATATACCTTTCTTGAGATAACTAGAGCTTGTGTTTCAGTCTGTCTTGAGAGATCTGCATTCCCAAGATTTGTTTTGCCGGTCCCAACTCCTTCATAGCAAATGACTTGCTCAATTCCTTCTTCAACTTGTTGATCTTGCTGCTGTCATGACCAACGATCAACATATCATCGACATATAGCAAGAGGATGATAAAATCTCCATCAGGAAATTTCTTGACAAATACACAATGATCTGCAGTGGTTCTATTGTACCCATTCTGGTCCATGAATGAATCGAACTTTTTGTACCACTGTCTTGGTGCTTGTTTGAGCCCATAGAGATTCTTCTTCAATCTGCACACAAGATTTTCTTTTCCTCTGGTTTTGAATCCTTCAGGTTGCTCCATGTAGATTTCTTCATCCAGATCACCATGTAAAAATGCGGTCTTTACATCCAGTTGTTCGATCTCTAGGTTCAAGCTGGCTTCCAAGCCAAGAACAACTCGGATGGAGGACATTTTCACCACTGGTGAAAATATTTCTTCAAAATCAATGCCCTTCTTCTGATCGAATCCCTTCACAACCAGTCTTGCCTTGTACCTTGGTTGTGGATTATTTTCTTCAGACTTCAGTTTGAATACCCATTTGTTCTTGAGAGCTTTCCTTCTCTGCGGTAGCTTGACCAAATCATATGTGTGGTTCTCATGCAGCGATTTCATCTCTTCCTGCATGGCTTTCATCCACTCCGCATTTTTACTATCTTTAACAACTTCCTGATAGCTCTCTGGTTCTCCCCCGTCACTAAGCATCACGTACTTTGCGGATAAATATTTGCGATTCGGTTGTCGCTCTCTGGAAGATCTCCTTGTTTGAGGATCAACCGGATTTTCTTCTGCAACTGGTTCTAGTTCTGCACCGTCATCAGCTGGATATCCTTGAATAACTCCCCCATCATTTTGTGTTATCGGTGAGGGAACCGGGTCTAGATTAGCTGGTAACTCTTCAGGTGGATCTGATTTCTTCTGTTTTTCAAGATCTTTAATGTTCTGATCTTCAAAAAATACCACATCTCTGCTTCTGATGACCTTTTTGTTGATAGGATCCCAGAGTCTGTAACCAAACTCTTCTTGGGCATATCCCAGGAAGATGCACTGTTTGGCCTTTCCGTCAAGCTTGGATCTTTTATCTCTGGGGATGTGGACAAATGCTCTGCAGCTAAACACCTTCAAGTGTTTGTAGGAAACATATTTCCCTCTCCATACTTTCTCTGGAACATCACAGTTTAATGGAACTGAGGGAGATAGGTTGATTAAGTCAACCGATGTTCTCATTGCTTCGCCCCAGAACGGAGTTGACAACTTGGCATTAGATAACATGCACCGGATCCTTTCGCAGATGGTTATGTTCATTCTTTCTACAAGGCCATTATGTTGAGGAGTTTTTGGCACTGATTTTTCAAGTCTGATGCCGAAGCGTCTGTAATACTCCTCGAATGGTCCTCTGTACTCGCCACCATTGTCTGCACATACGTACTTCAGCCTTTTTCCAGTTTCTCTTTCAACCTTTACATGAAACTCCTTGAACACTTCCAGCACCTGGTCTTTAGTTTTTAAAGCAAAGGTCCATAATTTCCTGGAATGATCATCAATGAATGTGACAAAATAGAGGGCACCTCCACGAGTTCTGGTTTGCATGGTGCAAACATCCGTGTGTACGAGATCTAGAATGTCTGGTCTTCTAGATGGAGGGGAACTGCGGAATGTAACTCTATGTTGTTTCCCCATGATGCAGTTGACACATGTGTGTAATGGAGTACCTTTCATTCCAGGTAAGAGTTCTTTTCTGGCAAGGATCTCGAGTCCTTTCTCACTCATATGACCGAGTCTTTTGTGCCATAACTCGATGGGGATTTCTTTCTCCATCATATTCACCTCAACTCTGCACAGTTTTGCTTGCGTTGTGTAGAGAGAGATGATCTTCTTTCCTCTGGCCACCACAAGATTGCATTTGGTGAGCTTCAACTTGCCATCACCAAAATGACTGTTATTGCCTTCATCATCGAGCTTGCCGGTGGAGATCAGGTTGAGACGAATATCTGGAACATGTCTCACATCTTTGAGGAGTAGTTTGCATCCATTGTTGCTTTCCAAAAGAATATCACCTCTGCCGGTAATTTTGGATGCTCCTTGGTTCCCCATCTTCATAAGTCCGAAGTCACCACTGGTGTAGGATGTGAACATATCCTTCCTTGAGGTGATATGACAGGAAGCACCTGACTCAATAACCCAGGTAGAATCTTCGGATGTGAAGTTGACACACTCATCATCTTGAACAATGACGAGCCCTTCTCCGGCTGTTGTTGCTGCTTCTGAGGTACTTTCTTCACCTCTATTTCTGGTCTGTTGTCCAGACTGTTCGACTTTTAGCTTCCTGCATTCTCTGATAAAATGGCCTGGATTGCCGCAGTGATGACAGGTTTTGTCTCTTCTGAAAGTAGACTTTGATCGCCCACGATGCTGTGTCTGATTGCGATGGTTTCTGTTTTTGCTTCTACCGCGCCATTCTTTTCTTTCTCGTCTTTTAGTGACAAGAGCTCCTGACTCCGGATGATATCCTTCTTCCTTTCTTCTTGCTTCCTCGTTCAGCATTCTGTCTTTCGCCATTTCCATGTTAATTATTCCATCTGGAGCTGAGTTTCTTACAGAGACAACTAGCGTATCCCAACTTTTCGAAAGAGAGTGTAATAGGAATACTGCTTGCATCTCATATTCTATAGTCATTTTCATAGAGTTGAATTGATCCAACAGCCCCTGGAATTCGCTTATGTGTTCTGACACACTTTTTTCGTCTTTGTATTTAAGATTCACCATACGGCTCAAAAGATTTACCTTGTTCTGAGATGTCTTCCGTGCGTACATCTTCTCCAATTTTTGCCAAAGAGCATAAGCATCATTGTCGTTGGCAAAATTTTGGTAAATGCTTTTGTCGATCCATTGTCTGATTTGGGCAGCACATTTTCGGCTGAGTACCATCCAGTCTCCGTCGGTCATGTCCTTCGGTTTGCCATCAGGTGCATCGTCGGTCTTTTTGATCGGCTTCCATAGATCTTTAATATACAAAATATTTTCCATCTTTGACTTCCACAATGAATAGTTGGCTGCGGTCAATTTGATCATCGCTCCGGATCCTGAATCATCCATCGAAAATGGAATCTTTAAGCCCTCCTGTCTTGTTTGATATATTCGGAGTGGAATCACGCGAAACGAAGTATACTGTTGTGTCCGGAACGGTCAAAAATCTTAAGATCGCCTTTGACTGAGCTCAATTCCGACTTAGGATGAGTCCGGAATGGTCAAAATAACGTCGAGGGGCAAAACTGTAATTTTGCAAAGTTGGTGATAACGTGGCAGCAACTGGTAGTGACACGTGGCAGTACATGTGGCAAGGTGTCAGTGGTGACACGTGACACATGACGTGGTTGAATGGTGGGCTGACACGTGGCAGTGTCTGGGGATGACACATGGCAGCAGTGACGTGTCAACCTTGCTGATGTCATCAATGACGTGTCAGCGCGTGGGTGCACGTGGTCCTCACGCGCGTCTGAGCTTGGAGGTGCGTGGGACGCGTGGTGCGCGTGGTCCTCATGCGCGCTAGAGGTAGACGACGCGTGAGACGCGT
The DNA here is from genome assembly GCA_963922005.1 of Cornus suecica. Classification (NCBI taxonomy): domain Eukaryota; kingdom Viridiplantae; phylum Streptophyta; class Magnoliopsida; order Cornales; family Cornaceae; genus Cornus; species Cornus suecica. Next base: position 74,161,263 of record OY998240.1, on the reverse strand, counting down.
GACACCGAGGCTTCTGGCGGCGCGTGCGGCGGCGGTTGACGTGAAATTCTTCCTGTTTTGATGGGTCGTCCGAAAATGTGGGTGGTGTGGTGATTTGATTACTGGTATGGTTCGAAACAGAGTTGCAATAATCGACTTTGTTGAGCTTTAATGGCTCTGATACCACTTTGTTGGGTCCAAACCAAGATCAAATGCAAGCACACACACACAATAGACACCAAATATATAGTGGTTCCATAAAAATATGGGTACATCCACTTTGAGAGAGGTTTCACTATCTTCGGTTCGAAACGAAACCGAGAATGAGGGAGGAGGATACACTCTCTGTCTCTCAACTCTACCTCACAACTCTCTCTGTTAACTTACAGCTGCACAGAAAACTATCTATGGTTTTCTCTCTCTCTAGCTCTCTCTGTTATACTTGTTTTCACTTATGCTTGTTTTTCAAAACCATACACTGCCCATATATATAACAGGATGTAGAGAACAAAGACAAACTTTAGAGGCTGCCAAATCCTTCACGCGTGATCACAAGCTTCCAAGCGTGGCCACCAATCTTGACTTCCAAACACATGCGTGATCTTACAAGTTGATGGTTGATGGAGATGGTGGTTGCATGCGGCAGCTTTGTTTGTATACGGCAGCTGTGGATGGGATATGGAATTTATAGAAAAGTATGAAGTAGCTCAAACTTTCCAACTTATCAAGACGTAGACTTTGGAAGGCTTGTTTGGTTTGTGACGGTTGATGATTTGATAATATTTGTCGTTGCTTCACCAAACTCCGGTCAACAAAATTTATAATACCTACAAATACTTTACTTAAAATAGTATAGCAATAAGTAGGGTCGAACCACTCTCAACTTAGAAATCGGTTTGAGACTAGGATCCAAAACTATATTTTTCGAGATAAAAAGAAATTACTTAAAACAATTCTTGAATTTTTGAATAGTAAACTAAAATAACTAGATAATTATCAAATGATGGAAGAAATCTCAAGGGAAGAGAATCCACCACCCGGGTCTATATAAATAATATTATATATTTCTATTGCAAATTCTCCTCCAACCTATTAAACATAAACATAGATATTGGTAGGCATTCCCCGTATTTCCATTAATTGGTAATCACGGAAAATCCTCCCTCTAATGTTTTGGTTTAAAAATAAATAAATATAAATAGTGGTAGGCATTCCCCGTATTTCCATTGATTGGTAATCACGGAGAATCCTTCCTCTATTTTCAACCTCTATTGTAGGTTTTGTCACTTGAAAGAATTAATTCGGGAAGAGAATTAAACAATAAGAAATAAAATAAAATTATGTATATCTTACCCAAGGTGGCTTCATCACTCCCTTGAGAAGATGTTTAAGCTAGCATAATGATATAGGTATAAAACATGATGATAGAAGAAATTTTCATTAACTAAGAAAAATATTACAACAAAATAAAAACTTGATACAAGACTAAATTCTCTCTACCATTTCTCACTCTCTACCATCTAACTCTTTACAATTTCCAACTACTCTCCTATTTATAGAGAAAATTGGAATATAATGACATCTTGTAAAGTGAAGTTAGATCTACTTTTCTTTTCTTTTTCTTTGAATATTGATGCTTTCCAAGTCATTTTCTTCTTTCTTCATGTGCATTATATTCTTCATCTTTCATCCATGTGCATTATATTCTTTCTTCCATCCATGTGCATTCCTTTCTTCACTTTAATATATTTTCTTCATCTTTTCCAATTCAAACCTATAAGAAATAAAAAGATATATATAAGAACATTTATGCAATAAAATGGTGAATTAAAGATTTATTTTTGACATTTAAAATAGTGATTTTGTGAACTTATCAGTTTGTGCAGTGGATTTTACAAAGTAAAAGTACATGCTTTTTGTTATAAAATGTTCTGAGTCTAAATTGGAAGCACCTTTGGTACTAATATTTTTACTGTATAATTTATAACAGCAAAAAATGCAAAAACAACTTGTTTTAGTGAAATTTTGTAAACAGTGCTTAAAACGCACAAAAAAATTATTATTTTGATATTTCCTAAAAATGACACTATTTGCTTTGTATTTTTCTATTCTAGAAAATAAAACATTGATGTCAAACATGTTTTTGTTACTGACGCACATGTGTTGTAATAGTATAACCTGAGTCATGACCCCTCAATTGGAGATGTGAGAAGTTCGAGCTTCCTAAAAGGCATTGTGTGTGTGGTGTATGAGTTTCTTACCATTAGAAAAAAAACATGTTTTTGTGAGGGCATTATAAACAAAAAATACAAAATAAAAAAGAAAACGTGAACCAAACATGCCCTGTTATTTTTTTCACTTTCACGGTATAATGTGAAATTGCACTGCATAATATATAATCCACCACTTTTATTGTTTTTTTTATTATCATTGATTTGTGAGGGCATTATTTAATAAAACATATTATGAATCCAAGGTTTAGCTTCTTCCCTATATGTCAATAGAGCAAAACATTTGTGCAACCTTCATTATTAAAGAGTTAACAGCACTAAAACCAATTTGCTCACAAGGCTTTAACTTTAAAATAAAATAAAATAAAATAAATGCCTAAATGTATCAAATCAAGAAAACTTATGAGTAATTACATTCCTAGACCTTATATGACCCACGACCACTATTCAGTCCCAGTTCCTTTCTATAGGTAGCAATTATGATCTTACATGTCCACTGGCTATTCCCGACATGCAAAGCTTACCCTATAATTACGACATATAACTTTTGGCATAGTAGCAACGGGAGACACCAAAATTTTGTGTGTCCAAACCATATTAAGTAGGGTTATCATAAAATATTAGATCGCAAATAAAATAAATTGGCCCAATTTTTATCGAACTAAATTAAATTATTTTATCAAGTTCAAACTCACTTAGTTAAATTTAAGCTCACTTAGTTAAATTTAATATAATAATAATTATTTTAAAAAAATTAATAATTGGAAGATAATTATTATAAAAAGTTAATTATCTTGATATTATAATTTGAAAGTTATAAAAAAGAACACATGCCATCATCTTATTTATCTAGACCCTTTATAAATAAAGGCAAAATGGTGAATGAAGGGGAGGAGATAAAGTTTACGTGAAAATCAAAGAAGTTCACCATAAAAGAAATCGAACACATCGAAATATTGTCGTTCTTTTCTTGTAATTCAACATTCAAATCATGAAGACGAAGAATAACAAGCAAATCCAAATTCGTGTCGCTCTTCCTCGACAATTCAATAAATCAAAGAAAACGATTCAAGATCAAGCCCCGACGGCCCATGAATCCCTCTCAATAACTCGGTTCAAGATCAAATTTTCACAACCCTTGGATCCAACCAACAAAAGAGATAGAATCAAAGAATCAATATTATTTTTATTGTAAAGCATAAAACAGGGGATTGTACTACCAATGATTTATAAATAAACTTATGATTTGTTCCAATTTTAGGACTTGGATATTGTTGTCTAGAGAAATGTTCATGCCACACCATATTTCCCTTATACTCTTGCAAGGGTATGAACAGTCTTTAATGTCCTACCTCTCCATGGCAGAGGCCTTAGATAAGGGGACCCTTTATCCTCTTCTCTATTTGTCATATTAATGGATGTTTTATCTTCTTCAATCTAAGCTTCCATTGACAATGATACATCTTTCATATATCATTGGAGATGTAAAAATACCAAACTCACTCACTTGTGTTTTGCAGATGACCTAATGACCTTCTGCCATGGAGACATCTCTTCTCTCAAAGTGATTTATGCAGGCATACAAAGGTTTTCCACTCTTTCAGGTCTCACTCCAAACACCTTAAAGAGCCAAATCTTCTTCTCTGGTGTCTCCCCTTACGACAAAGATTTAATGAATAATGAGGTTGGATTTGAGCAAGGGCCCTTTCAGATACTTGGGTTTACCCCTCTCTTCTGCCAAGATGAAAACTAATGATTATAAGACTATGGTGGATAGAATAACTAGCAGAATCTCTTCATGGACTTCTAAATTCCTCTCATATGCAAGAAGGCTCCAACTCATCAAGTCTATCCTCATAAGTGTCCACATGTTTTGGAACTCCCACATCATTCTTCCCCTCCAAGTGGTCAAGGATGTCAATTGATAGGTGCTCAAAAGTATCTATTTTAAACCTTTATCTTACTATTGTTATGTCTTTACAATCCATTATTTGGTATTTTTATGTTGTTTGTGTGTTAAAGCATGTTTCAGGAGCTTAATAAAGAAATGGAGTTAACTTCGGTGAATTAACCAAAGAGTGTGTTCTTTCTATCCAAGAGGAGAGTCAAAAAGGCATCCAAGACAAAAATGGCTCCCGGGAGGTAAAAATGGCATTTTCAGAAGTCGTCATCTTCAACAAAAAGCATTGTGGGTTCGAGATGGATGTTTTGGTTGATTCAAGGAGAAAAGTGATTTTTCATAAATTTCCTACGCTTTGTGCCTACGCTTCCAATTCCAAAAAGTGGCTAGAAAACACAAAATTACGCTTGGACCTACTCTTGAAGCGTAGGCCTGGTATGCTTGAAGCGTAGGACCTTGTACACTTGAAGCATAGGTGCGGCAACTATTGATGGTTTTGCGTGGATTTTTTCTATTTCACCCCCAGCTTAATTAGAATACGTGCCCTGCGACTCCAGACCTTTGTATACATGCATATACATTTATATATATGAGAAGTAAGGGTTTACATGAGTTTTAGAGTGAAAAGACTGAAAAATGCTTCTCTACATCATTGCCTATATATACATAACCATGTATCAGAATAGGGGGGTTGTTGCTTCATTAAGTTTTCATACATTCATTCAGACTTGTTGTGGTGGAGAAGAAGAGTCATACTCAGACCTAGAGAAATGGAGAAGAAGACCATGGAGTGTGTCTCTACATCCATGATGCAATCACCATCTTCCATGGCTAACTAAACCGGTATCTAAGGTTTTCTAGCAAAACCCTAGTCAAGTAATATAGTCTTTATATTTGTTTTCAATTGTAATAGAGGGGAAATTGTGACTATTCTGTGATGATTGTAGTAGACGAGTGTTCGTTTTGATTTTTATACATAATTTTATATTTGTTCTAAATTCTTGTCTTATATGGAATAAATATAATTTTTCTATTCAATCATTATTATTCACTATGGGCTGGAACTCGAATACTTAATTCATGATTTTTTATACAATGATTCTTAACACTTGAAACCCTAGGTTTACACAAGTCATGTCTCGGCGAGATGATATAGCATGATTTTTAATTTTTGTTAGTACGAGTAGTTTAGAGTAGATGCATGAACTAGTCATACTTTGTTCGGAGATGGGTTGTAGCGAATTTGGTTGACGATATCCTTTTGGGGGTCATATTCGATTATTTACAGTATGACTTGATTCACAGTAATAGATCGCCCTCTTACAATTGTGCAAATTAAGGATTATATTATGCGGTTAGTGGTGGAGTGATGAAAACCCTAGTGTTCTCTATCTCTTGATCACAACTATCATTTTTATTGTTTTCTTAGTTAATTTTAGTTCAATTCTCAAAAATTAAATCCAACTACTTTTTCAAAACATAATTCAATACTTTTGAATTGCTGAAGTGAATAAACAAGTCTCTATGGGTTCGACATTCCCGTTCTCAAGCTGTTTTTATATTATAATTTATTTGTGCACTTGGGAATAGGTAAAACCTAGGTCGTCATAAATGGTGCATTCTTAACACATATTTTTAACTACACCCGATGGACATCATCAACTTTATCCTTAGGAGATTTTTATGGACTGGTTTTAAGATGAGCAACAAAAGTGTAAAGGTGAATTGGAACAATATTTGCAAACCTAAGGAGTTTGGAGGATTGGGGCTACCTAGCTTATATCATCTGAATAGAGTAGCCTGCATCAAACATATTTAGCATATATTCAAAGATGATGGACATTCTGTTTGACATGAATGGGTTCACTCTAATCTTATCAAAAACCAAAGTTTCTGGTATATCAAAGCCTCCACCCTTAGCTCTTGGAATTGGAGGAAACTGTTTTGCTTTAGGGGGCTTGCTAAGCATCACATTATTCACCATGTTGGTGATGGGAGAAACATATTTCTATGGACTGACTACTGGCTTCCTAGTGGGATTCTTGATGGAGCCTTTGATAAGACTGGCCTAGAGCTTTCTAGATGGGGAGATAACACAAAAGTATCAAGATTTATTAGAAGAGGTGAGTGGAGAATTCCTTCATCTCTACTATCTAGAAGTTCTATGAATTATTTTGAAGCTCTACCCACTATTCATCGTTGGGCTGCTGATTGGGTGACATGGGCTTTATCCACCAATGGAAATTTCAACTTCATGATCACTTACCATGCCTTATTTTCCCCTTCAATTGCTTGCAGTTGGCATCATACCTTATGGTTCCAACACCATATCCCAAGGCACACATTCATCACTTGGCTTGTTTTACAATGCAGGTTAAGAACCAAGGATAAACCAGGTCTTCCCATTGGCACTCCTCTTCAACGTTGTCTGTGTGGAGTTGGTTCAGAAAATCATGATCACCTATTCTTCAATTGCAATTTTTCTGCTAGAGTATGGCAATGGTGCATCAACAAATGTGATATCTTTATGAGAGCTCACTCCTTCCTTGATATCATTGATTGGTCTTCAAGCAAATGGGATCAAAATGAAGCCCCTCTGGATGCTACCATCTTTAAACTTTGTTTTGCCTTTGCCATCTACTTCATTTAGAGGGAAAGGAATTGTAGAACCTTTGCTAAAGTTTATTCATCCTCTAGAAATGTTATTAAAAATATTGAGGATAGCATCAAACTCAAGTAAAACAAGGAGGATTGCTGCCATGTGGTCTCTCCCTAATACTATCTGGAAAGCTCAAACTAGTTATGTGCTAATTCCTTAGCCTTGCTTTGAGCCCTTGTTGTTGTTAGTGCTGCAGTTTTAGTGCTAACTATAGTGGAAGGTTGTTGTCAAGCCAAAGTTTCTTGCCTTGGTTTTTCTTGCTCCTTTTGGAGTGATCTTCTCATTGTAGATTGTTTCCCATTGGTTGTTCTAGAGTGCTTAGGTGCCCTAGTTTTTTATTTTATTTTTCTTCCTTGTTGGGCTTTTTAAGGCCTCCCTTTCTTGTTCTGGTTGCTAATAAAGTTTGATTTACCGATTTTTTTTTACTTTATCATGGTCTTGTTAAGGGAACGACTCTTCCTCTTGACCAATTTGTGTATGGATATCAACGCACATGTGTTACAATGGTATAACCCCCCCCCCCCCCCCCCCCCCCCCCCCCCCCCCCCCCCCAATTGAAGAAGTGTGGTTCAAGCCTCTTAGGAGACATTGTGGGTGTGGTGTGTGAGTTTCTTACCATTCAAAAAAAAATTTGTGTAGGGATGATCACGTCTCTTCATCATAGTCAAGTCCATAATTAACAATAAGCTCCTCGAACTAAGGCCTTCTTGAACTCTGACGGTAGTGTTGAGGAGGATTGTGGAAATAATTGTCTTTTTCTTCTTTTTTTTCCTCCTTAGGAAATCATATGGAGAGAATTGTTGAAGGTTGTACGGAGGGCGGATTTTTATGCATTGTAGAGTTTTGTAGTAATTATTCAGAGAATATTGAAATCAGAGTTTTGTAAATTTAGCACTATTTAGATGAGTGGTTTAATAAAAAAATTCCAGATAAGGAACCTTAGTTGGTATTCTTCAAACAAGATGGTGATTATAAAAGGATGAATTTTTTATTTTTTATTTTAAGCTTTACTAAAGAGGATGACCACTATAGTAAGAATGATGTTTAAATTTAAATTTTTATAGATATAAGCCGTTTTAAAAATATCAAAACAATAACCATATAGCTACAAATAGTAAAAGTCAGCACTCAGATCCGTATCATATCTATAAAATTATATTACAAAATAGATAAAGCTATTAATAGTAAAATGTAACATTTGTATTGTGAATTAATTTACTTATATGCTCCAACTAAATAATTACATGGGTGAAATTGGAGAGATGTAGAGCATGAATAGACCAGTACTGATACACTAGTATACATGCAAAAAAAACAATCATTGTACATGGCCATAGCAAAAAATATCACATAAATCTCAACTCACAGATACCATGGGTTGTCAAGGAATAAATTAAATGGATCTCAGAATCCACCGAATGTGTTGACACTTTGGTATATAACACTTATAAAGTCTAATGACCCTTTATATCAGATAAATAAATAAATAAAAATAGTAATAAACAGCCTAGTTAGAGATAACAAAAGAAGTAACTGAACCATCAACAACTGAAAATAATGTCATCCTTCATCCCACAAAGTCACAGCATCATCCATCCATTTTACCTTGGCAGGCAAACAGAAGTCTGGATTCACTGCAAAACAGAATATCCCAAAATCAGATTTGGACGTTTCTATGTTAGAACATGTATTTACCAAATATATTTATATATTAAAGAAAAAAAAACACAAAAAGGATATGGAGATTGTCACACCCGAATTTTAAAATCCAAAACCCGATGTGTAATTTGTGGGGTTAAGGTTTTAAGAACATAATAGGTGAGATTATTAAGAGAAAATATAAATATTATCTTGTGAATTTATTTCTTTCAAATAATAAAAAAACCTTGTTTAAGTATAAGTATTTTTAGTAAAATTTTGGGCGACATATCCTTTAAAATATTAACTCCCGAAGTAGTAAAACATGTTGATATACTAAGATATGAAATAAAACCTATTTTCAAATCCATATTTCAAATCTCAATCCCAATAAAGTCGACCAACCCACCACATGCCATCCAGACTTTATTTCAAACATAAATCTCATTTAAACATCATATATTACATAAGGAGTCTACAAACATAGTATTTTACATCCCCAAAAGTTTACAAGTCAAAAGTGAATATATAAAAATATACAACAAAAATTCTTCTATTCCTAAACAAGTACGTCCAATCGTCAGGTAAGTGAAAAACGTCACATCACGGCTACAACTAGCGTCCACCGGAACCTGCATCTAGTCCATCTAGTAGGGACGAGATAATAACTAACAAGTAACAAATAATATTCAAAACAATAATATAGCACCTTAAATTACAAGCGGAACTCTAACAGTAATAAAATCAAACCTGTCAGAACCTATAGGGTTCTTTAAAATTCCACACGCCCCAAATTCCTATATTGAACCCTCTTAGGGATCGCTTAATCCTGGGATCATGCTCCTTGCGTAAGTTTTTATGTCTTTTTAGGGACCGTGCCCCTCGCGTAAGTTTTTGGTTCCTTTTAACCCTAGGACAGTATTCCTAGAAATTTCTTAATTTCTAGGATACATTGCCCCAAACGTACTACTCCTTTTCCCGCAGACGTAGAGTTAGATTAAAGACAATTTTAAAAAATATCAGTCCCAACTCAATTTCAACATCTTAACAGTAATATCTCAATTCTTGTAATATCACCTTCAATTTGATCTAATTAATATCTTTCAAATTTATTGTACTACCAATTATCACAGGACAATATTATAAATCATGGAAATAATCAATTAAATTTGAGCACACCACCACAAGATAAACAATTAAAGATCATGAATTGATGGTTGAAAACACAGATTCACAATTCTAGAGTAAAAGTTTATATAGAAAGAAATAACTAACAATTCCCTACAGAAACAAACGATACTGTATAAATAAATCCCTACCTCAACAGTGGTCACAGCAAAATAAGCAAGCTATCAATTTCCCTTTTCGTACCTCTCCTCCGCTTTTCTTTATTCTAAATTTTCGCTTATGAAAAAGGTCACTTTTGTGTACTTGTGAGGCGGTTCAAGGAGGCTGGATCAAACTCAATTCCATTGCTATTACGTGTATTGAGAAGGAAAATTTAAGTGATGACTCATCAATCAGTTACCACTTACCAAGCTAACGTATACATATATTAGGCCATGTTTGGCAGGAGGTCTTTCTGGTCTGGTCTGGTCTGGTCTGGTCCGGTCCGGTCTGGTCTAATCTGATCTAAAAAAATCTATTTGGTAAGCGGTCTGGTCTTACTATTTATTTATTATTTATTATAATATTTATTTATGTATTATTTTTTTCTTTATTTATTATATCTTCACTTTATAATATATTTTATTATTTATATTATTAAATTATTATTTATTAATTTATAAATATATTCTATTTATTTATTATTATTTCATTATTTAATTCATTTTATTTATAAATTATTTATTCATTTTTAATTATTTAAAAATATATTCTATTAATTTATTATTATTATACTCATTTATTATTATTATTATGAAGTATTTATTCATTATCATATTTACTTATTATTTATTATTATATCTATTTATTATTTATTATTATTTATTTCATTTTTATTATTATTTATTATTTTTATTATATTTTTAAATATGTTTTATGTAATTTATTATTTATTTTATTTATTATTTAGTCTATTTATTATTATTATTATTACATTTATTTATTATTATTGTATTCATTTTTTATTATTATTATGTTTTATTTAATTTATTATTTATATTATTAATTATTCATTTTTAATTATTTATAAATATATTTTATTATTTATTTATTATTATTATATTCATTTTTTAATTATTATTAGGTATTATTTTTTTCATTTTGTTTATTATTTATTATTTATATTTTATTTTTAAAATATGTTTTATTTTATTTATTATTATTATTAATAATTTTTTATTATTATTTATTCATTTTTAATTATTTATGAATATATTTTATTAATAAGACCAGACCAGACCACCAGGAACCACCTTTTTTTTTGGTATGAAATGAGGCCATTTTGGTCTCATTTGGTCTTATTTGGTCTAACCAAAAATTTGGGACCAATGCTACCAAACACGGTCTGGTCCCATAAAACGCAAGACCAGACCAAATCACCTGAGACCAGACCACCTACCAAACAGGGCCTAGTCACATGAATTTGTGGTCTTATTACAATAATAGTAAAGTTGTACCATCTAATGAGTATTACCATGCCACCTTACTACCTATTATTTAATTTCGAATTTAACACACCCATTACATGTACACGTGTTAGATGTGTGCTTGAAACTCAACCTGGAAATCTTAAAATTCATTACTACACACACCTATACCTATATATGGATATACATGTAATATTCAATCCAAAATTAAACTAATACTTTATTAGTATACATGTACTTCATATATAATTATATTGTAAGGAAATAAAATATATTTGTCACTTATTTTCATTATCCGCTCATTTCCCAGTAATTAATAATTACCAATACCATCTAATTTATTTCATTTATATATAATTTTATTTTATTAAAATAAAATATAAAACTTTAGCCTTAAACGACTTAAAATGAAAAATTAAATTTAACTAAATATTACTACGCTAAAAGAGTGATAAACAAAAAAAATTAAAATCTAGGATCTTACACAGATAATAGTAGGGGCACACAAATCTTTTTATGCAATGTGAAGTCTCTTTGAAGGAGAGACAGAAGGATCTTGGAAAAAATATATAAAAGACCAAAAGTGTTCCAACAGCCAGAATAATAACTTAAACGGTCTCTTGGTGCTCTTTCTTTGTTGTATTCAAAAGAGCAGAAGTAACCATATTTTACCCTCCGGTGAAAATTCCGTAAACAGTTCACATATAGTCTCAAAGCCATATAGCTTTTCAATACAGGAATGTGAAATAAGCATTCCAGCCATGCAAAGATAAATACACAACCTAAAAATTCGCTAAGACTCCATTTGGATAGAAGGCCTTGAAAAGCAGACTTATATATTCAATCAAAGTAAAGTATTATAATGGCATCAGGGACGGATCCAATTCAGGCCCACTGAAAAAAATTTTAATTATATTTTTTATCCTAAAATTTTAGATATTTAGTATTTAGTTTTCATTGAAATTTTTTTTTACCTTAAGTACCACAGGATTTAAATTTATTTACAAATAAGCCCCCACTAAAAATTTGTTTTAAACCCCACTGAAATAAATATATGTCATTTATACCCCAAAAATCCAAAAAAAAAAAAAAAAATTAGCCCCCGTTGACACGAATCCCTAGATCCATCACTGAATGACATAATTTAAAAGATTACTACAACATACGTTTTGAGCGAGTAATTTTAGGTACGAGGCTTTAAGCTATAAAAATAACTACATATCTCTACCTTGATATCCCCTGAATATCAACATCACATCCAATTACTACATATGAAAAAAGAATGATTAATAATCTTTTGTTTAGGCAAATTCTTTTCATCTATCCGAATGAAACATAGTGATGAAATAAAAACATTTGGTTGAAAATCATAAGATAAAACATTAACACGCATACGCACCGCACATATGAGCAAAATAATTTTAGATACTAAAACATGAACCCAGAGCAACTATGTCCACGTCAAGATCCCAAAATAAACACTCTGGAGGATACATTTTACCTTGAAGATTCTATGTCATACCTCCTGGACTCAGCAATGCTATTTATAGAACCAAATTAACTTAAATCCATGGACAACCCATGTCATGATAACTTTTGTAACCATTATCATGCTTTTAAATTACTGTTGACACCTCATTTTGACACCTACATGGCAGCGGATCCCATGAGGCCACCTCGGTGACAATGTAGTATTTCAAGATCAGTTGGCAAGGGTGGGTTAAGGTGTTGACTATGGATAAATACATCAAGGATTCCTCGTAATACAATTATTTTCCAACTAGAGTTTGAAACTAGTTTAAAAGCTTGGATAAGATGACAAAAGATCCCACATGCATCATAACTCTGTACATTTGGTGAGGAAGTTTGTTGAAGATATTTGTGAATAGAGATATACAAGGAAGAGGTTGTTCAATTCTTAAAGAGTCCATGTAGGAAAAGACGTGCACATGCTATTTGAAGTGATTTAGGTGGAGTCAAAGTTGTTAGGATAATATTTTATGTTTATTTTTAGGATAATTGTTATTTATTTAAAGTAGCAAGAGGATAAAACATTTATGCAACTTTGCAAAAGGTCTCACACCAACCAATCAAACACTACAATTACTTCAATTATCATTTTTTATTTCAAACTCTCGTTATTATTTTTCTTGTCAAATCTTTAATTTCCAAGTCTTGTTTATTTACTTTTCAGTCAAATTGATTCTTTTCCAATAATTGCTTTCTTGCAAAATTGTTATTTTAAGTTATTTCAATTCCAAAGTTCCAAAGTTCTTTCAATTCAAGCACCATTTTAATTTCTTCATTGCAATTTCAATTACACAATTCATTTCAATTCAAGTTTCTTTCAAAAGCTTTCTTTTAAATTCAAGTCATTCATTCAAGTTACTATTTTCGTGCACTATACATTCATCATCTTTCACCAAACATGTCAATTGTTTGTATAGGAATCCCTGATGGAGTTAACACATTAATCTATACCATTATTAATCATTTCGTTGGTAGACCAACTGATATTACCTCCAGAGTCCACGATCAACTTAGTAACCTTAGATTCCCTACTCTTAGTGATTTTAGATGGTATAAAGATACCTTCCTATCTAGAGTTATGCTAAGAGAAGATAACAACAAGTCATTTTGGAAAGAAAAATTCATAAACGGATTACCTAGCCTCTTTTCATATAAAATATGAACAGAGTTAAGTAACACCATTGGAGTCATTGAATATGATAACTTAACTTATGGAAATATCATTAGCCTTATCCAAAAAGTTGGGTTAAAAATGTGCGTTGATATGAAGATAAATAACTAGCTCAATAAAATAAAAAAAAAATCCAAATATGAAATGGGATCATTCTGTAAACAATATGTCTTACCACCTATCGCACATTCCCGACAAACAAAAAAGGTATAAATATTCAAAACCCTTCTCAAAACGTCATGATAAAAAATATACTCATAAATTCCAACATAATGAATTCTATAACAAGCATAAAAAGAAAGGAAAATACAATAAACAAACAAAACCTTTCGATAAAAATAATAAACTTGATATTTCTAAAGTCACTTGTTACAAATGTAACAAAAAAGGTCATTATGCTAGAAATTGTCCTGTGAAAAACAAAATTAGTCAATTAAATATTCCTGATGATACTAAGCAACAAATTTATATTATTCTAGAACTAAAAAACACAAGTGAAAGTGATATAGGTGAAATAAAATCTATTTCCTCATCGGAATCCCCTAGTGAGTGTCCCAGCTCACTTGACATTAATTTTGGTTGTAAAGACAATTGTTGTACTAAAATAATTAACATGTTAAATCGCAACAAATTTAAATCTATTAATGTCCTCACTAAGACAGAAGAACAACAACACCTACTTCTTGGTCTCATCAGTAAAGTTGAAGACCCAGACTTAAAGAATTCTTACCTTAAAAAATTAAAAAAATTGCTTACAATAAATAAAGAAACCCAACCACCTATGGTCCACAAATCTAATTTCAGCCTTCATAAAACCCTTGAATGTTTCGTCCCTAAGAAAGATATTACTTTACAGGATCTCCAATTTGAGATCAATCTAGTCAAACAAGAGATTAAAACTCTAAAAAATGAAAACCAAGATATAAAAACTCTCTTTCATACACAACTCAAAGATCTGGTTAAAACTTCACAATAATTCTCAGTTTCTAATTCATCTTCCTCTAACAGTAATGAAGATGATGACAACACGAATCCTTTTAACGAAAATGATGAAGACACCAATATTTTAAATCTAATCAATCGAATCTCATTCAAAAAATGGAAGATAAAAGTCAACTTAGTTATTAACAAGGAATACCAAAATACTGTCATCGCTCTAGTTGACTCTGGAGCAGACCTAAACTGTATACAGGAAGGTCTAATTCGTAGCAAATATTATGAAAAAATGAATGAAAAACTCAGTTCTGCTAATGGTAGTGAAATATAAATCAAGTATGAGTTATCCAAAGCCCATATTTGTCAGGATAATGTCTGTTTTGAAACTACATTTGTCATAGTCAGAAACATTACTGATACAGTAATCCTTGGCCTTCTATTTTTATATCTCCTTTATCCGTTTACGATAAATAATGATGGTCTTTCTATAACTCATTCTGGTCAAAATATAAAATTTCATTTTTTCACAAAAATCTTCCCATGGTAAACTCAAAAGCATCATCGATTGCTCAATTTCTAAAAATATTTGCAGCCTCCACCATAAAGAACAACATTTAAAATCTTTAAAAGAAGAAGTAATTCACAAAAGAACTGAAACCCAATTATGAAACTCTACCATTCAAGATTAGATAAAAAACTATGAAAACAAACTCATTCAAGAGATATGTTCTAATCTACCTAGTGCCTTTTGGCACAGAAAACAACATATTGTAAATCTCCCTTATATAAAATCTTTCACTAATAAGGGTATTCCAACTAAAGCCCGCCCAATTCAAATGAATCTTGAAGTTCTAAAATTTTGTAAAAAAAAGATTCATGACCTTCTTTAAAAGAAAATCATTCATCACAGTCAGTCACCCTAGTCTTGTTCAACATTTTACGTACAATTTTTTTTTAGAAATCGAACGTGGTGTACCACGTTTAGTTATTAATTACAAGCCTCTTAACCAAGTTCTTGAATGAATTAGGTACCCCATCCCTAATAAAAGAGATTTGATTAATAGATTAGGCCAAATAACATTTTTTTTCCAAATTTAACCTCAAGTCAGGATTCTGGAAAATTCAGATTGCCGAAGAAGATAAGTACAAAACTACATTCGCCACACCCTTTGGTCAATATGAATGGAACGGCATGTCCTTTGGCCTTAAAAATGCTCCAAGTGAATTCCAAAATATCATGAATGATATTTTCAATCATTTTAGTCATTTTTCCATAGTCTATATTAATGATGTCCTTATCTTTTCCAATAGCATTGAAGCTCATTGGAAACATCTTAATTCATTCTTCCACACTATCAAGAAAAATGTTCTAGTCATCTCTGCTTCAAAAATAAAACTTTTTCAAACGAAAGTTAGATTTCTTGGTTATGATATATCTCAAGGGCAAATCCACCCAATCAGTCGCTCCATAGAATTTGCAGGCAAATTTTCAGATAAAATTCTTGATAAAACCCAGTTACAACATTTTCTTGGTTCTTTAAATTACATTGCTGAATTTTACAAAGATCTTCGAAAGTAATGTAAACCACTCTTCGATCGTTTACAATCAAATCCCCCTCCATGGACTGATATTCATACAACTATCGTCCGTGACATTAAAAAATATGTAAAAATTCTTCTTTGCTTACGAATTCCATCAGTCAACTCTTTCAAAATATTTGAGACCGATGCCTCTAATATTGGTTACGAAGGTATTTTAAAACAAAAAGTCACCCCCACTTTTCCAAAACAACTAGTTCGTTACTATTCTGGAGCTTGGAACAAAACACAAAGTAATTATAACATTATTAAACAAGAGATTCTTGCGATTGTTTTATGTATTAGTAAATTTTAAGATGACATTTTAAATCAAAATTTTTTACTTGGAGTTGATTGTAAAAGTGCCAAACATGTTTTAGAAAAAGATGTAAAAAATATAGCTGCTAAGCATATTTTTGCCCGTTGGCAGTCAATTTTAAGTATTTTTCAATTTAACATTGAATATATACGTTGAAGTGACAATTCAATTCCTGATTTCCTTACACGAGAATTCTTGCAGAACTCCGATGTTAAATCAACCGATACAGCCACGTCCCAGAGGAGGACTTACCCCGGTAAAACCCCCTCCAATAATCAAAACTGAACCCTCCTCTTCTTTAACCCTAGTCAACCAATCCACTAATCTAGGAACACCAATTGGACCCCGTCCCACATTCAATACTGCTCTCACGGCCTCATATGATCCGTTCCAAATAGATGCCCCAACCACTACTTCCGCTACTAAGTATAACCTTCCTGGCAGATCCGAATACTTATTCAGAACAAGTGAAGTTCTTTTATACATAGAACCTCATTTCTCAAATCTCCATGACCTTATTGCCCTAGTCAAACAATTTTTTCCACCAAACTTCCATTGGATTCCTGATTCCCCTAGTCACACCTTCCAATTCTATAGAGATATCTTATATCAGACACAATCTGTTTTTATCAAACCAGTCCTAGATCGCAAGGATCCCAGTAAAATTATTTATCACTCACTTTACATTGTCATCTCTGTCAAAGATTGGGGAAAACATCCTTCTGAAATTCAAAAATTAGACAATTCCAAAAATTTTACTTATTATGACTATATGGAAGCTTGGTTTAAAATCTTTCTTTTTCAAAGTGAAACCTTTAGTAATTCTTGGTTCATCAACTTTGACCACAAATTTAAAAGCCATCTCCCTACTTGGTTTGGTAATTGGTGGGGATATTATGGTGCGGATAATGATATCATTCATGAACCACTCTAGAAAGAAGTCATTTATTTTGATTCAAAATACAAAGTTTCATCTTATGACAACAATTTCCCAGTCCTTCTGCTCTTTGCAAAAAATTATAAAGTCCCATGGATTTCTAAATGGCAATACAATGTGGCAGAAAATGATTGTACAGTCAAAAGAATACATTACACCAAAAGGTGGGATCCCTTTAAAGTTGATCGTATCATTCAACAAGTCCAAGAGGAATTCCCAAAATAAGGTCCCCAACCCCTCCAGGGTAATCCATCCACAAAAGTCTCGGAAAAGGCTCAGTCAAGCTCTTCAGCAGAAGAATCAGTCAACAAGTCATCCTCCAAAAAATCATCATCCTCAAAAGCAAAGTTAAAAAAAAAAGGACTCTTGGCACAAATTGAAGATGCCTCCAGCAGTGATGAAGAAGAGAGTTCAACCACAAAGTCAAAATATCGTCCGTATCAAGATGCCCAAGATCCTTTTGATCTTTCAAATGATTAAGAAGACATTTAGTCATGAAGTCACACTCTTTTAGTCATGAAGTCACACTATACCATCTGCACAAGAAGACAAAAGTATACAGTACCCGATAAGTCACTATTTACTACAGTAATTTTGGGGCCGCTGGCGCAAAATCAGTTACAAAAGTCAAAAGCCAACAGTACCCAGCCGAAAGTAGGAATATCAATCAATCAGGGCCACATTAGTCAAAAGAACACAGGATTCATAGTATCAATCTACTGCCTATATAATGAATCAAATGTAATAAGTTTAAAACAAGTTTTAGTTTATAGTTTTCTTTCAACTCTATAATATCTCTCTCCCTCTCTCTTCCCTTTTCCAAGAATACTAAGTCTCCGAACCCAGATGGATTGTCACACATCCACTTGTAAGTTCGTTTATCAAAGTCAATTATAATTTTGAATCTATTTGTAATATCTAATCACATTTTCCGTCAATTGAAATTTCATATTTTATATTAAATTATCAAAGATCTTTAGTGATTATCCCTATGAATCATTTTAATGATTACAAACTATCACTGAACGATCTAATACATGCAATTGTTTGAATTATATATATACATATAATTTTATTATATAGTTTGTATATATATATATAGTAGTGATCTCTTGCTCCTCAGGGAGCAAGATGATGTATACTCACATTTAATATTAACCCTTATATTTAATCTAAGGGTTATATTCTAAATTCACTATATCTTTCTTAAATGTTACTGAAACCACTCTATCTTTATTTAACTTCCATATTTAATTCTTTTAATACCACTTATATAAATTTTACAAAGGTAATTACTTAAACAAAAATGACAACCAAATAAATATAAATTTTACAAAGGTAATTACTTAAACAAAAATGACAACCAAATAATTATAAAGCTTCAACCATATTGCCTTCGTTAAAACTGAAAATTCAAGAGGGTGGATGCAAATGTACTGTTTCTCTCCCTCTTTTTTTTTTATTATTATTAAATTGTTAAAATATTAAATTTTTTCATCTGTTAAAACTAGTTTAACTTTATTTATGAAGACATCTAATAAATCTTCGATTTAATTTTTCATATGTAGAATTTTTCTTAATTTTAGTATCTCAATTAATTTCAATGGAAAAAACTAGTGTTTCCATGCCCATGAAAATGAGCATGAAATTTACCGGAAATAAAAAATAAGGGTGAAGCTAGCTATTATCATCACGCAACATAACTTTTTTATGTATAATATTTTTTCCTGGCAATCTTCCAACCCATCATAAACTCGTTTTATTTCCTTCTCCGGAAAAGTAGATGAATGTTGTAAGTTAGAATGATCAAATTGAGAGGCTAAAATTTAATCCACACGTATGATTAAGTGGAAAGAGTTTAAAAATATGGCTGAAGCTTTGTAATTATTTGGTTGCCATTTTGTTTAAGTAATTACCTTTTTTAAAATTTATATGAATGGTATTATTAGAATTAAATATGGAAGTTAAAAATATAGATAGAGTGGTTTCGGTAACATTTAAAAAAGATGTAGTGAATTTAGAATATGACCATTTGATTAAATCTAAGGGTTAATATTAAAAGTGAATATACATTATGTTGCTCCCTGGGGAGCAAGAGATCACTACTATATATATATATATATATATATATATATATATATTGTGACACATTAAACTATATTTAAATAATACTATAATATTTCACACATTTAACAACAATGATCACCATTCCTCCACTTAGTATTGCAAAATTATATAAACTCTAGCACCTTCAAACTAAACAAGGTTCAATACCACCATAGTGTCACGGGCCTAGAGTTTTCATGCGCAGCGGCATGGCCTGTGCGGCACTATGCCCCAAATATGAGCTTGTGAGGGCATGGTAAGCCTCGCACGATGTGCCTTACTCGGCTTGCACACTGACTGGTTTGGACCTGCCTTGGTCTCGTCAGGGGAACGGCTCCAGCTCCCGACCAGTTTGTGCAGGGGTGGCCCAAATGAGGTTACCACCTTGTGTCCTGTACGCCCCTTCACTGGAACTATTCCAGTTATTTGACGTTAAAGTACATCCACCAGCCAGTATGTTTGTCTCTCGAAAGGTCGAGGTGTGTTGTCACGGAGGCTTAAGAATAAGTCTGTGACATTCTCCCCCACTCAATCTGCGAACGTCCTCGTCGCAGTCACAAGTGGATCTCATTGCCATATCCTCGAGCAAGGGTCGAGGTCTATGGTAGGTGTAGCCAAGAGATGAGAACAGCTCCGCCGCAGCTTCTACCCCGTCGGCCTCCAACGCTACGTTGTCACGGAGAGTCGGGTGAATCGCCGTAGTTACTCTCTACGGACGATCACGATGTGAACATGGTCCTGGACACTTGACTTAAGTGAGATCACTTGATCAGCTTCAGGGTGAAGCGCTTTCTTCGTAGGGGGTGGCAATGGAGGATTACCCTCCAGCATACACGTGTTGCTTCGTCTTCGCCCAAAGATCGACCTGGGGACACAATCGGATGTGCTTACTCCCAAGTCCTGCTCTGATACCATTTCTCACAGGCCTAGAGTTTTCAGGCACAGCGGCACGGCCCGTGCGGCACCATGCCCCAAATATGAGCTTGTGAGGGCATGGTAAGCCTCACACGATGTGCCTTACTCGGCTTGCACACTGACTGGTTTCGACCTGCTTTGGTCTCGTCAGGGGAACGACTCCAGCTTCCGACCAGTTTGTGCAGGGGTGGCCCAAAGGAGGTTACCACCTTGTGTCCTGCATGTCTCCTCACTGGAACCATTTCAGTCATTTGACGTTAAAGTACATCCACCAGCCAGCATGTTTGTCTCTCAAAAGGTCGAGATGTGTTGTCACGGAGGCTCAAGAATAAGTCTGTGACAATAGGCACTGAACTACTAACAATTCCTATTATTAAAAAATTGCAATATTTGAGAAAAATATAGCTTTGTCCGCATAAATAAAGAAAAAAGGATATTGCCACGGATTGGGTACTTCGCCATTAGACCCCAAAAGATTAAGTTGTTATATGAAACTAATGCTTAGTCATTTATACACAAGACCCTCCTCATTTGGATATGACGTGGGACAAAAATTTGTAACATTTACCCTCACCCACAAACTCTACCCACAGTCCACCCTAACTACAGGACCCGTTCTAGCTCGGACACCTTCATGTGAGCTTTGGCGTGATATCGGATTAAAGATTGGACTTTGCTCTTATACCATGTTTCACAGATCAGCCCGATTCCCACCAAAACTTAAGTTGTGAGGTGATAATAACACCAAAATATGCTGCCTAAACTCACTTGAACTCGAAAAATGATGTCATCGACGTATCAAACCTCTCCAAAACCTTGACTCCGCGGATGAATATCCACATGCAACAAAAGATTTTTCAATATAGAAAAACAGACATAGAGCAATTATAACCACCTGGGTATCAAAAATCAAATACAAACAACGGACTAATCGACAACCCGTCCTATGGTTAGAATGAAAAAAACGCTTGTTGCCATTGGAACTGTCAAAATTTACATTCGATAAAAAGTATGTTAGGTGTTTCGTGACACAACATAATAAATTTAATTTTCATAATTAAATCTTATTTAATTGGTTCATTAATAACATTTATAAAACAATTTTACTGCTAATTTGACAAAATATCCTTTAATGTTACTATATCCTATACTAGCAAATTTCATGAAAGAAAGGGTGGAATTATCTTCATAAAAATTAAAAAAACAAATAAAAGTACTGTCAAGGGAAAATACGTACCTAAACTACACAACCTCTACTAGGTACATAGTATTGTCCTAGTATTAAAAGCTCCAAAATTCTGAAATGAAACTGTTCCATTATGCTTAAAACGGTTAAGAAAGAAAAAAGAGAAAAAACACATATCACAATTCTGAGGATAAATAAAAAATTTAATAACTCAGAAATTCACTTGAACACGAAAGTCGGTGTAATAGTTGAATCAAAATCTCCGTCTTCACTCCTCGGTGAGGGCTAGACTCATCCTTCTTCCCACCAAACCACCGTCCGAATCACGACGGCGACTTAGGCTCGAGCTCTAGGGCTTGGTTCCTCATCGGCATTTGCTGCTGCTGCGCGGCAACGCTGCCGCCGAAGACGGCATAGTGGAAGGCGGCACGGAGACCCTGGCGCATCTGGAGGAAGCCTCCGGCGGTGATGGAGGGTCCATAGTGCTTGCGGAGGTAGACCATAGTGCAGTCGAAGGCGGAGAAGAGGCTGCCCAGCATGGCGCTTTCATGCACACGGCGTTAGGACCGTCCGATTGGGGCACGGTTCCCGAGATGTCTCCGGTGTGGCAGCGTGGGGTTGTAGCGTGCCAGTATATGCAGAACCTCCTTCATGGTGGGCCTGGTGGAAGGCAGTATGTAAGTACAATAGATCCCAAGCTTGAACACAGCACTCATTTCCTCCAAGTAACAAGGTTTCTTGATCTCCTCATCCAATGCATCTTCTATGGGATGGCCTTCTTGCAAGTGATGCCACGCCCACTCTGCTAACCCCATATCTTGATCCCCATCATTGGCTTTCCTTCCGGTTGCTAGTTCCAGAAGAACTACTCCAAAACTATACACATCAATCTTCTCGTTCACTCTTCGTGTGTGAGCATACTCTGAATGATCCAATAGTAAGAGATATGAATGTTTTGGTCTCGTGTATAGGTACGTAACAGATTAAAATTTAGGAAAAATTATGCACAAAATATATATATATATATATATATATATATATGACGTACCTGGAGCGATGTACCCAATGGAGCCTGCGAAAACTGACATTGTGTTTGGCCCTCCATGCTTGATCAACATCTTGGCTAAGCCAAAATCTGCTATTTTCGCATTAAATTCCGAATCTAGCAAGATGTTGCTTGACTTCACGTCGCGGTGAACGATAGGTGGTGAGCAGTCATGGTGCATGTAGCATAGCCCCTGTGCTGCTCCGAGTGCAATCTGGAACCTCTTAGGCCAGTCCAGAACAACGTTATGGACCGAACCTGATAGACTTGGCTGCCTTGGATTCTCGCTTCCATGAAGCCACTGATGCAAGCTACCATTTTCCAAATACTCGTACACGAGAAGTTTTGAGGTCTCGTTTGACATACAGCACATCAATTTGACGATGTTGGAGTGGAGAGTTTTGCCTAGTATCTCAATTTCTGCGTGGAATTGCTTCTCCAACGTTTGGTCCAACTTTCTGTTGTTCCAAATCCTCTTAACAGCTACAAATTCTCCTCCTGAGCGGTTTACAAGAACACGATACACTTTCCCGGAACCTCCACTTCCTATCATGCAGTTCTCTGTCAAGCTGGACAAAATGGTTGAATCTGCGAAGTTCAATCTCTGAAATTGAGTGAATTTCCACGTCGATTCCAATCCAAGCCCTCTCTTTCGATTACGTCTGATCACAAAGAACACAAATATAATAGCTAAAACGAACAGAACCCCTGCTATAATTATCAACATAGATTTTCTTGTTCCTGAAGAGCAAAGTTTGACACCCATTCCTGCATTATTTGAACAAAGACTGGGATTGTTCAAAAAGCTGGAATCAAAGGCTGCAATATCAAACTGACCTGGGATTCTCCCAGTGAGACTATTATCGGAAAGGTTGAGTTCACTCAGCCTCAAAAGGCCATTTGGAGACGGAATTTGACCGGAGAATTTGTTTTCCGACAAGTCCAAAGAAGTAAGGACAGGCAAATAACCAATAGCAGCTGGAATGTTACCAGAGAGTTGGTTTTCACTGAGATTTAACATATTCAATGAATTCCACGACACTATTTCAGAAGGAAGATTTCCAGAAAGCTGATTCCTATCGAGCAAAAGTGTTGTCAAGAATGGAAGATTTGTTAAATCTTGTGGAATTGTGCCATTCAAGAGATTGTTGCTTGCTTTGAACACCGTTAAATTCCTCAATGATGAAATCCCAACTGGAATTTCACCGGACAACTGGTTGTCACTGATCTCAAGGCGGGATATATTTGTGCCCAATGTAGCAGGAAGACGACCGGTAAATAGATTGTCACTCACCATCAACCATGTCAAATTGGATGACGACCACATACCAGCAGGAATGTCGCCGGAAAGTTGATTGCCATGAACACGAAGATATAACAGACTGCTGCAATTCCCAAGTGAACTTGGCAATTCACCGGTGAGATTGTTGTCGAACGCCATGAGACCAGTCAGCACTCCCTTGGCACATAAGTACTCCGGTAATTTGCCTGTAAACCTATTCGTTGCCACTTGAAATTCTTGGAGCATCGAGTATCGCCCAAAGTCCGGTGGTAATTCTCCTGACAGATTGTTGCTGAACCACTTAATATTTTGCAGTGGAAGGCGGCCAATGCTTGGTGGGACTTCGCCGGAAAGTTGATTTTGGAACAGAGCCAGACCAGTCAGTTTTGTCAATTTCCCGATATCATCCGGAATGGTTCCGGACAATTTGTTTTCAGATAAATCAACCACATCCAAGTTCAGAGCTTCAACTGTTCTCGGAATCTCCCCGGACAAATTGTTTTTATGAAGATGCAGAGTAGTCAAATTCTTCAACGAAAACACCCCATTAGGAATGTTACCTGTCAACTGGTTTGTGGACAAGTCCAAGAGCCTCAAGGACGTCAGATTCCCGATTCCTTCCGGGATTTCTCCGATCAGATTCGTGGACGACATCCACAAACTTTTGAGTTTCTTCAGCTGGGTAAAACTCGAAGGTATTTCCGATGGCACGAACCCAATTGAAGCCGTTAAACTCGAAGGTGCCATCCATAGTAATTCAAGATTTGACAAGTTTCCAATTTCTGGCGGGAAAGTACCGTTAAACTGGTTCGCCTGAAGGTAAAGTGTCCTGAGCTGGGACAACCGCCCAATTGAAGCCGGAATGTCACCGGAGAAGTTGTTGTAGGCGAGGTTGAGGTATTGGAGCTGGGACGACAACCGGTGGATGTCGTCAGGAATTGGGCGGACGAAGTAGTTTTGAGAAAGGTCGAGATATTGAAGCTGGGAACAGTTGTAGAGGACGGTAGGGAACGGTCCGGGGATGTAATTATAACTAAGATCAAGAAGGGTCAAGTTCTGGAGGTCACAAATGAATGACGGGATTGTGTCAACGATGATCGTATCATTGAGTCTGAGTTCGGTGACAGAGCCGTAACCATCGCAGGTGATCTCCGGCCATGCACAGTAAGCTGAAGTTGAGTTCCAGTGATTGATAGAGGTTGGATTTGACCAGTATTGTTTCAGCTTCAGTAGGATTGCTTGCTCTGAATCAGCAGTGGTGGTGGTTTGTGAGTTTCCATAAAAGGGTAGTGTGAAAAGGAGGAGAGAGAGGAAGGTCTGGAGATATGTCAGGGTTATTTTCGACATTTGGAGAGGTAGGTGTTGGTGTTTTCCCGCGGAGGAGCAACGTACTGCGTGTGTTTGCTTTGTGTTACATTTCCTTGAAATCTATGGTTGATTTTCAAACATGGAAAATTCAAGGGCAAAATGGTACTACTATTATCCATTTGAGACCAGATACACAGTAAAAACACACCATAATGGTCAAGTCAATAGCTAATATTGGATGGTTTATTCATTCTAGATCATGTATACTAAAAAAGTCATTAGATTTAGCAAGTCTACGATTGCAAATATAAATCTACTTCATCCCACTTTCGAAGAATTTTCTTGCTATAACAGCCAATCGTTGATGTTGATGGCCCTAATGTATCTGATGATTTTTTTGTGGTTGAGATCACTATATTCCAAAGACACATGCATGAGATTATTTTTAATTATATATTCGGTTTAAATGAAGGCACAATGATATTTTTTGTGGAGTTGGAATACTGGCCTGCTTTGTTTAAATTGTTTTTAATTTTTGAAAAATGAAAATTAGAAAATTATACAAAAAAATCTACTTGGTTACAGTTTTCTCTATTGTAATCTTATAACTGTATATTATTGTGCTTGAAAATTATTTTGTGTTCTCGAAGTTCTTAAAAACTGTTTTCAGAAGTGAAAATTATTTTAGAAACTGAAGCAAATAAATTTTTTGGTCGGTTTCCATATTTTCAGAACTCATTATCCCCTCCTAAGTTTTTAGTAACTAATTTCTTTGCATAGATCATATTGGTGGTCCTTTACTTGGTTTGAAAAAATTGATTTCTCACTGGATTTTAGGATATCAATTATATATATATATATATAAAGAGAGTGACATATATAGACAGACACATACACTCTTTTAAAGTAAAGCTAATTGGATGAACTGTACAAAATATATATAGTCGTCAATAACCAAATAATATAACACCAAATATATTTTGTTTATTTTTTGTTTACAATGATGATGACGAATTTGGATCCTCTCCAGTGTTAACTCTCCAGAGGTGGATAAATATTTATGTTATTTAACTTTTTAAAAAAAATTAACTGCATTTAAATTCTATTTATATGAGGGCATCTTTGTAATTATAAATTATATTTTAAATAACATGAATATTTATCATCTTTGAATTGATGTTCATGGAGGGAGATTAACACTGAGGATCCCTTGTTTGATGATGACGGCCTACAAAACACTTTATGATTTAATAGGCAAATTTTAGTGACCCCACTCATATTTGATATTATTTCAGTTAAAAATAAGTTTTGATTATAAAAAAACCATATTTAAAAAGTCAATCCAAAATAATATTTTTGCCCTCATTTTTTAATACAAAAGTTATTTTTCTCTCTCTCTCTCTACATATATATATATCACTTTCCCTCTCTACAAATATATATATATATATATATATTACAAAACTATTTTCTCTCTCTCTATCACTTTCCTTCTCTACAAATATATATATTACAAAACTATTTTATCTCTCTATCACTTTCCTTCTCTACAAAGATATATATGACAAAGAACCCATCATTAATTGTTTGGACAAATTTATACAAACATATAACTAAAAATCAAGGATTTATGTTTTTTTTTAAAAAATAAATAAATAAATAAGAGTTTACCACTAACATGTCGAAAAAGAGTCTTCGGGGAAAAGGAATTTGTGCTACTCGAATTCATTTATTTATTGTGTGAATTCAATTACGAAAAAAAAAACCCAATTATTTTTTTCCCTTTCTATTTTTTCCCTTTTCCCCCCTCAAATGTAGCTCTTACGCACACTTTGTTTTTTCATCTACGAATTATTAAAAAGAAAAATTCTGGGAATGGAGTGAAATTTGGCAACCCATCTTGCATTCTCAGAACTCATTCCGCAAAAACTCCCAACTGGTGATGATTTTGAGGCTTTTTGGATAATTATCTATTTTAAATATGGATTCAGTTAATGAGATTTATTTATTTATCAAAATGAAATACTTAATTAATGGATAATAAAATAAAAATAAATTATTGATGATCAATAATAAACTACCCCTTATTTAGTTGACAAGTGCTTACACATCATTATAGATTCAAGTATCCAACAATATTGAGCTCTTAAAAGCATGTATAGTGTAACTTGACTTGAATCTAAAAAGAAAGGGAAAAAATTAATTGTGTTTTTTTTTTCTTAATTGAATTCACACAAAAAATAAATGAATTCTTATTTATTTTTTTTAAAAAAACATAAGCTATTGATTTTTAGTTATATATTTGTATAAATTTGTCCAAAAAATTAATGATGGGTTCTTTGTTATATATATATGTATATATATATATATATATATATATATATATATTTGTAAAGAGGGAAAGTGGTAGAGAGAGAAAAAGTAGTTTTGTAATATATATATATATATATATATATATAGTAGAGAGAGAAAACAACTTTTGTGTAAAAAAATGATGGTAAAAGTGTCATTTTGGGTTGACTTTTCAAACATGGGGTGTGAGTGAAAGTTAGAATCAAAACTTGTCTATAGGTGAAATTATGTCAAACCTAAGGGGGTGTCATTGAAATTTGTCCTGATTTAATTACGGATTAATTTCATTCACACTTCCTGAACTTTGTCTATATGTCAGTCGCACCCCCAACTATGCAAAATGTCAATCAAACCCCTAATATAGAAAGAAAGTTGGACTCATTTACACCCCTTTAACTTTTTTAGGCATTGACTATGAAAGAAAAGACTTAAATTCCCTTACCCAAACACACTAAATATAATAATAAACCTATTCATTATATGGATAGTTGGGATGTCCCCATAACCATACCCAAACACCCTATATATATATATATATATACCCACACTTTCTTTCGAACCTAACCAAGCCCTAACCCTAACTTTCACCCACCCACCACCGTCGCTTGTAGCACTACCGTCGTTGCCGCTACCACTACCACCACTTGCTCGCCTCTACCTCCACCACCGCTGCCACGATCGTCGCCTGAGATCTCCTAGTGAGAGAAAAGGAAGTTGTAGAGAGGGAGAGAAAGAATCGCGACTAAGCCTATGGCGATGGTGGTCTTGCCGGTGCCGGGCTGGCCGGCAAGGAGGTCCATAACAATTGTTCCAGAAATTTTATTACCTATGAATTTGGGAATTTGGGAATGTCTAATTATTTTGTATAATATTGTAATTTAAGAGTATACAATAAATGTTTTTTATTTTAAATGAGTTTTATTTGTTATGGGTCAATTGTTTTCCTTGAAAAAGTTTATATGCCCAATAAGTGTGCATATATATATATATAGGGATATATATATACCTATATAAGTTATTATAAAATTTATATGAATAATTTCTTTTTATATTTCATTTTAATGTTAAAAGTATAAATTTATATATTTGAATATTAAATTATTATATTTTCACTATTAAATATTCTATTAGATTATTATTATTTAAAAATTTATGTGTGTGATTTCGATACTCGTACAATAACAATAAAATTAAAGTTACAATTGACATGTGAAATCTTTCATTTACATAAAAAATAAAAATAAAATTGTTTTATAATCAAATATTACTATTTATGTTTGTAAGTTAGTGTTTTTCTTAACAAATTCAAATATTTTTCATTTTTATTTTAATTATTATTTTATTTTTTGAAGTGTCTAATATTATTGAAAATATGTATTAGTGAAGTCAAATATATTTCAATATTAAAATAAGAAAATGAAAACTTGTGTAATTTGATAAATATAAATATTTAAAAAATAAAATAAATGGAAATATAAATAATGAAAATTTGTGTTAGTTTACAAATTTGATAAATATAAATATTAATATTTTAAATGTAAATACTTGTGTTAGTTAAATATGTGAATAAATTATTTTTTCGTTAATTTCATTTACACCCCTTGAATTTTGAATAATATAGTAATTTTTTAAACTGAGGGGGTCAAATTGATATATTAAAGTAGGGATGTGTGTGCTCAATGATAGTTTATGTATGACACATTGAAAAGTTGCCAAAAAAGGACATAAGGGGGTGCAAATGAGTCCAAGTTTTTTAATTAGGGGGTCTGATTGATGTTTTGGAAAGTTGAGAAGTCAAAATAACATATAGACAAAGTTCATGGGGTATAAATGAAATTAACCCTTTAATTACTTATCCTGATTACATATTTCCTTTTGCATGCATAGAAAATATAATATGTATATATATATAGATAGATATTAATTATGATACTTGTAATGAGATTTGCACTTTCCGCCTTTGAATGTGAGAGACTAAAGTCTTTGCCATTCCATTCTATTGACCCGATTATTTAAAATCTGGAAACAAAATCCATTGATTTGGGTGTTAGATTGTTGTGGAAGATAACATGTAATGTAACGAACTTCTCATATTTTCTACTTCGAAAATTCAAAGGATCTTATATATTCTTATTACTTGGCCCCTGTGTGCCTTGAAAATTCACAGGATCTCATTTTTTATTTAATTAGACTAGATATTGTTAAAAGATTTATGGTGAATTAATGAAGTACAAAAAAAATAAAAATTAACCATTTAAATTTATGAAAAAAATATTAAATGAACACAGAAAGGGAGAGATGAACCTGTTAATTGAACAGGAAAAGTGGGAGTGAGGTTGAGAGTGAAGGAGGGGCATGAGGAATATAAAGAGAGTGAAACAACGTGAGAGAAATGATGAGATGACGTCACTTTTCATTCACCATTATTAATTAAAAAATATAGAGGACACAACTATTTGATTTTAGTCAAAAGACACACTGTAAATGCAGAAAAATTACACAATAATAATTGTGGTAAAAACTTTCATCCTCGTTCATTCATCAAAGTCATGTATTTTATACACAATCATGGTAAATGGGTCAGACCTAATTACCCAAGTTTATCAATCCCTTAAATCAGGGGATTTGATAAACTCTACCCTTTTTTGGACTCTTTATTCCATAATAGGACCATTCCCTGACTATGGATCACTCATCTTCTAGATTATTCCATGGGCCAATTTATTTATTCGGCCCATCCGTCTTCGGCCCATCAGTCTTCAGCCCACCAGTCGTTGGCCCATCAGTCATGTGGCCCATCTTGGTTGGGTCTTGTATTTTTTCATCTATTACACAGGCCCCTGAGGTTATGGGCTTTGTGATTCTATTTTAAAGCCATGATCGAAAATTTGAATCGCATTATATACACACATATATACATACATGCACCTTTATAGGAAATGATGGTTGGTAGGTTGTCAATCATTACTAAGCATTCATTAGTATTTGAAATGAATGGCCATTACTTCCTCAATCTTCGCATCATGACGGCTCATCGTGGGTTGCGCGACCTTTGGGCTTCGTGCAGCCCTTTGACATTCTTCTCTCCTTCTATAAATACTCTCTCAAAGTTATTTCATTTCACCATTCCTTCTTTGCAATTACGTGCTCTCAACTTTCGTCTCTGCAATACATCTCTCTCTATTTCCTAAAATATTCCTCGTCTGGTTAGTTCAGATCCTCCAGTAGCACATATGAAGCTTTCATGTCGCCTTTATCTGAGTAAGTCAGACGGTCTTTTCCTTTTTCTTTATTCTTCACCTCTGCCCCCTTTCTGTCTTTTCTACCTTTCTTAGTACCATGTCTGATAGTGACGACACCCGGTCGGTAGAGGAAGTCGTTTTATCTTCTACCACTGGCACCGATCCCACCAGTAGTGACAGTCCTCAGTCCAATCGCCAAGGAACCTCAAAAACAACACCCCAAAACACTGACCTTTCGGGTTCATCAACAAACGAAACTGTGAAACCCAAACCCACTGAGCCGTTTGTAGTTACCCCACTTAAGAGAGTCCGACCTGAAGTAGACGTTAAACATCTCTGGGCAGAGACCCAAATACCTAGGGATGTTGATGTATCCCCTTACCCAGGTTACCTAGACTTTACTAAGAGTCAGGGACTAGCACCCGGTAGCATTCTGCTATCGGCATCTCACCTTAGGGTTTTAAGGTTCCCTCTTCATCCTTTCTTTCACTATGTGTTCTTTATGCTAGGCTTGCATCCCCTTCAGCTGAACCCGAACAGCCTTAGGATTATATCCATGCTCCTGTTGTACAATAGGGACCTGGATCTCAACTTAGGTTTAGCCGATCTGCTCCTCTGTTACTTCTTCCAGAATGCCACAGCGAGTAAAGGTATATACAATCTATTTCCCTTCCAAGGCCGGAACATATGTACTGACACCAAAAAGTCTGATAAAGGATGGAAGGAAAGAATGGTAGTTGTGAGTGGCAACTCGTCTTACCCCTTTTTGCGTATATTCCCGATCCCAAATACTTTCGGTGCCATCCGTCTTCCCATCTACCACCCCCTTCATAAAGTTTTTTGCATTTGGGAACACTGTGACCTTCATCGGGGAGATTATGCCCACAAATTTATGGGTTACGAGGATAGGGACATTCCCCTTACCTTCGTAAAACAACATATAGGCCTCCTGAAAACCCATGTCTGGGGCAAAGCCCGATCTGCTACTGACCTGCTGACTTGGAAAATCTAGAGTCAATTTCTAATTTGGGCGCTGCTGTTGATAGGATGGACTTTCTAGCAAACCCCTTTCTGCCAGATGCCCTCAGGTTCCTGAAGGGGTCACCTTGGTTAATGTTGTACCCCTCTCGACAGCACCGCCGACGGCTTCGGTACCTCCTCCTGCTCAGAGCCCGGTAGCGCCACCGGCACAGACTCCGGTAGCTCCACCCCAGCCTCCTCTAGAAAATCCTTCAGTTATCAGGACCCGATCCAGTGGATTGGTTGCTAAGAGGGCTAGAACTCAAGCTGATAATGCTTCAACAAGTAATGCCCCCAAGCTCTGGAGGCGTCCCGTACTTTAATTCCCTAGGAACCGAAGTTCCTTCTACAGGATGGGACTCCGGTCTGTGCCGACCATATTACCCTTACCCAGCTAGACGCCCTTCGGGCTATGGCGAAAGGGATCTGGACGCCTGCTGATAGGGTCGCTCAGACCAAAATCTCCAGGACTGATCCGGCAAAGAAGACTTCCATAATGGTTATGGAGGTATACACTTGTTCTTCATTTTTGGACCTTTGTTTATTGATTATTGCTACACCATGTACTGACATGTCTTTTTCGTGTAGCTTCTCTATGGGGTTCAGGCCTACAACAACATCTTAGAGTCTGATGTTAAGGAAATGGCAGGTATGAAGGCCCAGATTAAGCAAAATGACGCCCACCAGACTACTCTAGTCAAAGAGGCAGATGGCCTTCGCCAGACCGTCTTAGAGCAGAAGATCCTTTTGGATACTGGAGAGGCAGAAAAACGGGCTTTGATGGTTGAAAAACTGGCATTGGCTACTGAGCTGGAAGAAGCAAGGGCAGCTAACAAAAAGATGGCAGCTGAAAAGGCAGAATCAGAGAAACTCCTGGCAGAATCAGAGAACCTCTTGGCTCTTGAGCGGGCTAAAGTATAGGTGTGCCTCCTAGGAGGTCTTGATATGTACAACCGGTACTACATCATCTGTGATCTCCGATCGGCCAGAGCTTGGCGCCAGAGGCACGAAATACAGCACATTCCTCGGGAAGCTCGGGAGTTTAAGACCGCAGAGGAATTTGATGCCCACATGGGAGTGCCTATGCCCTACAAAAACCCTCATGCCTCGGAGAATGAGAAGAAGTTCGCTGCCATCCTAAAGGGGGAGGAATATCATCCTCCCGACCAGTAGTTTAGGCTTTTTAATTTTATATGTACTTACTCCTCTCAGAAGGGTAATTTTGTTACTTTTTTTTTTTATCAATGAAGAATAATTTTTCCCTCACCTTAGTGTTTATTCTGTTCTTGTTCTTGCTTTAGTGTTTGAACTTAATCATTTATGAAAACAATTGAGCCTTCGGGCATCTAGCCCCTGGGGCTTGCTGTTATCCTCTGGCTAGTTCAAATCAGGTTTGAACTCAAACACTTAGGAAAATTTTAATAAAAATTGAGCCTTCGGGCATTTAGCCCCTGAGGCTGAATTTTATCCTCTGGTTAGTTCAAATCAGGTTTGAACTCAAACACTTAGGAAAATTTTATCATTGAGCCTTCGGGAATTTGGCCCCTGAGACTGGATTTTATCCCCTGGTTAGTTCAAATCAGGTTTGAACTCAAACACTTAGGAAACTTTTAATAAAAATTGAGCCTTCGGGAATTTGGCCCCTGAGGATGGATTTTATCATCTGGCTAGTTCAAATCAGGTTTGAACTCAAACACGTAGGAAAACTTTAACATTGAACATGGAACACTCATGAAAAAACAGAATGTATCTTTATTGAAAGGAGAATCATGAAGCAGAGGTGCCGGACATCGGGCACAGATGCTTTATTATAATTAGAAAATGTGTCGTATGTAAGACATAGTTTTATTTTATTTTTAACAAGAAAATAAACTTATCTAAAAATAATACCTCTTCAACCGATAAGCATTCTGAGAGTTGGATTCGATGCGGCCTGTCTCGTTCTTCCGAACCCGATAAGCACCGCGTCCAATAACCTCAATAATCGTATACGGTCCTTCCCATGTTTCTTGTAATTTGCCCACAATCCCAATCTTTCTTCTGAGTACCATATCGCCTATTTGGAATTCCCTTCTCTTGACTTTCTGATTGAATTGCGCCCTGATTTGTTGCTGATAGGCAGCCAGCCTTATCCCGACAACTTCTCTCCTTTCTTCTAGGAGATCCACATTATGGGCAAGGTGTTGATTGTTTGGACCTTCCTCTCAGGCTTGACTTTTTAGAGTAGGTACTCTTAACTCGGTCGGGATAACTGCTTCATCCCCATAAGCCATGGCGAAATGGGTTTCCCCAGTGGGTTGCCTCGGAGTGGTCCGATAGGACCACAACACTTCAGGCAGTTTTTCCAACCATGCCCCTTTTGCGTCCTTAAGATTTTTCCTCAGTGTATCAAAAATAGTTCTGTTTGTTCTTTCGGCCTGCCCATTTCCCTGCAGATAGCCGACGGAAGAAGTATTCTGATTAATCCCATGCTTGGCCAGGAATGCCTGAACCTTCCTGTTATCAAGATTGGTGCCATTATCCATCATTATAGTTTGGGGTAGACCGAATCTATAGATGATGTGCCAGATGAACTTTATAACATGGCTGCCTGTTATGGTGGGGTATGCCTCGACCTCCACCCATTTGGTAAAATAGTCTGTAGCCAGAAGAACATGTGTGGTTGACCGTATGGCCTACGGAAGAGGACCCACAATATCCATACCCCATCAGGCAAAGGGATGAGGGACAATTGTTGGGTTTAGTAACTCCGGTGGTTGATGAATGACATCTCCATGAAATTGACACTTCTTACAATGTCGGGTATAGACCTCAGCGTCTCTTGACAAGTAAGGCCAGAAATATCCCTGGGTGAAAACTTTATGGGCTAAAGATCTTCCTCCGGAATGGTTGCCACAGGCTCCTGCATGAATCTCTTCCATGACTGACGAAGCTTCAGAGGGAGTGAGACATCTTAGGTATGGTCCGGAGAAAGACTTGCGGTATAGTTGGCCGTTATACAGAGCATACCTGGCTGCCTTCATTCTTATCTTCCGAGCTTCTAATTTTGAGTCAGATAATGCACCAGTTCTCAAATAATCTGTTATAGGGTCCATCCAACTTGGCTCCCATGGGATGACCATTACCTCTTCGGGGGGCTCCAAGCTTGATCGGATGATAAAGTCAATTGATACAGTGCGAGTCATACTTTCTCCTGTTGCGGAGTCCTGGTTAGCCAGATGATCTGCTACGGAGTTATCCCCTCTGGGAATCTGTTCAAAGGTTATTTGCTGGAACCCTTCGGCCTCCTTTAGAACCAAATTCTTGTATGCTTTCATTTTCGGCTCTCGGGTTTCATACTCCCCATTTAACTGCCGTACGACCAATTGGGAATCACTTCGTACCTCTGCTTTCTGTACTTGAAGGCTTCGGGCCAATCGAATTCTTGCAAGAAGGGCCTCATATTCGGCTTCATTGTTAGAGGCTGTAAATTCCAATCGAACAAATTGTTGGATTTTAGTACCATCTGGCGTTACGAGTACTACCCCGATCCCTACTCCGTTAATGTCTGAGGATCCGTCCACGAACACAACCCATAAACCAGGCTCACTTTCGTCTACGGAGTCTATAGTTTCTGTTTCTAACAAAAAGTAAGCTACTGCTTGGCCTTTGATTGCAGTTCGGGGGACATAGGTTATGTCAAAAATCCCGAGTTCAATTGCCCATTTGGATACTCTCCCGGATAACTCAGGCTTCGCCATTATGAATCTGATCAGGGTTAAAGTAGGCACTATGATTGGGTGTGCTTCAAAATAGTGTCAAAGACATCGTTTTGCATTGATCAGTGATAATACCAGCTTCTCCTGCTTCGAATAACGGGTTTCTATATCAGCAAGGGCTTTGCTGGTGTAGAATACTGGTGTCTGGTACCCCTTGCGTTCTTTGACCAAAGCGGTGTTGGTAGATGTTGTTGATATGGCCAGATACAGGTGCAGTGGCTCATCGGCATCTGGGGTTGCCAGTATCGGAGGTTTTACCATGTAACTTTTGAGTTTTTCCAGGGCTTCCGCTTACTCTGGCCCCCAGACTTCTCCTTTTGCCGCCTTTATTGCCTAAAAGAATGGCTTACACTGATCGGTTAAACGAGAGATGAAACGACCGAGGGCCGTTATTCTTCCGGTTAGCACCTGGATCTCCTTCCGGGACTTTGGCTTTGCTGACTCTACAAGAGC
This sequence comes from Cornus suecica, assembly GCA_963922005.1. Lineage (NCBI taxonomy): Eukaryota > Viridiplantae > Streptophyta > Magnoliopsida > Cornales > Cornaceae > Cornus > Cornus suecica. The sequence goes on along the minus strand of OY998240.1, from coordinate 74,125,124 downwards.
TTTGACTTGCGCCGGGCTAGCTTGTATTCCTATCCGATCAACTATGTGCCCCAGAAACTGGCCTGAGGATACTCCAAAAGAACATTTGGACGGGTTGAGCTTCATATTGTACTTCTTAAGGGTGTCGAACACCTGTTGCAGATTGGTCAGGTGGTCTCTTTTCGCCTTGTTTTTTACCACCGTGTCATCGATGTAGGCTTCTATGGTAGATCCCATCATGCCCTAGAACATCCTTCTGACCAACCTTTGATAGGTAACACCTGCATTCTTTAGTCCGAAAGGCATTACTGTGTAACAAAATGTACCTGACTCAGTGAAGAAGGCAGTCTTTTCCTCGTCCTCTGGGTTCATTCGTATCTGGTTATACCCAGAGTATGCATCCAGAAAACTCAAGCGTTCGAAACCTGCGGTGGCATCTACCATCTAATCAATCTTTGGTAAAGGGAAACAGTTTTTCGGGTAGGCTTTATTCAGATCAGTGAAGTCTACACATACCCTCCATTTGCCATTTTTCTTCTGGACCACCACAACGTTCGCCAACCAAGAAGGATACTAGATCTCTTTTATGAATCCTGCTTGAAGAAGTCGATCAACCTCTTCAGCTATGATCTGGTTTCGATGGCCCCCATTCACCTTTATTTCTGTTTGACAGGCCTTGCACTGGGATCCACATTGAGAGAATGTTGGGCTACTGATGGATCGATGTCGGTCATGTCCACATGGCTCCATGCAAATATGTCAACATTGGATCGGAGAAGGTACTCCATTTCTTTTTTTTCTTGTGGTTTGAGGCCTGAACCTGAACACCCCGTGTTATTTTCCTTTTTTTTTCCTGAAATTAATCCTAATTTAATTTTAGTAATGACGTCACTTGTTCATGACGTATTATTTATTCTTGGTATTTGATACATGTAAATTTTTCGCGTTTACTTTTAAAGTTGACTGGACGACATTCCGGTTTCTCTTTGATGATTACGCGAGTTATCGTTATCGACTACGCGGTATCGTTTCGACATTTAAATGTTTACTACTTCGACTGGACGACGACACGTTTTAATTGATCGGGCCTGTTAGGTGTTCCGATCTCTGAGTTCCTAACCCCGATATATTTAATTGGGCGTCCCGTTATTATTTTGGGTTGCGAGTTTATGATTGGGTGTTCCCGAAAATTATTGGGATTTACTGTATATATATATATATATATTTAATTTTAATTATATATATAGTTTTTGGGGCTATTATGTAATTATGGACAAATGGATGGGCAATTATGCAAATTAGATATATATGTATATACACATGTATACGCAACATAGACGTCTGCTTCTTCTCTGCTTCATGCCTCCTCTCCTTCACACGGCGACTTCATCTTCTCCATGGGCGGCGGCCACCATGGTTGCCGGTGAGAGAGAGAGTGAGAGAGAGAGAAGAATCGGTGGAGGAGCGGTGGACGCGACTAGTGGTCTCCATGGCAGACGCGGCGAGAGGCGGCGGCTGGAGTAGGGTTGGGCGGCGATGGTAGTGGGCGGGCTGTAGTAGTGTCGCGCAGGTGGTGGCGCGAGGAGACGGCCAGTGCAGTGGCGCGCAGGCAGGGGCGATTCCGACCAGGCTTCGGCCATTGTTTCGGCGAGCTTCCGGTGATCGGTTTGAGCCGATTTTTGGTGAGTAGCTTCGTCTCTACCATGTATTCGTCATACATTAATTTCGTAATTTTACGTTGAACGATTTGCCCGAAAATCACGTTTATATGTTATAGTTTTTGTTTGAGTTAATTTAGATTTACTCAAATTAATTAACCTATTATTAATGGGCTTCATATATATCGTATAGGTTGTCGAGACGGAGATTTTGATATATTCGAAATATTTTTCGGACGATTTTGGTTGGCGGGCTTCATATTCGGGCGCCGGTACTGTTCACGGTGGGCCCGAAACGGCTGTTTTGTAAGTGTATTTCAGGTGGGAAATTTTATTTCTCACTCCGCATTATTGACGTAGTTTGGGGTGTTCAAACCCTTAATTATATTAATATAGATATATAATTGTGAATTTAAATATATCTATATTTGGGTAGAATCGCGTAGGATTTAGAAATTAATTTTGAGAAAATTAATTAAAATGTTTCCTATGAGATTATATTAATTCCTATTTAAATTGAATAGGAATAGGCGTCTTATAAATTCCCTTGAGAATTAAATGAGTTAGTAGAGATTCGTGAGAACTTAGACGTTGGGCTAGGTTCCCTTTGCGATACGTAAATTAATTGCTTTAATTACTTTGAGGGCATGTTCAGAGAAATTGGAAATATCTTCTAAAGAATTAAAGAATTAAAGAAAATATGTTGTTTAAGCATGAAATGTAATTCTCGCGATTTAAATGCTTTATTATAATTTTAAAAGCATGTTAAAAGGAGATTTGAGAAATTTATTAGATTCATGTGGATATTTTCATAAATATGATGTTATACATATTTGTGTTGGTGCATGTTGTGCATGTGAAGTCGCAACCGGGTTGTGCATATGAAGTCGCAACTGGGTTGTGCATTCGTTCTTGGCTTATAAGTCGCAACTGGGCTGTGCATCCATTTTCAGATTTCATATTGGAAGTCGCAACTGGGTTGTGCAAATGAAGTCGCAACTGGGTTGTGCATATGAAGTCACAACCGTGTTGTGCATGTGAAGTGGCAACCGGGTTGTGCATGTGAAGTCGCAACGGGGTTGTGCATTATGTTTCATGGGGTTTCTGCCATGAGGTTTATGAGTCACATTGTATTTGCACGGCATTATGTGATTTCATTTGACATGTATACGTGATATTATTACATGTGATGTTGGAGCAGGTTTAATATGTGTTATTATTGCCTGTTGGATATGGGAGCATGTTATGTATGAATATTGCGAATTAAATTCATACCTTTATAAAATGCTCAGCTGATAATGATTAACGTAAAAGAGAATGATTATATGCGGTGATTATTAAAGTATAAAGAAATGTTTATTTATACTCGTGGTATATGCTTTTGTACCCTTAGGGGAGGTTAAGTACATTGGCGTTGTGACCTTTGTGGTTAGTGATGGACTGTCGAGATGATTTGGATTTGAGGCCTTCAGAAGGCGGGTAATAGTCTTGTGATTGAGGTTAGCGGTGTGACCTCTTTGGAGATTTAAGGTCAGGGATTGATTTTGTATCAATTGAGATTTGAGGCCTTAGAGAAGGCGAGTGATGAGATTGTTGACTTATATGTCACTCCTTGAGTCTTCGGTTACGGCGTGGTGCCGAACCTCTTCCTTGTGTTGTCAGTTGATTTTGGTGGAGTTGGAAACAGATGGTTGTGGTCGTGAGTCCAACATATTATTCTTCCTTCATTGTCCTTTCGGGACAATATAGGAATCCTTGGAGTTCTAGTCACTCTTATCTGGTTGTCTATCGGAAACGGAGTTTTTCTATGTTTTGAAAATAAACTCGATGTATTAAAAGGGAAAACCCGTTTTCGCCTACCCCCGTAGCCAGTACAAGCGAACGACGGAGACCGGGGGCAAGACGGTCATTTTCATTGTATGGATTTTTAAAGAAAACTGATTCTATAGAAATTCTGAGGTTACGAGACTTCTTCCTTAAGAACCTCGACCTGTAGTGTTTTGAAAGGTGTTCCATTGTTTCACCTTTGTTTCGGATCATTTCTAAGTCTCGGGCACGAGGCTTGGTGTTGTTCAGTGCACACATATAGTGTTGCCTTTCACTTTCTTTATTGTTGATGTCACCACTTAGGTGATTTGAGTTGTCACACGTGTTAGGGGCATGGATACCGAGTGGATTGACTTCTTTTGTCCGGGTGTTCTCACTAAACACTTGTGGTGTTCTACCCTTGACATTGTTGTCTCGATTATTTGTTGGTTTAGCATTGGGAAGTCTTTTCCTTTGCTTTGCTTTGGTGACCCTGAGGTGGTCGTACTTGTGAGTTGAGTTCGTGTACTCTTAGTGATTTGATTGGGTGGTTTTCCTCGCCTACAGTGAGAGTGTTAGTGATGTGATTGACCCTATTGAGGATAGTATCATGAGTTCGATATGATTTATGGTACGGTGATATGATTGAGGTGATCTAGCCCTTGAGAGGTAGATTTTCCTTAGGAATGAGATGAGGTTTGTTATATATATATATTATACATATATATATATATAGACAATGATTGTGTTAGTACGCAAGGACGTGAGTACTTTTCCTCTTGTGTTCTCGGGGAGTGAGTTATGAATATTCCTTGGTACTAGTGGTGGATTTCGATCCTTGTGGATATTAGAGGTGAGTGTGATTCCCTCTATTTGGAGTTTCTTGTTAGCGTCGTGAATGCTTGATGATTGGTTTGGTTTGACTTGGGTGTCGTGTACCTAGTGTACGTTGGTACTGGGAGTATGAGTCTTAGTTGTATCTTATAGGCTCATGTTGTGTATTTATATATATATATATATATATATATATCCCCTATATACTCACGTACGATAGTATATAAGCACATACCTTGGGTTTTCGTGGCTGGGTTATGTTGTGGGCTATGTATCTCATTGGGTGGTTTAGCATTACCTAAACTATTAAATGATGTGGTAGTTAGAGTATCCTTTCCCACTGAGCTTATTTGCTCACAGGGGTATCTCATTTGCCCCCTGGTATTCCCACGCCAGGTTGCAGGAAACATACAGCTATGAGCAGGATGCAGGGCAATGACATCTTTCTTTAGTTTCTTGTTACAGGTTTTGGAGTTGCGTTGTGTGATGCGGTTACGGTTGCAGCACGACTGGGTTGGGGGATGCTAGTATTCCGCTGTTAGCTTCTTTACCCATTGTTATGGGATTATCATGTATTTCTTTTGGGAGCCAGTTTGTTGGCATATCCCTATTGATGTATTCTTTATTTTCCTGTATTTATTCTTTCAGGAGATTATTGTATTTATTCTGCACAGCTAGGTGCATTTCTGTATTCCTTTCGAGCATTTGTGGCTCTGTTGATTATAGAGGGTTTGGAGGGGTTTTGGTTTCTTTCCACTACCTCGGCCCTAGTAGGATTGATGAATGTGGGGCTTGGAAGCCATTATTATTATCGAATTGCTATTGGCAGGTCTTTGTGTTGTGGTTGGTTGTCCGGATGTTCCATTTACAAACGGAACTCTACCGGATTTTCGTTAGATTCCGCTGCTTAGTTTTATTAGTCATTTGGGTATGAAATATACCATTTTTCACATTAACCCATATGTTTTCTTGGTTAATGATGTCTTAGTCGGTCATTCGTATTAAGGATCACATCCTGGATTCCTTGGATGTCCCAGTTCGGGAGTCCTAGGAATTTGGGGCGTGACAGAACCAATATAAGTAAACCTTTCGGAGCGATCGAGGAAAATTTGAACTTCCGACAGAGGTTCAGCTGCTGCTGGTGACCCCGAACCGCCCTCCTGTAATTGCTATTGATCATCGGGTACCGTCCTGGGTCGTACCTCCCGCACCAATTCTGTCTTTTTCTTCAAGCCCTTCATGGTGACTGCATAACATTCCTTGGCTGCCACCTTGTCCCCCTTTATGTCAATCACATGAACACCATTTGGGTCAATGCATCGCATGACCTGATGCATTGTTGAGGGAACCCCATGCATCCGATGGATCCATCCCCTGCCCATGAGGAGATTGTGTGAAGGTTTGACGTCTACGACCACAAAAGTTTCTCTGAGCGTGCGCCTCGCCACTGTTACTGGTAGTTGGATCTCTCCCACTGGTTCCACCCTTTTGCCATCAAATCCTGCTATCGGGCTTCTGGAAGGGACTATTTCCTGAGGGTTGATCTCTAACTTCTCGAAGGCCCACTTGGAGATAATGTCGTCATGTGGAGACTGAATGCCCTGCATATCTGCGGAGGAGAAAGTTATACATGCGTCTTCTTTCAGACTTCGGAACTCACTGACTTCCCCAACCCTTCGCAGCTTCTGGGCTTGTCGCATCTGAGATCTATGGGCCTTTTCCAATTCTGACCGGCTTGGTCCTCCATGAACCATATGAATGATTCGTACGGGCTATCCCATTGCCCATTTGACGGGCGCATGGGGTGCCTGGTCTGATCGGACTCCCTCCTTAGCCACGTACTCGGTCAACTCTCCTTTCGCAATCATGGCCTCCACTTGTCTCCTAAAGCTTCGGCACTCATTGGCACGATGTCCGTATTCGCTATGGAAAACGCAGTGCCTCGACATATCTCTCTGGTCCATTGGTTGCCTGATGGGTGGGGGCAACCGAAAGATTCCTTTACCCTTAGTCTCCTGATATAATTTTGCCAGCGTAACTTTTAGTGGAGTAACTTTGTCCTCAAACCTTTGGTGTTTTTCTGGTACTAGGGAGGGAGCAGGAGGAGCACCCGGCCGCTTCCGATCTGAGACCCGATCCTTAATCTTTGGTTTGGACACTCTTGCCTCCACACTTGCAAAGGTGGTCCTCCTCTGTCGTATGGCCAACTCCTTTTCTATTTGGAGGTGCCCTTATGCCCTGGAATTGAGCTCTCCAATGTCTGCTGGTGGCCTCTTGACCAGGGACTGATGGAACTTGGTTCCAGGGATCAGGGCCATTCTGAAGGCTTCGACAACTGAATACTGATTGCAGTTATCAATTGAACACATCTCCACATTGAATCGTGAGACAAAACTTTTCAGGAATTCGTCTTTCTCCTGGATCATGGTGAACAGACTGAAGATAGTCTTCTTATGCCTTTTGTTGCCGAAGTACTGGGCAATAAATAGCTCGCAAAGTCTGAGCCAACTTCCAATCGATCGGGGCAGTTGCTTTCTGAACCATAGGAGGGTTGCTTCGGTCAAGCTGGTGGGGGAAAACTTTGCAGAGTAAGGCCTCGTTCTCGTTGTAAAAATTCATCTTGGTATGAACGTGGTAGATGTGCTCTGTTGGATCTTTTGTACCATCGAACATGGTGAACTTCGGTAATCTGAACCTCTCCGGATAGGGCACATTGGTGATCGAGACGGTGAACGGTATTTGGACGGCGTCGATTGATGCCTCGGATGCCAGATCGATAGGGGTCTGTACCTTCATATCCTTTAGCACTTCCCGCTGGAATATGGACATGATTTCCTCTAGTTTTCTCATGGTTAGGACCTCCTCGGGGTTACGTGCCCCGAGAACCTGTAGAGATGACTCTGCGTGCTCTTCCCGATCATTGTGGGATCTAACGGGGAGGTTGTCCTTGTCTGTCTGGCGGCCTATATACCGTTCATGCTGGTCGGACTGCTCGTTGTTATGGACCTCCTGTGGATTCTGCAGTTGAGCCAATTTTGCCACCAGTTCAGCATTCTGCCTCTCCAACTCGGCAGTCCACTCTTCTAGGGCTCGTCTGATCGGATCTTCAAGTTGTTGGCCTCCGTTTGGAGGTAAATCGGTCTGTTGTGAACGTGTGATCACCGCCATTGATGGTATGAATCTTAGCTTTTTGTAGAGAGTGGGAAGCTTATTGAAAAGATTTCAATAATAGGGGTTCCCACAAACGGCGCCAATTGTGTAAATGCAGAAAAATTACACAATAATAATTGGGGTAAAAACTTCCATCCTCATTCATTCATCAAAGTCATGTATTTATACACAATCATGATAAATGAGTCAGACCTAATTACCCAAGTTTATCAATCCCTTAAATCAGGGGATTTGATAAACTCTACCCTTTTTTGGACTCTTTATTCAATAATAGGACCATTCCCTGACTTATGGATCACTCATCTTCTAGATTATTCCATGGGCCAATTTATTTATTCGGCACATCCGTCTTCGGCCCATCAGTCTTCAGCCCACCAGTCGTTGGCCCATCAGTCCTGTGGCTCATCTTGGTTGGGTCTTGTATTTTTTCATCTATTACACACACCTATTTAATTTTAGTTAAAAGACACACCTATTCAATTTTTGATTTAAAATATATAAAAAAATATTTAAAAATATTATGAGAGGTTCATACATTTATAAGTAGTATAGATATATTCACTCAGCCGCCCATTAACTCCTTCACACAAAACGTTAAATAAATAAATAAAATTAAACTAGAAAGTTCAAAATAAGTTAAGTTTTACATTTCTAAGCAATGTTAACATTATATCATCTAATTAACCTGTCTCGGTAATTTAATACAGCAGATTTTGTCTTAATATTGTTTTCCTGGAGAGTAGAGATTATTAGTATAAAAGTATGAATTAAAGGCATATAATAAATTGACACACTCTTAAACATAAATCAAGATTATGAAATTGAAGACGTATATGCTATGACTAGGTGAAATCATGAAATTGACGTACTCCAAAACATAAATAAAGGTTATAAAAGAGAGAAAAAGAAAAAAAACGGAGCAAAAATATCATACTTCTAGATGTAACGTATTATAATATATACAAAAATATTTCGTATTCACTTGCCTTGGACCATATTAATCGTGGAAAATGTGATTGCTCAAAACAAAGAAATGACTTTTCGTTGATTAAAGTAATGCATTGTTAAAAAACAAAAAAAGGCTATGTGATGCTTAAATAATAGTGCTATAAAAAAAAAAATTGTTGACTGCGGGTGGATTGTGCATTCCACTATCTCCAATGCCTTCGACTTCGCTCTACAAATCCAGAAGGGAAGAGAAAAATAAAATAATAGTAACAAAAAACAATCATAATTTTAATTTCTAATTTATTAAAACTCATGATATAAAATATAAAAAATTAATCACAATTGCACAAAGTTCCATTGTTTAAAATTTATTACCATTAATTCAAGAGACGAAGCCAAATTTTTAATTTAATTAAGACTCGTAACTTATTAATATTAACTTCAAAAATTAACACAAATTATTTTCCATTGCATGAAAATTTTAAATTATTAAAATAATTTTAAAAATTAGTAGACCAAGGTAAATAATTTAAATAAATAGTAGAAATTTTTATGAAATTAGATTAATTTAAATAAATATTAATACTTGTTTGAGATATTTTATTTTTTTTATACTATAAATAAGTTACTTTTAATTTAACTAAAGTTAAAAAATGTCTCACTAAAAGTTCGAATCAAAATTGGTAGGGATTGTCATTGAAATTTACCCTAGTAAAAAATAACCACATTTTTCTTGTAGAATGAGAGCTTACCAAATACCGACATGGAATGTTGGAGGTGAATACTAAAAATAATCTTAGCTGTCGGAAAGAGAATATTAAAAGTATGCTTGGATTGTTTTGATTCAACAGTGTAACTAGGGTCCGCTATGAAATTTCGAAAATACCTAGAGGCCCTGGACGAAATCAAATGTGAGGCTCTTTATACATAAGGTTTCACAAACTTAAGAAGTTATAATTATAAAAAATAATTATCTAAAAAATACATTAAATATAATAATATTAAAAAAATTGAAAACAACCTACATCTTGGTGTTGTCATGGAAAATTGTTGTTGTTGTGGTGTGTGAGTGTGGCAGCTACGAAAGCCTCAAGTGTGATCACGTGAAAAATCATTGTCGTTATAATACGAGTGCGGCAATCGCGAGAATCCTAGACCTAATCTGAATAATGGGTTGAAAAATTGAGATTTTATTTTTATTTTTTGAGTATATAGTAATAACAACTGATATATAAAAAGTTTCGGGTTTAAATTGTGAAATTAGATTTGAATTTAGTACGAATTGAACTATTAAACAAATTAGTTTTTTTTTGGACCTATAATAAATAATTTTTTTAAAAACAATTTGAGGCCATAAATTGTTTAATTACATTAAGTTTTTTTTTGAATTTGACTGAAAAATTAATTAATTTTTTTAAGGGGTATAAAAATACAAATTTTGTTTAAAAACAAATAGGACTGGTGTCCCTAGGTGACGGCCTAAGTTGCCTATTGTAAGGAACGGCTGTGACTGTAGCTAAAATATTTTTGGATCAAAGTTAAAATAGATTGAAATTTACATCACCAAATTTGATTATGATTCTAACTAAAAACAGCCTGCAATAAAAAAAACAAAAAATAAAAAAAACATCCAATTTGTTTTGATAAAACTAAACACGTCCCGAAAACTCACTTAGGCCATGTTTGGTAATGCTGTGATTTTTCTTTTTGCTGTGATTTTATTTTTTACAAAATGAAAGATGTGATTTGCTTTGTTGTCATTTTGATAGAAAGTAAAACATGTTTGGTAAATTCATGCGCTGTGGAATTTTTGAAACCATAAAACTGAAAATGTGTTTGGTAACGAAAAAAATTAAGAATTAATAAATTAAATGAACTAATTTAAATATTTATTTATTAATTTCTGTACAAATTGATTTTATATTTAAATATATTTCAATAATTATTTATTCATTTATTTATTATTTTTATTTTTAATTATTTCTTACTCAATTTTTATTTAATTATTCATTCATTTATTTGTTTATTATTTATTTATTTTATTATTTATAATTATTTATTACTCAATTATTTATTATTAATTATTTATTCATTTTATTTTATTTATTTATCATTTGAATTAATTAATTAATTATTAATTATTTTTATTTAATATTTAATTATTCAATTTTGTTTGTTATTTATTTTGTTATTATATTTAATTATTTATTACTAATTTTTATTTAATATTTATTTATTTTATTTTATTTTTATGATTTATTTTAATGTATCGGAGTTTTAGGGTTCTCAAAATAAAAACTCTGAACAAAGCTTCAATTGAAGCTTCCAAATTTGCTCACAAAATTTCAAAACTTGATAAATTTTGAAAATTAATTTTGACTTTTTAAAATCTTGAAAAAACAAAACATACGTTACCAAACAAATTTTAAGTTTTCATTTTATTTTTATGAAAACTAAAACTGAAAACTGAAAATAAAAACGTTACCAATTACTGTCGATATTCTGCAAAATAAAATAAATGTTTTTATCATAACTATATTACAAGCAAAAATACAGTAATAATACTAAAAAAAATAATAATAAATAAAGTGGGAAGCAGAATCACATGTGGAAACTAGGCCCTATGTGAAACACAGACGTGTAAACACAAATACCTTGTTTGGTAACATGGGTTGATACCATCTTTTTTATTTTGGTGTGAAAAGATGGTACCAACCCATGTTTGGTAAAAAGGTTTTGGGCCAACAGTATTGACACCATTGACACCAAATAGCCAAAATTTGGAACCATGTGAATCGATGGTTTTTGGTGGTACGGTACTGTAGCAACCAAAACCAAAACCAAATGGTTGTATCATCTCACTCCAAACCAAAACCAAATAATTGCACCATATTAATATATTAATATTAAAATATATTTTCGGAAATTTAATATATTTTAATATTATAGTTTTATTATTTTTCCTAAAAATTAATATATTAAAATATATTTTTGGAAATTTAGTATATTTTGATATTATAGTTTTATTATCTTTCCTAAAAATTAATATATTAATATTAATATATTTTAATATTAATATATTAATATTAAAATATATTTTTGGAAGTTATTTTAATATTATAATTTTATTATCTTTCCTAAAAATTAGTATATTAATATTAATATATTTTAATAGATTAATATTAAAATATATTTTTGGAAGTTATTTTAATATTATAGTTTTATTATCTTTCCTAAAAATTAGTATATTAATATTAATATATTTTAATATATTAATATTAAAATATATTTTTGGAAGTTATTTTAATATTATAGTTTTATTATCTTTCCTAAAAATTAATATATTAATATTAATATTAAAATATATTTTTGGAAATTTAATATATTTTAATATTATAGTTTTATTATCTTTCCTAAAAATTAATATATCAATATTAATATATTTTAATATATATTAAAATATATTTTTAGAAATTTAATATATTTTAATATTATAGTTTTATTATCTTTGCTAAAAATTAATATATTAATATTAAAATATAATTTTGGAAGTTATTTTAATATTATAGTTTTATTATCTTTCCTAAAAATTAATATATTAATATTAATATATTTTAATATATTAGTATTAAAATATATTTTAATATTATAGTTTTATTATCTTTCCTAAAAATTAATATATTAATATTAATATATTTTAATATATTAATATTAAATATATTTTAATATTATAAATTTTAATATTTATAAATAAAATGTGAAACCATTCCAAATTACCAAACATGGTTTGGTTTCAGAATTTCAACCCATACCAATTCTACCAAACATGTTTTAATTTTTCAACATCACTTTTTCTTATACCAAAATTATTTACACCAAACATAATTCCAATTTAAAATAAACCACACCAAACTAAATCCAATCAAATCCAATTCAAAACCGAAATCTAACACCCCAAACGCACCCAAAAAGTGTGGAAGATGCCATATTGGAATTTCCGAGTGCTGAACGTGTTTTTTGATGGTAGACCCAAAATAGTAGATGCAAGACTTTGGATACTTTATAATCAACCAATAATTTTGCTTCATTAAAGTAAAAACATGGCCCGAGTTTGACTTGTCTTTTGTTGACCTGACTTGGTCAACACCCTTATTGCATAAAAACAACGAAATTTAGGTGGAAAAATTTACAATGAAACTTGAGGATGTTATAATTAATCTTCGAAATATTCATTAGATTATAAAAAAAATCATTGGGTTTCGTGAGCTACATATGAATCTACTGAAAAAATTAACACCTAAAAGAACAATTTCTGAGAAAAAAAAAAGAGTCAAATAATCAATGCATGTTAATTAACAACATGTGTTTAGAGAAGATCGATACTATACTTCTAGAATATGATAGATAATTATACAACACAAATCACAGGTTACTATTTATACAGTGGAAAAGAAAAATAAAAAAATGGAATTGTGAAATAAAAAAGGAGGGATACTGTTAACCATTTGTTGTTTGGTGTTAATTAGTGAAGGGAAAGAAAGAAGATCATAATGCTATTCAAATGACTTGTGTAAAGCTTTTTTTTACAAATAAAACAGGTAAAAATTTGCTTCGGCAAATTATTTGCACTCAATGAGACTAATGTCTTATGTGTTACGCAACACAACACATCTGAATATATACGAAATAGTTATATATACAAAACAATTCCAAATTTCAGTTTCATTTCTAGTCTTTCTTTTCCAATACACTAGATATTAGTTTTAATATAAAGAAGCTCAAACTTTCCAACTAACCAAGAAGCAGACCTTGTAATTGTTATGGGTCCGTTTGGATACCCTGTTTTTTGTTTTTGTTTTTTTACTGTTCACAAGACTAAAAAAAAAAATACGTTTGACAAACGCGTTTACTGTTCACTGTTTTTTCCCCAAGAAAACTGTTTTCTGTGAATAGTGTGTAAAAGTGATGAAAACACCAAATACAACTTTTAGTTAGGTGGTAAAAACAATGAAAACACAAAATTCATAAAATACAATTTTCACCAAATAAAAGTGGTGAAAACATCTTCATCCAAACGCTTTTTTGTTTTTAGTTTTTTCCTGAAAAAACAAAGACAAATACAAAAACAGTTTTTATATTTGAAGACAGAAAACAAATACAAAAAACAGGCTTTCCAAACGCACCCTATATTTTTCACTCTCATAGTGTAATGTGAAATTGCATTGCATAATATGTAGTCCACCACTATTATTGTTTTTTTTTTTTATTATTATTATTATTGTTTTGTGAGGCATTATTTAATAGAAAAACATATGATGAATCCTAAGTTTAGGCCCTGTTTGACATAACTTCTGCTTTTGGCTTTTCACAGAAGGAAAAGAGAAGCAAAAGTTGTTTTGAGAAGCTGATACCCCTAACTTATTTAAAACGCTCTTCCAAAGCTCAGAAGTTTTTCTAAATTTTTGTCAAACACCATTCAAAACAGTTTTTCTTTCCAAAAAACCAAAAGCAACATTTGAAAAAACAATCCAAACATGGCCTTAGTTTCATTCTCATATGTTGAAAGAGCAAAACATTTTTGCACCCTTCATTTTTAAAGAGTTAATGTTACTAAAACCAATTTTCGCAAGTAGGCTTTAAATTAAACTGATAAAATTCCTTCAAACTAATTAAATGCCTAAACGTATCAAATCAAGAAAACTTATAAGTTACATTACTAGAACTACCCTATTATTACGGCTTATAATTTTTGACATAATAGCAATGTCTGTGCCACACCATGTTTCGCTTATACTCTCGCAAGGATATGAACAGTCTTTAATGTCCTACCTCTTTATATACAATTCACGCATTCACGAGTTTTGGCTTGTCATGGTCTCGTAATTAGGGGAGCGGCTCCATCTCCTAATCAATTTGTGCAAGAATGATCAAGTCACTTCTTCATGGTCAAGTCCATAATTAATGATAATCTCCTTGAACTAATTCGAGTAGGCTTTCCTGAACTCTCTGAATAGCCACCATCACACGCCGTTACACACGCCAAATAGATGTCACAGTAGCGTTGAGGAGGACTATGGAAAGAATTGTCTTTTTTTTTTTTCTTTCTCCTTGGGAAATCATATGGAGAGAATTTTTGAAGGTTGTAGAGAGGGCGAATTTTTATGTATTGAAGAGTTTGTAGTAATTGTTCAGAGAATATTGAAATGAGAGTTTTGTAAATTTTAGTACTATTTAGGTGATTGGTTTAACGAAAAATTCTAGATAGGAACCTTAGTCATTAATTATAATGCTTTCTTCAAACAGATGGTGATTATAAAAGGATGAAGTTTTAATTTTTAATTTTAACCTTTACTAAAGATGACTGGTATAGTAAGGCTGGTGTTTAAATTTTTCTTTAAACCGATATTAGTATGTATAGAAGAAAGTAGACATAAGTAATAAGGATGATAGATATAAGCATTTTAAGAATACCAACACAATAACCACAGCATTGCATTCATTACCTCCAATTCTGTGTGAAACTTTGGTGTGGAAGTAACACTAGTCATTTGAATATGATTTTTTACTAGAATTTATTGCACTTTCTTTCAAATTTTGTGCAAAATGAGCCAAATGGTTCACTTTTTCATTGAGGAGACCGTAACAAAGCCAAATAAAAGCAAAAGGTGATACTATATGGCATTAATGGGTGGAATGTGAATCAAATAAAAAAAAAAGGCCGAACTCAAATTACATTGTTAGATACAGTTAATGAGGTGAATTGGAGAGCTTGAATACACTAGAACTGATACTCTAGTATACATTAAAAAAGAAGAAGTTGATTGTACATAGCCATAGCAAAAACATATCACATAAATCTCAACTGACAAATACCGTGTGTTGTCAAGGAATGAATTAAATGGATCCCAGAATCCTCAGAATGTGTTGACAGTTTTGTATCTAAGTTCTAACACTCCTAAATTCTAATGACCGTTATATCAAAAAAATAAAAAATAAGAATAGTAATAAACAGGGTAGTTAGAGATAACAAAAAGAGGCAACTGAACCATCAACAACTGAAAATAATGTCATCCTTAATCCCACAAAGTCACAACATCATCCATCCATTTTACCTTGGCAGACAAACATAAGTCTGGATTCACTGCAAAACAGAATATCCCAAAATCAGATTTGGACGTTACAATGTTAGAACATGTATTTACCAAATATATTTATATATTGAAGGGGAAAAAAAACAAAAAGGATAGGCAGATAATAGTGGGCACACACAAATCTTTTTATGCAATGTGAAGTCTCTTTGAAGGAGCAAGGTGTTAGGGCTTTTACACCCGCCCAAGATCACTTGTTAGGATTTTCACACTCTCTATTCGAAGCCTTGTGTACCTGCAAATCAGGAAATGCACACAAATACACACCAAACAATCGACACAAAGATATATATGTGGTTCGCCAATTCAGCATATGTCCACGAGAGCACTGTTTCACTATAATCAATGAGAGGATTACAAGGGGATGATCCACAGATCATACACACGCACACGCACAGTGTATACTCACGCCTGTATCACCGGAATAATTTATAAGCTTATATTATTCCTGACTCTCTCTCTCTCACACAAAACTCTCTCTATCTCTATATTCTCTGCGCACCGCCTATGCTTCACTCGCACTAGGTATTTCACTCACACCGGTACCGGCTTATTCTGGCTCTCTCTGGCTTTCTCTGCCTGGTACACAAAATACAATAGGCTACACCTATATTTATAGGAGAGTATGGAGTGGAGAAGAAGTCAATTGGTTTCCCTAAACCAATTCCAATTAGAAGTCTACTGATTGATTTCCTATCATAACTGTGATTGCTTGGTGGCTAAGTTATATTTCCCCTTAAGAAAGGAGTCACCAAATATAATAATCTCTTACTTGACGACTTTCCATCCAATAATCAACTCCATCAATGATCAGTGCATTACGATGCCCTCATTTCTGTCTTCAAGCTTGAAAATAATTTCCGGCATGGAAATCCAATACCCATTCTTCAAGCAGTAGACCAACTTCACCAATGTATAATCACAGACATCCTTTGGCATAGTCGGACAAACTTGTCGCCCTAATAAGTTAAAAGTTACCCAAAAACAAGGGTCAACTTTAGCCATAGGAATTGTAAACATCTGTGGCCCTACCATGAAACCGTCACAAATATCTTGAACCATGGTTTGAAAAGAAGGATATGGCTGAGGAAGATACCTTTCACCACCCATCGGCTCATTAGGAAGATTCTACGCCCTAACAATTGACGCAGTTGATACTTGGATGATTTGATTATGAACCTTTGTTTGCAATTCACCATAGATATGTCGATTAATCTGATCCAGGTGATGATAAAAAATATAGACTAGCGAAGGGTTTGTGGAACTTGAAGCAGGGACAAAAAGTGGAGCAAGACCCATCTCATTAAATATGTTCTTAGTTCTCTCTATGGCGGACTCACTAAGCACATTCATACTTTATGATGGTGGAGGTAGAAGTAGAAGACAAAGAATTAACAACCATGGCTGCTAGAGGATTGGTGTAAGGGATGAAAAAACAGTAACCCTTAGGGTACTATTTATAAGAAAAATCAAGATCTGTTAATACTAGGAAATGCTTAAAAAGGGAAGTATATAACCTAGATATCAAGACAATATATATTATAGGTTAAATTTATAATAATATATAAAGTTAGATAGGAAAATATCAATCCCTCCCAAACCAATTATTGTATAATTTTCGTAATTTGTACAAGGATTTGGATCAGATTGGTCCCTAAAAGGCAAAAATCAATATTTTCTTGAAAATATGAAAGTCAGCAAAATTGCAGCATACCGATCGATCTCTATGATACTCGATCGATCGGTTAGTCATTTTTTTTTAATTTTATAATAAAAATACTAAATAAATCAATACATAAATACAAATATATATATAATATAAAATTTTATTATAATTCAAAAATGTACTTATCCCTATACTCCCTCCCCCAAACTTATTTAGAGAAGAGTGTAAAATAAATGTAATTATATATGAAATAAACAATATGTATATATTTTTAATATATGTATATATATATTTTCTACATATGCAAAATTCTAAAAAAAAAAAAACTTCAAAGTATGATTTCTATTTTTTTTTAAATACAAAAGAACACCAGAATGTGAAACATTTCCGGTAAAACAAATATGGAAGACACGAGCGAATACAGAAATGCCCTATAATAATCACTTTCACTCGTGCTTGCCGATTTTTCCTACAGATCCCCTGATGCGCCATTTGGAGGAGGACTAGGTGGCACACCTCTAAGTGTACATACCTCCTCTATTAATGTCGTTAGACTCTCCATGATAACAGCCAAATTAGGTCAAAATATATCCCACTCAGCCTTAGGAATAATAAATGTAGCTATAGAGGCTGATGTAAGTGGCTGGGTGGAAACTGATATGCTACGCGTGCAACGGCCTGGGCGGCTATACGCTCTGCTCTACGAGGAATAAGGTGAGAATAGGAATGTGTCCAATCAGTTTGTGTGAAGACAACTCCTGCCTCTATGCACGAATCATCCAGGGTAGGTCGGATACCTGCCTGAAAGATAAGCCTCATCACCAATGCAGGAAATGGAATCTCATATAAAAAGTTATCCACCTCCCCTAGACTCGTCATCCGTCAAATCGCCCATCGTATCTAATCAAATATAATAGGGGGAGAGAAATCCAGTAACCCTTCTAAAAAACATAGAGCGTTGTTTGGCAATGTTGTGCCCCCTCGGGTGCACCTGTGACTCCCACCACAATATGTCTCTGCCACTGTCTGCGTGGATGGCAATGTTGTCGGTAGCTCCGGGTACCTCGCTTGTACATCTGGAGTGCAATCGATATGTAATCCCTATGCTGTAGATATCGTCCTAGGGGTGATCTCGAACTGCTGGCCGCAGATACTCGTATGTAGCTGTATCCGACCCTCTCTATCCGTACCTCCATCCCTGACCAGAACTCTCAAAGTAACTCTCCATATATAACGGGCATAGGGTAAAATAATATGGATCGCAATCCACATGCAATAATCTCACTACGGACCATGAAGAGGTAGGCTTTGTCAGAAAGTGCTGGATGTTGTAAACACGGTCGTAGCGTAACGGCTTTTTGACAGCCCTAGCTACTGCAACCCGTGCCTCCTCTAATGTAGCGCCCCGATTCTTTTTGCGGCTAGGGCCCGTATTGGTTGCTTGATTTTAGCTTGGGGCCATTAGTAGAAGCTAAGATATGATTAGGGTTGGGGAAGTGAAAATCGAACGATCACTAATACTGTATCGAACTATCGAATAGCGATCGCTGCGAATAGCGATCGATCACTAATACCCCAAACTTTTAATTTGTTTTCCTTAATACGATTCTTATTTTGTTTAATCAGTTTTAATTGAAATTCTCACCACCAGCCCATTTCTTCGTAACTTAGGGTATTGAAAAATTTTCAATGGTCATAGTCTTTACTAACAAAAAATGTCGATATCTGATGGAATTTTGAAGTTCCATTCTAACTAATCTTTTATCATAGCTTAAACTAAGAAAGGAAAAGGAATTTTCCATTTCTTATCGAAAGGAATTTCACAATCTATTACGGCTTCCCAAAATGTTTCCATATGATCATAAATTATCTAGGGGATTGAATCCAATATCCCCTGTCAAAATAATAAAGCATTTTGATAATTGATTGCTCTCATATATTACCAAATTTTAGACCAATTTGTCTTGAAATAATTGTATCTAAGAACCATAGTTCAGGTTTAATTCTAGATTTTGTAATACCTCCCATGCTTCATTTAATATTATCATCTCCACATATTTTTATAGTCATATTAAGAGTTGTAAGCCTGAGAGTGATTGTTTTTCGGAAAACATTTTCTAAATCTGTAGGGGTTCGGATTGATTAAATGATATGAAGATAGTTTTCACACAAGTTCGTCAGTCCAATAATAACGCTGATACTTTTATTGCTGTTTGATTTCTTTACAAAGAATTGCAAGAGAAATGGAAGAGAAAATAGTGGTTGCAAATGATTGCGAAATACTCTCTCTTTAGAAAATTTTCTCCCTTGATCTCCCCCAAAAACAAATCCTCCTCAAATTGAATCCTTGACCCTCTATTTATAGACGCGGGCCTAGGGATAAATTATTGCCACATCATCATGTCAATCCGCGAGGTAGATCCGCGCTTTAGCCTCCATAATCTTATCCAAGTCGCGGTTTTGTTCGATCCGCGACAATACCAATCCGCGATCATGTACGTTACTGATCCGCGGATTCCTTTATTTGCTTATCATAGTTTTCCTGGGTCATGTCCTTTTATGCATATTTTCCTTTTACATGACCCTCAGCATTACTTGACGCATCCTAGGTACTTTACTTTGAGTGAATTTGATGAATAAGGTCGCGACCCACTATTCATCATCCCAAAGCATTTCCCTAGGCCAGTGAAAATAACACCCCCTACGCGATAAGCTCATAGAGTCGCGAAGATTGACTTTTGGCTATGACCCCCTTTGTCAATCCTCGACGATTACCTCTTCGTATAGTGTTTATTGCGTGCCTGATCTCATTCAGAGATACCCTGGAGGCGCGGAATACAACCCGCGGCTCCCCTGTTGGCCTTTTCCAACTTTCCCTTGTTGTATGCTCTGGATTCGCGTATCAAATCAACGCGAATCCCCCCCTTTACATTTTTCCCTTTTACACTTTAGTACTTAACAAGTACTAAAGAGTAAACCATAAAGACAACCTTTGTTTTCGCAGATTATATTAACGCGGAAATATATGCATATTTTTTCATACCTTGTTTTCTATTTCTGGACCTTTTGTATGACTCTTGCCATTTTACCATGTCAAAATCCATCGCTGATTGGTTAATAATCATTCCTCATGATGATCCGCGATATTTGAATTCACGGCAACCTTGGCATCTGTTCGGCTTCCGCGGGTATTAATTGCACCCCCTAGGTTTTCGTGCCCCTTCCCTATATAAGTCTCCCTTGTCCATTTCATTTCACTTTTCCCCTCTTTCCTCTATATTTTCTGCTTTTCTTTTCCCTGAGTCTCCGGTGTCATTCCCTCTTTACTGTTTTAGCCTCAGCCTTCCTTTTTCTTCGTGGTTTCAGTTTCAAGTCCTTTCTTTCTTATTTCTCTGTTTTTTTTTTAATGGCCAAGTCTTTTACCCCCAAGCTCTTAGTTCCTCCATCTGGGACTATCCCATCTGTTCCCCTACCAACGGAATGGAGAAAGACTCCATTTTTTAGGCTTCTCATAACCATTTATGGAGTTTCATTCAGAACCTTCCTCCCACGGGAGACATTACTGATGAACCAATGCTCATCCATTCTGATGGCGAAGCCCCCTTAACCAATATTCCACCCACTTCCCTTCTTCGCCTACTTATTGAAAGAGGCGATGTCCCCTATTCTTTTATAGAATATGAAGGGCATGTGGCACCCATTACTCACTGGAGGATGTGGTCTAGCCATATACTCAGCCAGAACAGACACCGCGAGACTCTTAACCGCGCAGGCTTGCTGGACTCCATAGAATTATTTTCGGACTTGTCTGTCCGTCGAGACGCGGATGCTCTCAATCTTCTGGTGTCACGGTGGAGCTCTTTCTCACACACTTTCGTAACATCTTGGGGAGAATTTACCCCTACCTTGGAAGATGTTTACGTGCTGTTCAGGCTCCCAGTTTTTTATTCGCGGCCAATCGATGCATTTCCTTTTAATGAAGAAGACCAGGCGATTCACTCACATCTCCAATCCTGTGCAGCCTATACTGCAAAAAGGGGTAGTCGCTTCAAAGATGGTGTTATTCTTGATGAGGCTCCCCTTATTAAGAGTGCAAAACTCAAATACTCTAATTGGTGTCACCACTTTTTGAGAGAGTATGAGCCAAAGCTGCCCCTCCTCCGCGGTCAAGACCGCGAATCCGTTCCTGGCCCCGAATTTAGTGGTGAGTATGAACTGGCCGTCTTTTTATCCTATTGGTTGGACCATTATATATTCCAAGGCCGTCCTGAATATGGGCCAAATAAGATAGTGTTCTTTATTGCTTCCATAGCGTCGTGGGGCATCCGTCTTCCCTTAGCTCCACTTTTTTTGGGTACTCTTTACTCCTAATTAGATACCCTGTCCAACGATTTTTCAAGATCAGTCGGTAGATATGATATTAACACCCATATTCCTTGCCTTTTTCTTATGTTATTCATTTTTGAAAGATTCCCTAAATATGCCCCCAAACCTCTCAGTTTTCCTTCATCCTTAAACACTACTTCCATTAGTCCTCGATCGCGAGCTGCTCAATGGTCTGGCCTTCTTTCTACTAAACAACTTGAAGATTTCATTGACTTCAGTAGTCATTTTTCGTGGTGACCCTATTCAGTGCCTCTGGATGGCATCCATCCAGAGGAGCAGACTGCTTATGGTTATTAGCACCACGAAGAACTTATCTTTGCTTAAATTTTATTTGAGTGTTTTTTACCTATTTTTGATGAGTCTTTTTCGCGGACCACAGTCTACAACCCTTCGCGTGTGGCTCGTCATCTGGGTTTTGAGCAGGCGGTTCTAGTTTACGTTGCTCCTCCCTTAGGTGATTCCCCTGATAATTATGACGCAGCCCTAGTGAGGTACCGCGAGGAATATGAGAAGAAACATCAGGAGTTCTCTTTTGCTATCTTTATTCCCGCGAGATCTCGAGCAGGTGGCTGGACCGCGGCTTATGTAGATTTTTGGCTCCAAGTCACAACAGACTTCCAAACATTCATGATGAGCCCTCCCAAGCCAGTTGCTCCTGTAAATGTCCTCGTGGGGGACTCCTCTTTGAAACTACACAAAACTCATGGCTCTCGTGGATTCTATAGCAAGTTGGCCCTTCATGCTTCTGAGAGTCAAGCACCAACCAGTTCAATTCAGGTTTCTAAAAAATAGAAAACCTTCAAGGACAAAAAAGGCAAATCCAAGGTTCTTTCTTCCGCGCCTAAACGAAAACGTTATGAGCGTGTTGAAGTTCCCACCGCCATTCCGGTTCGCGAGGAACCTATTTCAAAATGCGTGGTAATGATTTTATAACTTTGTACTTTCTTTATTCTTATTCTCAGTCACTGTTATCAACTGCCTTTTAACTTGTTTATTTATTTTCAGAGATCCGTGAGTTCTACTACCACCTCACCACCGATCATTCAGGCTCCTCCAATAGATCCCCCACCAACGGCTAAGTCTTTCAACAGAGGTTCACGGATCGAGACTTCCGCGGGTGATTCCTTAGATTACATTCCATTATCTCAAAGAAGAAGAGATCAAAGAGCTCAGATTCTGGAAGCTGCTACTCATACTTCTGAAAATGATGAGGTAGATACTATTCCTTTGATTCGCAGAAGGTCGAATCCTTCTACTTTGGTCTCCTCTCCTGACAGATTTGGACTTGGATCTCTTACTTTTCAGTCACCTCAAGGCGAGGATGAAACTGTTGATGTCAATGAAGCTAAACCCTCCCTTTTGCAAATGGAAGACTCTTCTCCGCGAGTGGAGGAACCCTCTCCTCAAGAGAAAACAAACTCTTTGCTGGATACGGTCGCAAAGGCCGTGGAGGATATTCATGCTTCAGATCCCTTATTCTCAGGTAATTTCCAACTAATAAAAGCCAACCCCATCTCCATCCTTCCGCGCTTCTTTCATGCTTATACTTATAGTTTACAATTTCACAGGTCGCGAGACTGGGGAGATTGTGGATAAGGAAACTGATCTTTCCCTTGATGCTTCTGATCATGAGGTGGTTGTGATCCTTTCGGATTTTCCTGATCAGGGACAGAAGGCACAAACAATTTCTAATGTCGCGAGAAGGGTTTTATTGTACGACTCGGATGACGGAGATGATCTTCCTATTTCTACCATTATCCGTAAGGATGCTCAGTCATCCATCGCGAACTTATTATCTCATGATCAAACCGCGGACCCAACAAATCCTGTTTCTGTGGCACCAATTGAAATCGCAAATCCGCTAGAGATACTTGAAGAAAACGATACCAATCTTGTCCTAGAAGGAGATGTCGCGGCATCGACTGATCCTCAAGCCTCCAGTTCTGAAACAGATGTTCCGCATATGGAACATCTCGTTTGTGATATTGCTGCTGAGCTTGCTGCCACTTTGCAAGATGGGTCACAAATTCAAAGGTCACTTTTTGGGGGTCCTGCGGCTGACATGGAGACTATTGCCGAATCTTCCATTGGCGTGAATCAAGTTCAGCCCGCGAATGAAGGTAAGTTTTATCCACTTCAGTACTTCCTGAATAGAATTTTTTGTATGGTGCTGACTCGTCGATAGTTCTATCTTTTAGCAGATAAGTCCAACAACAGTCCTGAATCCTTGTTCCCTGAATCCGCGTTCGAGGATCCAGAAACACTTCTCAATGAATTCCCCTCGCCCCCAAACACTTTACAAAACCTGACATTCCCTAATTCTGATTCCTTTTTCCTTCCCATTCACCCTCAATAGCCACATCAACCTCATTTACAAACCCATACCTCCATACCTGACCTCACATCCGTGCAACAAATGCCACCTCAACAATCTTTACAAACACATACATCTATTCCTGATACCACATCAGTGCCTCATATACAATCTCATCATCCCTCATAAACCCATACATCCATTCCTGACATCGCATCTGCATAACAAATGCAACCTCCTCAACCCCCTCCCCAAGCCATTCCCGCGCCTTTAGCTCAAAACCCTCCTCAACAACATCAAGTCTACTGGCGTAACTTTTTATGCTACTCAGGAGATATGGCCATTTTAGACCGCGTTTACAGTAGTCATCCAAAGACGTTTGTTACTATGGAGCTTTATGACCCCCTTCTCCAACCCGCATTTCTGCATATTATCGCGGATACCTTCGCTTCTTTGACGACTACTTGTATTCGAGATCTTACCTCTACAACTTTGCCACTTTGTCGTGCCCGTATCAAGGATTGGAAGAATATGAAAATGAACGTGACTTGGTGGGAGGTTCATCTTGAAAAGGTTGAACGCTTATATGCAAAACATTATGCTGAAGTCAAAGTTCTTACTGAGTACCAAGCCAGTATGTCAAGAGTGGAGGAAGCCCGCGCTTTATTAGATGTTGTAGAACAAGATTCCTTTAGGCTTAATGAATCCGCGGAACATTCCATGCGTTCCCGCGAGCTACAAGAGGAACATGAAAATCTCCATATCTCCTCTCCTGTTAGCCGCGACTTGTACTAGTGATTATTTTTGATGTACTCAATACACCCTTATATATGAAATCTTTATATACATTGTGTTGATATTTATTGGAATTTTTTTTTATGTCCATGTATCTAAGATTGGTACAACTTGATCCATTTCACATTAAGAGGTCCAGCTTTTTCGCGGGTAACTTCATGCTCCATTCTGTAGTACCCATTGCTACCTTCACTTATAATCACATACGGAGCTTCCCATTTAGCTTCAAACTTTCTTACCCTTTGTCCCCTCATGATCATTGGTACCACTTTTAATACTCTGTCTCCTTCTTTGAACCATCTGTATCATACTTTTTTGTTATAGCTCTTTGCTTTTCGTTTATTGTACTTTCTTTGATTCGCAAATGCTTCTTCTCTTGTTTCTTCCATTTTTTCTATCTCAAGTAACCTGTCCTCCAAATTGCTTTTGTATGTCAGCATTTTAGCAGCTACCTCCAGCTCCGCAGGTAGCACAACGTTGATTCCATAGACCAGTGCATAAGGGGTCATGTTTGTCGCGCTCCAGTATGCGGTTCGATGCGCCCATAGTGATATTGGAAGTTCTTCTGCCCATTTCTTCTGATTATCATGCACCAACCTGGACATGATTTGAATTAACGTTTTATTAGAGGCTTCAGTCTGTCCATTTCCTTTTGGATAGTAAGGCGTGAACTTGTGATGAATTATTGAGTATCTCCCTAACAAATCCGCGACTTTACTATTGACAAAAGGAGTCCCATTATCTGATAGTAGCACCTTCGGTATCCCAAATCGACAGATGATGTTTTCCTTCATGAATCAAACCACATTGTCTGCTGTTGTTCGTCGCAGTGGGATAGCTTCTACCCATTTTGTGAACAATTCAGTTGCCACTAAAACCCACGCATGTCCTTGAGCCTGTGGCGTGATTGGTCCAATTATGTCCAGCGCCCAAGTGTGGAAAGGACAGGGTGTAGCCAAACTGTGTAATTCAGTTCCCGGAGCATTAATAAGATCACCGTGCACCTGACATATATGACATTTCCTGACAAAATTACTACAGTCCCTTTCCACTATTGGCCAGTAATACCTGGATGATAGTAGCTGTTGAAACATTTTTCTAGGGCCTTGGTGACCATACTCATGAATTCGTTTCAATACTTCCCCTGCCTCCTCTTCGCTTACACATCTCATCAGTTTTCCTTCAAAACTCTTGCGGAACAATTTTCCCTCCTGTAGGACAAATCGTGAAGCCAATTTTCTGAACCGCGGTTGATCTTTTTTAGGTAACACCCCTTCTTTCAGATAACGCACATACTTGTCCCGCCAGTCTATCATATCTGCCACATTACCTTCGTTCGCGGCGAGATGCGCATTACAGTTCTGACAGCAACTTTGCAATTTTACTGCCTCATCTTTAAAACATGGCCAAAAGAAACCTTCTCGTTGCAAAACTCGATAGAGACTGACATCCGCGTGACCACATATTTTCTCGTGGGATTTCCATAACAGTTCTCTTATCTCGTTCATTCCCACGTATCTAGCTAAAATTCCTCCGATCACTCTATAATATAACACACCTTTTATGATCTGGTATTCTCATCTCAAGGCATTGTTATCATTTTTTAGTAGAGCCTATACTATTTGTGCTCTCCAATCATGCTCTTCATACACCTCTGATTCTTTCCCGTTACTGACCACATAGTGGGTTCTTCGCACTATTTGCACAGAAGACTCTATTCCTTAGAAATATAGCCGCGAACCCAATGTTGCCAGTGCATTGGATCATCGGTTGCCCTCTCGCGGCTCGTGTTGGAAACTCACAGTCTTGAATATTTCCATCATCTATCAGATGGCGGTTCTGTAAGATATCAGATGAGGTTCTTTGACATCATACTCTTATTTAACCTACTTAATGACCAGTTTGGAGTCTCGTCTTACATGAAGTATTTTTGCCTTCAACTGTTGGGCCATCATCAATCCCAGCACCAATCCCTCATACTCCACAATGTTGTTGGTACAAGGAAAATCAAGCTTGTAAGCCATGACTAATTCTTCTTTGGTTTCTTCATTCTTTAGTACAAAACCGGCCCCGCCTCCTTTTTCTGTGGATGAACCATCAAATTCTAAAGTAAATTCCGTGCTTTGTGCCATACTCGCTACTCCCACCTCCTCCACTTTGGGTTCAGATTCCCCAGGAAATAGAGCTAGCAAATCAGACAGGGCCTGGCTTTTTACTACTCTTGGTCTGGAAAATGTGATCTCATATTCAGATAGTGCTAACAACCATCGGGCAGTTCTTCCACTGAGTATGGGCTTTGTGAGTAGATATCGTATAGGGTCGCTTTTGGTGATTAGCTCGAATGGATGTGCCAGTAAATAATGTCTGAACTTCTGAGCCGCGAATACTAAAGCAAGACAATGTTTTTCCAATGATGTGTATCGCGACTTCGGTCCCTTGAGTACCCGACTGATATAGTAAACAGGTTTCTCTTCCCCTTCATGTTCCTAAGCCAACAAAGCTCCTACTGACTTGTTGGTGGAGGTAAGGTACACTATCAACGGTTTCCCTGACTCTGGCGCTACCATCATTTTTGGTGATGCCAAAATTCTCTTGATTTTCTCGAAGGCCTCTTGTTGCTCTTCTCCCCAACTATATACAGATGTTTCTTTCAACAACGGCATTATTGGGTGAGTTACCTCTGCTAGTGTTGGGATAAACCTCCTTAAGTAAGATATTTTCCCCATAAAAGTTTTCAACATTTTGCAAGTTGTAGGTGGAACCATTTCCAATACTACCTTAGCCTTTGTTGGGTCCATATCAATCCCCTGCCGATGTACGACATACCCCAAGAACTTTCCTTTTGGTACTCCAAAAGCGCATTTCAGGGGATTCATCTTCAAATTATACTCGCGACATCGTTACAGTACTTTTCTCAAATCACCCACATGATCCTGCACGGCTCTGGATTTTACCACCAAATCATCCACATAGTCCTCCACGGTTTTATGCATCAAGTCATGGAATATAGCTGTCATGGCGCGTTGATACGTAGCCCCGGAATTTTTAAGTCTAAATGGCATGGCTGTATAGTGGAAATTCCCCATTAGGGTGCGAAAAACAGTGTTCTCAGCATCTTTCGGCGCTATCTTTATCTGGTTATACCCACTGAATCCATCCATCAACAAGAAAATTGCGTGTCCTGAGGTTGCATCCACCATGGTATCGATGTTGGGTAAAGGGAAGTCATCCTTTAGGCAAGATTTATTGAGATCACGATAGTCTACACAAACACGGATCTGCCCAGTCTTCTTCTTCACATGCACAATGTTTGCGAGCCATGTCGGATGTTGGGTTGGTTTGATGAACCCTGCTTTTAGCAACTTTTCCACCTTTGCCTTAATCTATACTTCCAGATCCAGATGAAATATCCGTTGCTTTTGCTTCTTTGGCTCTGATTCAGGATGTACATGGAGATGATCGCTTACCAATCCAACATTGAGTCCAGGCATTTGACTATAGTCCCAAGCAAAGACATCTTGAAACTCCTCGAGCAATTCTACCAAAGCATTCTTAGTTTCTTCGGGCAGCGAACTACTTATAAAGGTAGGTCGCGGGTCCATGCCATCGCCTATGTCCACTTCACACAAACCATGTTATGGTCGGGGTTTCACTTTCAGTATTTCAGGATCAATGTCAAGTTTTCTTTGTACACCAGCCTTATCTGTCCCGGGGTCAGAGTCAATTGTGCAAGCTTCTGACCCCCAATCCTGTCATAACTTGAACACCACTCGCCCATCGGGCATTTTAACTCGCGACCAGCTCACCTCTTTGAGCCTCCGCTTAGTCGAACCTTCATCTTCCAGTCCTTTCCATTTTGGTAATGGTGTAGCAAAAACACCGGGTCCATCTTCTTCACTGTATTCCGAGAAATAGACTGCATCTGCGAAATAGGCCTCAGATGCGCAAAATGGATTCTTAGATGCCTTTACAGTCATTATTCCTTCTCACTAATTGGCTTTCATCACTTGATGATAGGATGATGGTACTACACCATATGCATGTAACCATGGCCTTCCCAGCAACAACTGATATGAGGGTTACCCTTGAATGACATGAATCTTGGTGGGCCCCCTTAATTACCGATTTTGAAATTCAATGTCGCAAATCCCATAGTGGCCTGCTGGTCTCCATTGAAACCAGTAACTGCAATGGTATGGTTCATGATCTTGCTTTAAAGAAAATTGATCATCCGCAAAGTGGCTAGCGGGATTAAATTTACTGACGCTCCTCCGTCCGAGAAAGCTCGTTTTATATCCCTACCGTTCACATTAGTTGGTACATACAGAGGCCAATTGTGGAAGAATGGTACTTGTCTGTCTGCTTCAGAAAATGTGATCTTACTGGAGGTTTTATCATGTTGTGGAATCATAATGGTATGATTAAGAGTAGCGACTGTTTGTTCTTTCAAGAACTCCTTCACATGTTCCTGTATGGGGAGCTCGTTGAAGAAAATGTCTATTTTAGCATTCTCCTTTGCTTCAAGTACTGGCGGGCATTCATACCTGACGGCATTTGTTGCATTCTCAGTACTATCTCTGGCAGTCACTACAGCCACATGTGCAGGGAAGGGCTCATGAACTACATTCTTTGCCACTTCCAAGTCTCCTGATGTTATTTTCCGCTGTACCAATCCGCGAAACGCCCAACATCCCATCAAGGAATGCCGAACAGATCTGTGATAGGGGCAGTAGTTGTTCCTCATCCTTTATTCTCTTGTTGGAACCTTTTGCACTGGAGGTAGTGATATGACCTGATCTGCGATCCATTGATTTAGTAAAACAACTCCCTCTTTCTCACTAAAAGGCAGATGAGGTGGTTCAGATCTCCTGGCACGCTCTTCCCTAGGCTTTTCATTCTGCGTTGCTGCTACCATTGCCACCCACCTAGCACTTACACTCGGTCGCGTCGGGGGAGCCAAAACTTCTCCCAATCTTTGGGCATTATCAACAAGTGCAGAAAAATTTTTGAACTCATGATTGACCAAATGCACTATATTTTCTCGCAGCATTCCTTCTATACAAATTTTGATCAATTGCAATTCGGAAATAGGTTCATGGCATTTTAAAGCAGCCTCGCGAAATCTCCTGACATAAACTGCCACCTCTTCCCCGAAGCATTGTCTTTGCCTTGTAAGCGAAATCATTGAAACCTCTTCGTTTGCTTGGAAGAATTTGGTGTACAATTTGAGCACCATATCCATCCAACTAGATACTGAAGCTGGGGTGAGACCAGTATACCATGTGTATGCAGTTCCAGTTAGAGACTTGGAGAATTCTCTAAGCTTCAAATACTCATTGTTTATATGGGGTCCCATAGCATCTGCGAACCTGGATATGTGTTCTCTTGCATTCCCCTTTTTGCCATCAAATTGGTGGAAGCTTGGTGTTCCATAATCTTCCGGATAAGGCAAAGCCATAATGCTGGGATGGTACGGTGGGGCAATTTCCACCTCTTCTATTTCAGATTTTTTGTTTAAGATAGCCCGCAGTTGTTCCTTTGTGATATATAACTCTTTCTCCAGCGCCTATGATCGGGCTCGTGGTGCCTCTCGGAAACGTTTGTGTGCTGATAATTCCGGTATGGCTTGATTATCCATCTTTGGTGATTCAAGATTTGGCATTGAAATGCACGAGGCCTCCATGAAATGAAGTATGCGTTTCTAGGATGTTGAGAAGAGTTTGCAGCAGAGCTGGTGGCAATTCTGCTAAATTCTGTACTGGCTCTGCCATCGGAGGAATTTATGCCTGATCCTCATCGACATTCGTCGCTGTCTTCGCGCTGGTGGGCTTGGTTCACCTCCTTACATCTGTGATGCTGCTTCATCTTCAGGTTGCCCAGAGCACCGGGTCAGTGGACAACCTCTCCAGTGAGTCTGACGAGGCTCTACTTGTGTAGAAGACATCTTTTCCCCAGCAAAGTCACCTTTAATGTAGGGGTTCGGATTGATTAAATTATATGAAGATAGTTTCCACACAAGTTCGTCAGTCAAATAATAACGCTGATACTTTTATTGCTGTTTGATTTCTTTACAGAGAATTGCAAGAGAAATGGAAGAGAAAATAGCGGTTGCAAATGATTGAGGAATACTCTCTCTTTAGAAATTTCTCTCCCTTGATCTCTAAAAAAATCCTCCTCAAACTGAATCCTTGACCCTCTATTTATAGACGTGGTCCTAGGCATAAATTATTGCCACGTCATCATGTTAATCCATGAGGTAGATCCGCGCTTTAGCCTCCATAATCTTATCCAAGTCGCGGTTTAATACCAATCCGCGATCAAGTACGTTACTGATCCACGGAATCCTTTATTTGTTTGTCATAGTTTTCCTGGGTCATGTCCTTTTATGCATATTTTCCTTTTACATGACCCTCAGCGTTACTTGACACATCCTAGGTACTTTACTTTGAATGATTTTGATGAATAAGGTCGCGACCCACTATTCATCATCCCAAAGCATTTCCCTAGGCCAGTCAAAATAACACCCCCTATGCGATAAGCTCATAGGGTCACGAAGATTGACTTTTGGCTATGACCCCCTTTGTCAATCCTCGACGATTACTTCTTCGTAGAGTGTTTATCGCGTGCCTGATCTCATTCAAAGATACCCTGGAGTCGCGGAATATAACCCGCGGCTTCCCTGTTGGCCTTTTCCAACTTTCCCTTGTTGTATGCTCTAGATTCGCGGATCAAATCAACGCGAATCCCCCCCCCCTTTACAAAATCAAAGGGTATTTTATTGGGAATTCGCCATGCTCTTACCATAGTGTTAGGGGATATTTCTATCTTGTGCCCCTGCATTGTAGTATGTAATATTTTATTCATCTCAGGATCTTTTAAGTATATATTTTGATAAAAATCCTGAACTAAATTGGGATAAGCCACAAATGAAGCAGGATGTAAAAGATTTTCTAATCTTCGTTTATTAAGCTCTGCTATAACTTTCTCGATTGCTAATTCGGAATATTCATCCTCAAAGAAAACACATTTATATTTTAAGGGATGATTTGTAAGATAATTGTCTTTTATAGGTTGGGGATGCAATTTTAGTAAAGTAGGTTCGGGTTTCATCACATCTTTTCTATTAGTTTCTTCTAACTTAGCTATGTGTTGATTTCGAATCGCTTCAAAATAGAAATCTAGGACGCTTAAAGAGTCGGATCTCGGAGTATTTGTTGTCTTGCCATCTTTTGGCAGTTGTTTGTCCTCTGGCGTGTCTAGTGAATATGCTAAGCATTTTTCAGGTGGTCTATCTACTGGTTGAGGTATTAACTTTGGTAATCGTTTTGCAAAGGTGTTGATTACGAAACATTCTCCATTACTATTGAACTGATAACCGGTTTCAAAAACATTCTTCCTCATTTTCATGTTTCCAAAGGATAGATCTATAACCCCAGTTCTATAGTTAATAGATGCATTAACAGTTTCTAAGAAAGGTCTTCCTAGGATTATGGGTATTTTCTTAGTAGGGTCGTACACCGGTTCGGTGTCTAGAACAACAAAATCCACATAAAAGTAGAATTTATCAATTTGAACAATAACATCATCTACAATTCCTTTAGGTGCTTTGGTTGATATACCAACAAGTTGTAGAATGACAGGTGTGGGAGTTAATTCTCCTAAGCCTAGTTATTGATAAACAGAATATGGTAGTAGATTAACACTAACTCCTAAATCAAGAAGAGCTTTCCCAATTTCTTGATCTCCAATTACACAGGAAATAGTTGGGGCTCCAAGGTCTTTATATTTTGGAGGAGTGGTGTTTGATATTATTGAACTCACATGATTTTTCAATATTTTTTTCTTAGTATTGTGAGTTCGATTCTTCCTTTTTTGTGTAAATAGATCTTTTAAGAATTTAGCATAGCCAGGAACTTGCTTAATAGCATCAAGAAGAGGAAGATTGATTTTCACTTGTTGAAAAGTTTGGAACATTTCTTGAATCTTTTCTCCTTATTTACCATACGAAACAGGATCTTTTAAGCGTTGTGGAAAATGTGCTTTTGGTTCATAGCTTGGTTCTCCTGTTTCTTTAAGTGGTGTGAAATTATTCTGTGTTTCTTTAATAAGTTCTTTTCCTTTAGATATTAATTCCTCAAACACAGGCTCTTTTTCTTTTTCTTTATTTGTTTCTTCTCTCGTTCCTCAAATTGTTCTTCAGTCTTATTGTTAATGACCTTTCCACTTCTAAGAGTGGTTATTGCTTGAATAGTTTCAATGGTTGGTTCTCCTACAGGAATGACATGTTTTATCATATGTTGCCCTTTAGGGTTTATTAACGGCTGACTTGGCAGTTTTCCTTCTTCCCTTTTATTCATTGAATTAGCTATTTGCCCAATTTAGGTCTCTAGTTTAGAAATAGATTGGGAATGTGTATGTAGGAGTTGGGTAACATTTTTGAATTCGTTTAGGAAACTCCTGATTTCTTGTTCGAAACTTAGTGACCTCATAGGTTGTATATTGTTTGGATTTCTAAAAGGTTGTTGGTTAGGATTTTGATTAAATGGTTGAAATTGATTTGGTTGTTGTGTAGGGTTTTGGTTAAATGGGTTGAATTGGTTAGATGGTTGATTAAGACTTTGGTTAAAGGTATTATTTTGAGTCTTGTACGAGAATTTAGGATGGTTTCGCCAATCGAGATTATAGGTATTTGAAAATGGGTCGTTATTCGGGTTGGTGAAAGTAACATTAACATCCTCAATGATGAACTATA
This sequence comes from Cornus suecica, assembly GCA_963922005.1. NCBI lineage: Eukaryota > Viridiplantae > Streptophyta > Magnoliopsida > Cornales > Cornaceae > Cornus > Cornus suecica. The sequence continues at coordinate 74,091,667 of OY998240.1, read as the reverse complement.
ACTCTTGTTGTGTATAAAGACAAGTATTAGCAAAGTGTGAAGGAATAGCGCACACTGAGCAGACTTCTTGGATATTATTAGATTGAGTATTTCTCATTAATAGATCAAACTTTTTATTTAACTCATCTACTTTTGAGGTTACTTCGTTTATTTGAGTGATTTCAAATGCAATATCTGTTCTTTTGGGATTAGACAAGATAGTTCGTGGTGCTCTAATGTCCGACATATTTTGACGAGAATCTTCACTAAGATTCTTGAAAAGATTCCATAGAAGGTCTACAGGTTTCTGTGTAAAGGTACCTCCGCAAGCTGTGTCAACTGTATTTTTATGTCCCTCTTCTAGTCCTATATAGAAACTACGGACTAACTTATGTGTTGGGAATCCGTGGTGAGGGCATTTTCGTAATATTTCATTAAATCGTTCCCAAGTTTCATAGAATTGCTCACCAAGTAATTATGTAAACATTAGAATCATTCGTTTAGTTTCATGAGTTTTTCCTACAGGGAAGAATTTATGCAAAAATTATTTTTGAAGTTTCTTCCAATCAGTTTTAGTATCGGTTGGTATAGTTTTGTATCATACTTTAGCTTTATGTTTTAGGGAAAGAGAGAATAATTGAGTTTTAAATTCATCATCAGTTTGTCCTCTCATATGTATGGTATAACAAACCTCTAAAAATTCATCTATATGTTGATACGGGTCTTCTGAGCATTTCCATGAAATTTAGATAACATATTAATTATTGTTGGTTTTATTTCAAACTTTTCCGCTCCATCAGGTAGGGAGATTTCTAAAGGTGACGTATAGTCCTGATGTGTATACAAATCTTTAAAAACTGTGGTCGGTGCCGCAACTACATTTTCAGCCATGTTTAAATTATTTATTAAATTATTTCTTTTATTTATTCTATACGTTCGGTTAATTTCATGATCAAAAGTCACAAGGGGACTATTAATTGAACAACGTCCAAGCATAAAAAATCAATAATAATATCGAATAATAAGTACTGGATTGCAATAATTGAATAAGGAATTAAAATGAAAAATATTATTATTTATTATCTATTTTTATCTATTTAAATAAATATTATTTATTTATTTTATTAATTATTTATTTTATATATCAATATATATGTATGTATATATAATATATATAATAAAATTTTTTTTATGTTAATTGAATATAAAGGTAAGTATATCTAATCAAATTCGAAATATATATTTTATTTTTGGAAAAGATTTTATTATGATTTTTTTTCTTTTTATGAAAATAAAATGTTTAGGTATGTAAATCTGCAAATATAAAAAATATTTATATTTATATTTTATCCTGATACTGTTGAGATATGGTTTTATGTATCTGTCATATTTTCAATTTTTTGTACGAACAACAGTATTTCCAACGATCAGAAAGACAATCGATCGATCAGAGATAATACCTCGATCGTTAGTACTTACCGAACGATTGTTGAAGGAGTCGAATGATCAGAGACTGGAGACCGTGAATTTTTTGGAAAATTTGCAGTTTCGACAAAAGTTGTATTTGCAAAAGAAAATGCGAAAAATTCAAAATTAAAATTAAAAATTGATACAATAATTCAAAGAAGTGCAATATAACAATCTGAAATATCCATTTGATCCCCGGCAACGGCGCCAAAAACTTGTGATCGGTTCCAGACGTGTGAAAATAATAGTGTTAAAGATAAAGAATTAACACGATCTAGTTTTAACCTCTCAGTCGCAAGTACGCGAGTAGTATATAGTATTGTTGGGTAGAGAAGGTATCAAACCCCAGAGATTAAAGTCGTATTTCAAATAATTATAAAGTAGTAAATTGAATTATATTTATAAAATTCGTTTGATTGGTTTGTTGTATTAAACTACTAAACATAAAGTAAAATAAAGATAAATATTTTTGGTTTCACTCAAGATAAACAAGTCTAGGGTTGAATTCCAACTCCACCACTAGCCTTATAACATAGTCCTTTAATTATATTATTGCAAGAGGGTAATATAACTCATATGAATCAAACTAGTAACGCTACAAGAAGTTGCCTAGTCCCAAAAATGATGCAATCGGTCCGTATTCGCTACAATCAATCTTCGATTAGTATGACTGTTGTATGCATCTATACTACAACTACTCATGAAACATGAAATTAAAAAGCACGCTAACAATCATCTTCTCTAGGCATGGACTGTGTAAACCTAAGACTTTATCATGCCAAATAAGTACCATTATGTAGAAACCGTTATTAAATCATGGAATTTCTTGCCCCGTTGATAAAACACATTTGTTCAAGATAAATCATTAATTCAGTCTTAGCTTAAGTAAAGAATTAATAAATAAATATTATTTAGGTGGTCTTGTTCGTTCTGTCACTACATAATCATCATATGAGTGTTCTTCAACAGATTCCCTATTTTGTAATAAAAATAAATAAAAGACTACATTACTCGGCTAGGGTTTCATTGGAAACCCTAGATACCGACTAGCCGCTCATGGAAATAGGAGACTCTATTGGATGGTTGTTTATTGAGGAAGGGAACCTCTCTCAAAGAGAGAGGTTTTTTTATGAACAATGATATGTTCTTGAGAGAATACAAAGATATTTTCAAGATGTCAGAGATATCTTTTCTTCATGACTTCTACCCGTATTCTTGAGAGAACAATGACATGATTACACTTAGCACATGTAACAAGCCTTTTAAACCCCTAGGAAAAATCCTAGTGGACGAGTGAAGTCTCGTGAGGGTTAAATAGACTACCCACAACTTCTTTATAATATTTAATTTGCACATATTCATGAATAAACTCGATCATTGACTAGGAGATGATATAATATATAGAATAAATGTAAGCAAATAAATTCTACTTTTACAAAACAATAATTATCATATATTAGAGTCAAAAATGATCTTCACTAGTGACTAAACTTAGTTAATCTTTATTTCTAAAGCCAACAGTCTTCCGTGTTTTATGAACTTTCTCTATAACACATTTACTCTCATTTATAATATTTCTCTATATATTTTTTCTATTTTGAAGAGGACTTTCCTCTTTCTTTTTGTTTTTCCTCACATATATATATTTTTTCTTTCTTTTCTTGGAGAAGGCTTTCATCTCCTATGTACTTTTTCCACTCTATCTTTTTCTTTTTAGTACGACATTCTCCACATTTTCATATTTGATTTGCGGATTGAGGAGAATGTTTACGCACATCTATACATTTTTTTTTCTCAATATATATATTTTCGAGATAATACCTTATATGCTCATAAATGAACCTATAGAGATCATGTGCATATGCTTATAGGTCAATATTGTCTTTTCTATTTTCAATTTCACCAAATTTATTCACCTTTGGAGAACCACATCTTTCCACTTCTCTAATTTAGCTATTATTCAGAAAAACAGAAAATAATCACAAACATCTATTTTCTAAATTAGTCTCATGTCCTAATAAATTCACGAATTTAATTAAGAATATGTTAAAATCAAAGTAAATATAACTTAAGTTAATTTTTAGAATATTGATCGGTGGCCAAACCTCAATTGGTTTGACCTACTAGGAAGGGATGATAAATAATGATAATAATAATGATGTGTGCAAACAAACCCTTATAGATGACCTAGTTTTCCCTATCACAGGTGCACGAATCAAATATAGTATTGTATATTATGATAGGGTATATCGTATTCACAGGGACTAAGTTGTACTCTAAATTCTAATAAAGTAACACTCTTGAATTGCTAAGACAATTTGATTTGGGTTTTGATTATTAACTAATAAACAACTAAATTAAATAAAGCAAATAAAGATAGTTTTGAGATAGAGACAATAAAGATATATTCTAGGGTATTTCTAACTCCACCACTAACCTCATAATATAGACTTATATTCATTCAATTGTACAGGGCGATCCATCATATGTGAATTAGATATAGGATTGCAGCATTGGCAAACTTTAATCCCAAAAAAGGAACAATTCATCTGGCTTGGCTACAACCCATCTTCGAATAAAATATGACTAGTGTATGCATCTACTCTACAACTACTCCTAAAACATTAAATAAAAATCATGCCTATATCATCTTCTCTTAGCATGGACTGTCTAAATCTAGATTGCATGTTAATAACCATCATTGTATAGAAAATCATGAATTAAACATCCGAGTTCTAGCTCATATTAAATAATTATGATTGAGTAAAATTAAATATTCATTTAAGCTAAGACATGACATAGAATAAATAAAGAATCTCATATTGAATCAAACGTGTTCACTGATCTACACAATCATCACATATGTGTCATTGAGTTTCCCCTAATATAATTGAAATAAATAAAATTTATATTAAAAACCCTAGATACCCGTTTAGCCGCTCATGGTTGTGGTGATCTCCATTGTTCATGTAGACACCGCCTCCATAATCGTTGATTCTCCTTTGCCGAGGCACGCAATTCCGTGCCTTTATTTTCTGATCTAGAATCTCCCATGGAAAATATGTAAGATGAAGTATATGAGGGGTAGATAATGGATTCATAGATACAGAACTATGAACCCAACCCTTTAATTTATAGAGGTTGATCAAGTCCTGTTTGAATACGAATTGCTTCACCATTAACCCAACCCTTTTGTGAATTGATGAGAAAGGAAATGAAATCTGATCATAATATGTCTAAAATATATCTTAAGGTGTATTGAAGTGCAAACCAAGTCAAACGGGTCCACTCATGATGTTTAATTCATCCAACCCGCAGTTGATTTTCAGCTTCGTCGCGCTGCATTGTTTTGATCATATCAGGAGCTATGGGAGGAATTTTTGCATGATCCAAAGTGCGTTGGAAAGCTGACTTCAAGCTCTAGATGTTAGACTCAAGAATAATTCTATTTGATGACTTTTTTTATCAGGTTATGGTGGTTTGAATGAGGCTGAAGTTGTAACTTTAAATTTTGGAATTTGGCTCACCAAGTACTCGGTGAAGTTTCCACCGAGTACTCGGTAGCTCCAGGATTGTGAGAAAATGGGCGCAAGTGCGCAAAAGCTTTCGAGTGAAATTTCCTTACTCCGTGCAAGTTCTCTGGCTTTCACATTTACCGAGTACTCGGTAGTGGCTTTACTGAGTACTTGGTAGTTTTTTACCCAGTTTTTCATGTTCCATCTTCTTTGCTCCATTTCTCTTCTCATCTTCTTTCCGCTTCACTTCTTTTGCATCCTTGACTTGTCTTTGGTCCTTTATAGATATTTTGTCCATGATTTCGGCTCTCGAACAATCTTGAGTCACAAATCCAGTTAATTCACCGAATTAAACTTGTTTTACATAACATCACCTGAAATATCTTAAAACACGAAAACCGTATAAAAACACCAATATAATGATATTCATAGACATAACAATGTATAATTAGGAGCCTTAAATATACGATATTTGACTCCTATCAAATATACTATAATAAATATATATTTTACATAGATTAATATATAATTATGTAGATATAATATATATATTTTTTATTTTATTTTATTTCGAACGATCGCATCATGATTCGATCGATCGAGCTAAGCTTTTTACATTTTCAACAGTGGCCTCCAGTAGCCTACTGCAGTATTTTTCTGTTTTTTAAAAAAACCTTTACAAATTTTGTATTTCTTATATCCATGTCTATACTATTCCCCCCCTCCCCCCCCCCCCCCCCATCCCCCCAAACTTTAATTGAACCTATCCTCATGGTTATAATAATCATAGAAACATAGGGATAGAACAATATTACCACTGATTTGAGTACGATTTCCAAATGGTTATGAAATCTCCCCCAAACTTGGTGTGTACCATAATCTGCATTCTAATTAGGAGTAAAACAAGATCATAGGATATGTATTGCATTTAGACAAAGACTATAAAGGAATGTGATTTTCATTAATAACAGAAAATTAAAGATAGCTCAGCCAAAGGCCTATAAGAAATTGAAATTGCATGAAAATAAAACAACCTAATCCTAGAACTTGAAATAATGAAAAAATAAAAATAAACTAATTCCATCCCTAGCAGTAAGATTCTTCAAAGCTTTCACTCCAAACCATTCTCGTTCCCATACAGAGAGATTACGTATTCCGTCCACCTTCCTATTTCATGTCCATAAGGATCATTGGCCTCAATTACCTTTAGAAATTTGAATTCATCATAGTCTTTTGGACGCTTCCAACTAGTCATGATGTGAGGCCCTTCTTCCCCCAATTAGTCCTTAACCAATGCAGAAATCAAGAATGGATAAATCAGCTTAATAGTGTTAGGATTGTCCCCTTCATTCTGAATTATATTCCACATTGCCCAAAAATTGTCGAAAATAATTTCCAACAGGGAAATCCAATACCCATTCTTCAGGCAGTAAACCATCTTCACCAATGTATAATCATAGACATCCTTTGGCACAATTGGACAAACTTTTTGCCCTAATAAGTTCAAAGTTACCTCAAAACAAGGGTCAACTTTAGCCCTAGGAATTGTAAATATTTGTGGCCCTACCATGAAATCGTCACAAATATCTTGAACCATGGTTTGAAAAGAAGGATATGTCTGAGGAAGATACCTTTCACCACCCATCGACTCATTAGGAAGATTCCACACCCTAGCAATTGACGCAACTGATACTTGGATGATTTGATTATGAACCTTTGTTTGCAATTCACCATAGATACGTCGATCAATCTGATCCAGGTAACGATAAAAAAACATAGACTAACGAAGGGTTTGTGGAACTTGAAACAGGGACAAAAAGTGGAGCAAGACCCATCTCATTGAATATAATTTTAGTTCTCTCTATGGTGGACTCACTATACTCATACAGGAAGAAAGCACATTCATATTTTATGATGGTGGAGGTAGAAGTAGAAGACAAAGAATTAACAACCATGGCTGCTAGAGGATTGGTGTAAGGGATGAAAAATCAGTAACCCTTAGAGTACTATTTATAAGAAAAATAAAGGTTTGTTAATACTAGGAAATGCTTAAAAAGGGAAGTATATAACTTAGATATCAAGACAATATATATTATAGGTTAAATTTATAATAATATATAAATTAGATAGAAAAATATCAATCCCTCCCAAACCAATTATTGTATAATTTTCGTAATTTGTACCAGGATTTGGATCAGATTGGTCCCTAAAAGGAAAAAATCAATATTTTTCTGAAAATATGAAAGTCAGCAAAATTGCAGTATACCGATCGATCTCTATGATACTCGATCGATCGGTTAGTCATTTTTTAAAAACATTTTATAATAAAAATACTAAATAAATAAATAAATCAATACATAAATACATATATATAATATAAATTTTTATTATAATTCAAAAATGTATATATCCCTATTCTCCCTCCCCCAAACTTATTTAGAGAAGAGCATAAAATAAATGTAATTATATATGAAATAAACAATATGTATATATATATATATATATAACAATAGTTATATATATATATATATATATATATATTCTACATATGAAAAATTCTAAATAAAAAATAAAATAAAAAAAAAACTTCAAAGTATGTTTTATGTGTTTTTTTTTAAAAAAATACAGAAGAACACTGAAATGTGAAGTATTTCCGGTAAAACAAAAATGGAAGACACGAGCGAATACAAAAATGCCTATAATAATCACTCTCACTCGTGCTTGCCGATCTTACCTACAGATCCCCTGATGCGCCATTTGGAGGAGATTTAGGCGACACACCTCTAAGTGTACGTATCTCCTCTATCAGTGTCGTCAGCCTCTCCATGATAACAACCAAAGCAGCTCGAAATTTATCCCACTCAGCCCTAGGAATAGTAATTGTAGCTATAGAGGTTGATGTAGGTGGCTGGGTGGAAATTGACGCGGTTGCGCGTGCAGCGACCTGGGCTGCTATACGCTCTGCTCTACGAGGAATGAGGTGAGAATAGGATTGTGTCCAATCAGTTTGTGTGAAATATAATATGGGGGAGAGAAATCCAGTAACCCCTCTCAAAAGCATAGAGCACTGTCTGGAAGTGTCTGCGCCTCTCAGTATTGTCCCCCCCGGGTGCACCCGTGCCTCCCACATTCGAAAAAATATATAAAATTCAGAAAAATATATATAAATTCAAAAATATATATAAAATTCGAAAAAATAAATAAATTTCAATATATATATATTTTGAAAAGTAAAATTTGAAAAAATATATGTATTGGTAAAATGTCATATCTTTTCTAATGAAGTAAATTAAACTACTTACCACCAACATCAATTAGTGGTCTTCTTTTATATATATATTTGCAGAAATAAATATATATTTTTCCGAAATATATATATTTCAAAATTTATATATATATTTTTGAAATTTATATTTTTTTTCCGAATTTTATATATTTTTTTGAATTTTATATATATTTTTTGAATTATATATACATATTGTTTCAGGGTGGGAGGCAATGTGATTGAAATTAAAAAATATAGGGGCAATCCGGACATGTGTGGGGTTAGTTGATTAAATTGGAAAGCATAAGAAACAATCTAGATATAGAGGGGGTTAATTGATTAAATTCAATAGTAGAGGGGGTTTATTGAAATTAACCCTATATTATATATATATATATATATATATATATCTATATATATATATATATCAATATAGATTTAATATTTTTATGTATATATACTTTGTACTATATCTATATATAAAATTAATTGTTAGTTATTTTGTTATTTATTAATAATGATTGATAAATAATATTATTATTTATTAATAAATAAATATTGAGTAATAAATATCGTATAATTAATATATATTATTATATTATTAGTTGTATATGGTGTTAGTATCTCTAATTATGTTCTAAATTTTTGTTTGTTATTTGATGTATTATAAGTATAAATACATTATTTTATTTTTAGTATCATAAAATAATAATAATAAAAAATCTTTATTAATTTTATTTTAAAAAAATTTCATAATCGGATCAAAGACCCGGTATTCAAAGATTCGTATATGGATTAAGAAAGTAAAAATTCGTCGAATTATCGGATCGAATCGAATCGAATTATGTTTATCGGATTCAGATAAGAACAGATCCGATTCAAATCCGATCCGTTTATATGTCTAGTTTGAAGGAAGGAAAAAATGAAAGCCAACTCCTTTAGCATATTTACTATGATATCCTTTCTCATAAATTTTGTCTTTTTAAAATTAAGGGCAAATCTGATATTAATTATAAAAAAAAAATAGTCTTTCCTTCCTTTCCTTTCATTTTTAGGAGGATAATGAAAAAAATACACATATTAAGGCCTTGTTTGGTAATAATTTTGTTTTGAAATTTCTGTTTTAATTTTCAAAATAATAAAAACAAAATCAAAAACTTGTTTGGTAAACTAGATTTTGTTTTAAGTAAATTTTAGAAAAGTCAAAATTAACTGCCAAAATTTGCAATTTTGTCTTCAATATTGAAAGTTTTATTTCAAGTTTCCGTTTTGAGTTTTATTCCCAAAACGCGGCTACAGTAAACTTAAGTTTATTACAGAGCGACGTCTCTCTCTTGCTTTCAATGCCTCTCTACCTACTCCAGCCTCTCTCCAACTTTCCAACTTTTTCTATTCGCATAACAAAAATTCATTAAAGTTTGTACTATGAGGTGCAGTAAAATCAATCATTGTTAAAATCGAGACTCTAAGTATGATTGTTGGAAGGTTCATAGAATCGGAATCGTAGAATTGTAAGTAAAATCTTATGATCCTACCTCATTATTAATAAATAATTATGTTTAATCTTTTTTAAAATATAACAAAAATATACTTAAAAATAAAATTAAAATTAAAAAATTAAAATTTTGGGTCTTTAATTGTTTCTAAGAAATTTAGATCATATTAAACTAAATTATTAAAATTTTGGGTCTTTTATATGAAGGACCTAACCATCAAACCATTATTTAAGTTCAAAAAATTCTAAAACACATACGAGTAGATACGTGGTAAAATTATAAAATCTTATAGAATTGTAGTAGAACCTAAAATCGTAATATTTTATATTTAGAATTGCGATTCTAACAACTATGGATAAAATAAAAGGTGCGAATTTTAACCCAAGTGTTCTAAGATCTATTCAAATACTTCAAATCACGTGTAAAGCGTTTTCTACAAATAAAAAAGGTAAAAATTGACTTTCACAAATTATTTGCATTCCATGAGACTAGGATTAATTTCATTTACACCATTTTTTTCAGGTATGTTCTAACTTCAATCACAATCCTTCATATTTGAGTATCTTCAATAATACCCCTTTTGGTTTGAGATTCTCATCATTTACACTCCTAACCATTTTTGGGACTAAAATGCCCTTACCCAAACACACACTATCCCTATTCCTAAATATATATATATAATTTGAAAATAAAATTCGACAAATATATACAACTCAAAAAATATATATAAAATTCAAAAATAATATATAAAATTCAAAATATATATATAAAATTCGAAAATAATATATAAAATTTGAAAAATATGGAGAAGCACATGATGGTGCCACTTGAGAAGTTCAATCTAGACCACTTAGATTGTCAATATATCTTATGTGTTTGCTAGGTGTTGTACTAAAATAAAGATAGTTGAAGGACAACTGCATCATCAAAGCTTCCTTGATTTATATGTACACCTAACACCATTGTTTGGAACTTAAGTATTGTAGCCTCACACTTCCTTTCTCTATTGCGTTTTGTATACTCTCACCATTTATTTTTTCGAAAACAATTTTATATATATTATTTTCGAATTTTATATATATATATTTCAAATTTGATATATTGTTTTTGAATTTTATATATTATTTTTGAATTTTATATATATATTTCGAATTTTATACTCCCTCTGTCCCAATTTATAAGGTTATTTTGGGGAATTCAACTTTTTAAGATGTTGTATTAGTAATGAATGAAATACCAACTTTACCCTTGGTCCCACCATAATGATTGTGATTGTTTATTATGTAGATGATTTATAATTTCAATTCATGAAGGATAAATTAGTAAAGTGGTATGATAAAGTGTTTTGACTTTTCAATGAGACACTTATTTTGGGACGGAGAAAAGAGTAAAAGTTGACACTTATTTTGGGACGGATGAAGTATATATTTTTCAAATTTTATATATTGTTTTCGAATTTTATATATTATTTTTGAATTATATATATATTTCAAATTTTATATATTATTTTCGAATTATATATATATTTTTAGGAATATGGATAGTGGGTGTTTGGCTAAGGGCATTTTAGTCTCAAAAGTGATCAGAGAATGTAAATGATGAGAATCTCAAATCATAAGGGGTGTTATTGAAAATACTCAAATATGAGGGGGTGTGATTGAAGTTAGAACATACCTTAGGGGTGTAATTGAAAATACTCAAATATGAGGGGGTGTGATTGAAGTTAGAACATACCTTAGGGGTGTAAATGAATGTCTTATGTGTACACATCTGAATATATACGAATTATATTTACAAAACAATTCCAAATTTCAGTTTTATTTCTAGTCTTTCTTTTCCAATACACTATATATTAGTGTAATAGTCACGATAAATTTGGGAATGATATGAATTAGAGAGTAAAAGGTACGTGAGAGGGAGAGTATAAAGTACCTCAAACTTTCCAACTAATCAAGCCTTAGACTTTGTAAGGCTCGTTTGGTTCGTGCTGTTGATTTTATAAAATAAAAGTATATGTTTTTGTTATGGCAGACAACAAAATTTGTTTGATTGGTGTTGTTGATTTACAAAGCAAAAATACATGTTTTTGTTATGATAGACAACAAAATTTTATGCGTCCAAACCCATAACAAGTAAGGCTATTATAAAATATTAGACCACAAATAAAATAAATTAGCCCAATTTTTATCGAACTAATTTAAATTATTTGACCACCCAACAATCATGGTCTCCTTCTAATTCTAAGTGGCTCAAATTGAATATTGATGAAGCCTACAACCAAGCCTGAAATCAATGCGGTGGAGGTTTAGTGCTTAGAAATTCATGGGGAGATATAATTAGAATTGCTTCTACATTCTTTCCTCACGTAGCTAAAGCATCGATGACCGAAGGTTTAGTACTAAGAGGCTATTCGATCTTTCCTAGCATGGGGCTATCTCCAAGTAATTATAGAATGTGATTGCCAATCCGTAAGAAATTTGCAAGTTTCAGAAAGAGTTGAATATGATTTTTGACGATGTTACTTCCCTTCTCAAGAAGCGTCCGAATTTCTTGCTGAGTTGGTGTCCTAGATCTTGCAACCAAGTTGCTCATAAAATGAGTCAAATAGCTCTCAAAACAAATCAATCCAACTGTAATTGGACTTCTTTTCCTCATCGTGTGAGAGACGCCTGTTGGTAGATGGGGCGCACTGCTCTGTAGTCTTTTCTTTCACTTTGTATCTTGCAAAAAAAATAAAATATAATAATAATTATTTTCAAAAAAATAATAATTGGAAGATAATTATTATAAAAGATAATTATATTTTTATAATATTATTTTAATATTATAATTTGAAAGTTACAAAAAAAGGACACATGTCATCATCCTATTTATCTAGACCCTATAAATAAAGGTAAGATGGTGAATGAAGGGGAGGAGAGAAAGTTTACGTGAAAATCAAAGAAGTTCACCATAAATAAAATCGAACACAGAAGAACACATCAAAACCGTGTTGTTCTTTTCTCTTGATTCACTCAAATTCAAATATTGAAGACGAAGAACAACAAGCGCATCCAAATTCGTGTCGCTCTTCCTCAACAATTCAAGAAATCAAATAAAACGATTTAAGATCAAGCCCCGACGGCCTTTGAATCCCTCTCAACAACTCAGTTCAAGATCAAGTTTCCACAACCCTTGAATCCGACAAATAAAGGAGATCGAATCAGAGAATCAATATTATTTTTATTATAAAGCATGGAACTGAGGATTGTACTACTATTGATTTATAAATAAAATTCTGATTTTTTTCAATTTTTGTTCCTATATTTTTGGACTTGAATTTTGTTGTTTAGAGAAACATTCATACCACACCGTATTTCTCTTATACTCTTGCAAGGGTATGAATAGTCTTTAACATCCTACCTTTTTATATACAGTGTATTCCCTCACAAGTTTTTCTTTATCATGGTCTTGTTAAGGGAACGATTCTTCCTCCTGACCAATTTGTGTAGGGATGATCACGTCCCTTCTTCATAGTCAAGTCCATAATTAACGATAAGCTCCTTGAACTGATTCAAGTCGGCCTTCCTGAACTCTGAATAGCCACCGTCACATGCCAAATAGATATCACGGTAGTGTTGAGGAGGAGTGTGGAAAGAATTGTTTTGTTTTCTTCCTTAGGAAATCATATGGAGAGAACTGTTGAAGGTTTGTAGAGAGGGAAGATTTTTATGCATTGTAGAGTTTTGTAGTAATTGTTCAAAGAATATTTGTAATAGTCAAAATAAATATATGATCCAACAAGGATGGGCCACTGGACTGATGGGTAGAAGATGGATGGGCCGAAGACGGATGGGCCGGAAACTAATGGGCTAAAGAAATAATGGGCCTATGGAAAATTCTAGAAAATAAGTGATCCACAAGTTAGGGAGTTGTCCTATTTATGGATTATAGAGTCCATAAGGAAAAAGGTTTTATCAAATCCCACGATTTAAGGGATTGATAAACTTGGGAAAGGGATTTGACCCATTGACCAAGTTGTGTATAAATATGTGATGAAATATTGAACAAATGATCAAATTTTGGGACCCAATTATTATTGTGTATTTTTCTGCATTTACACAATTGGCGCCGTCTGTGGGAAACTTATTATTGAAATCTTTTTCAATAAGCTTCCCATCCTCTACAAAAAGCTAAGATTCGTACCATCAATGGCGGTGATCACCCGTTCACACCAGACTGATTTACCTCTAAACAGAGGCCAGCAGCCTGAAGATCCGATTAGGCGAGCCCTGAATGAGAGGACTGCTGAGTTGGAGAGGCAGAACGCTGAACTGTTGGCAAAACTGGCTTAACTTTAGAACCCTCAAGAAGTCCAAAACGACGAGCAGTCCAGCCAGCATGAATGATCTATAGGACGCCAGACAGACAAAGAAGACCTCCCCGTTAAATCCAACAACGATTGGGAAGAGCACGCGGAGTCATCTTTACAAGTTCTCGAGGGACGCAACCCCGATGAGGTTCTGACCATGAGAAAACTAGAGGAAATCATGTCCAGATTCCAGAGGGAAGTGGTTAAGGATCTGAAGGTACAGACTCCTATAAATCTGGCTTCCGAGGCATCCATCGACACCGTGCAGACATTGTTCACCGTGTCGATCACCAGTGTGCCCTATCCGGAGAGGTTCAGATTACCGAAGTTCAACCTGTTCGACGGCACAAAAGATCCAACGGAGCACATCTACCACGTTCATACCAAGATGAATGTTTACAACGAAAACGAGGCCTTACTCTGTAAAGTCTTTCCCACCAGCTTGACCGAAACAACCCTACTCTTGTTCAGAAAACAACCGTTCCGATCCATTGGAAGCTGGCTCAGACTCTGCGAGTTATTCATTGCCCAGTACTTCGACAATAAAAGGCAAAAGAAGACCATCTCCAACCTATTCACCAAGATCCAAGAGAAAGGCAAGTCCCTCAAAAGTTTTATCTCGAGATTCAATGTCGAAATGTCTTCAATTGATAATTGCGACCAACATTCAGCTGTCGAAGCCTTCAGAATGGCCCTGATCCCTAGAACCAAGTTCCATCAGTTCTTGGTCAAGAGGCCACCAACTGGCATCGGAGAACTCAATTCCAGAGCATAAGGGCATCTCCAAATAGAAGAGGAGTTGGCCATACGCCAAAGAAGAAGAACCTTTGTAAGCGTAGAGGCAAGGGCATCCGAACCTTCCAGGGTAAAGGATCGGGCACCAGACCGGAAGCGACCGAGCTCTCCTTCCGCTCCCTCCCCTATCCCGGAGAAACGCCAGAGGTTTGAAAACAAAGTAACCCCGTTGAAAGTTACCCTGGCCAAACTATATCAAGAGACCAATGGTAAGGGAATCTTCCGATCACCATCACCCATTAGACAGTCAATGGACCAGAGGGACATGTCAAGACATTGCGCCTTCCATGGCGAGTACGGGCATCATGCCAACGAGTGCAGAATCCTTAGGAGACAGGTGGAAGCCATGATAGCAAAAGGAGAGTTGACCGAGTACGTCGCCAAGGAGGGCACCCGATCAAACCAAACGTCGCATACACTCGCCAAGGGGGCAATGGGATAACCCGTAAGGGTAATTCACATGGTTCATGCAGGACCAAGCCGATCAAAAGTTGAAGAATCTCGGAGGTCCCATATGCGTCAACCCCAAAAACTGCGGAGGGTTGGGGAGATCAACAATTTCAGAAGCCCGAAGGATGATGCCCTGATAACTTTCTCTTCTGCAGACATGCGGAATATTCAGTCACCACATGACGATTCCCTGGTTGTCTCCCTTACGGTTTCAAACTGCTTGATCAAGGGAGTAATGATTGATCCAAGAAGCAGCGCCAACATTATCACCAAGTGGGCCTTTGAGAAGTTAGAGATCAACCCTCAGGAGATAGTCCCTTCCAGAAGCCCAATAGCCGGATTTGATGGCAGGAGAGTGGAACCAGTGGGAGAGATCCAACTGCCAATGACAGCGGCGAGGCGCACGCTCAGAGAAACTTTTGTGGTGGTGGACGTCAAACCCTCATATAATCTCCTCATGGGCAGGGGATGTATCCATCAGATGCATGGGGTTCCCTCAACAATGCATCAGGTCATGCGGTGCATTGACCCAAACGGATTTGATGTGATTGACATAAAGGGGGATCAGGTGGCAACCAAAGAATGTTATCCAGTCACCTTGAAGGACCTGAAGAAAAAGACAGAACCGGAACGGGAGGTACGACCCAGGGCGGTACCCGACGATCAATAACAATTACAGGAGGGCGGTGCGGGGTCACCGATAGCAGCTGAACCTTTGCTGGAAGTTCAAATTTTCCCCGATCGCCAATAAAGGTTTACTTATGTTGGTTCCGGCCTCAGTCCGCAAGAAAAGGAGGATATGGAGTCCCTTCTGCGATCCAATGATAACATATTTGCATGGAGCCATATGGATATGACCGGAATCGATTCATCATTAGCACAACATTCTCTCAACGTGGATCCCAATGCAAGGCCCGTCAGACAGAAACAAAGGCGAATAGGGGCCCATCAAAACCAGATCATAGCTGAAGAGGTTGATCGACTTCTTCAAGCAGGATTCATAAAGGAGGTTCAGTATCCTTCTTGGTTGGAGAACGTTGTGGTGGTCCAAAATAAAAATGGTAAATGGAGGGTATGTATAGACTTAACCGATCTAAACAAAGCCTGCCCGAATGACTGTTTTCCTTTGCCAAAGATCGATCAAATGGTAGATGCCACCGCAGGTTTCGAACGCCTGAGTTTTCTGGATGCATACTCTGGGTATAACCAGATACGAACGAACCTAGAGGACGAGGAAAAGACTGCCTTCATCACTGAATCAGGTACATATTGTTACATAGTTATGCCTTTCGGACTAAAGAATGCAGGTGCTACCTATCAAAGGTTGGTCAGAAGGGTGTTTCAGGGCATGATGGGATCTACCATAGAGGCCTACATTGATGACACGGTGGTCAAAATCAAGGCGAAAAGTGACCACCTGACCGATCTTCACCAGGTGTTCGACACCCTCAAAAAGTACAATATGAAGCTCAACCCGTCCAAGTGTTCTTTCAGAGTATCCTCAAGCCAATTTTTGGGACACGTGGTCTATCGGACGGGGATACAAGCTACCCCAGCATAGGTCAAAGCTCTCATGGAGTCAGCGGAGCCAAGGTCCCGGAAAGAAATCCAGGTACTAACTGGAAGGGTGGCAGCCCTCAGCCGTTTCATCTCTCGCTTAACCGATCGATGCATGCCATTCTTTCAAGCTATAAAGGCGACAAAAGGAGAGGTTTGGGGATCGGAGCAATCCGAAGCCCTAAAAAATCTCAAAAGCTACATGGCAAAGCCTCCTATACTGGCAACCCCAGAAGCCAATGAGCTGCTACACCTGTATCTGGCCATATTTACAACATCTACCCGCGTCGCTTTAGTCAATGAGGGTAAGGGGTACCAGACACCAGTCTTCTACACCAGCAAAGCCCTTGCTGATGCAGAAACCCGTTATTCCAAGTAGGAAAAGCTGGTACTATCATTGATCAATGCAAAACAACGTCTTTGACATTATTTTGAAGCACACCCGATCGTAGTGCCTACTGTAACCCTGATCAGATTCATAATGGCGAAGCCTGAGTTATCGGGGAGAGTGTCCAAATGGGTAATTGAACTCGGGATTTTTGCCATAACCTATGTCCGTCGAATTGTAATCAAAGGCCAAGCAGTAGCTGACTTTTTGTTAGAAATAGAAACTACAAACTCTTTGGAAGAAAATGAGTCTGGCTTATGGGTTGTGTTCATAGACGGATCATCCAACGTCAACGGAGCAGGGATCGACGTAGAACTCGTGACACCAGATGGCACTAGAATCCAACAGTCCGTTCGACTGGAATTTCCTGCCTCCAACAATGAAACCGAGTATGAGGCCCTCCTTGCAGGAATTTGGTTGGCCTGAAGCCTTTAAGTGCAAAAAGCAGAGATTCGAATTGATTCCCAGTTGGTCGTACGGCAATTAAAAGGGGAGTATGAGACCTGAGAGCCGAAAATGGAAGCATACAAGAAGTTGGTGCTAAAAGAGGCCGAAGGGTTTCAGCAGTTAACCTTCGAACAGATCCCCAGAGGGGACAATTCCATAGCAGACCATCTGGCTAACCAGGCCTCTGCAACAAGGGAAGGTATGACTCGTGTTATACCAATATAATTCATCATCCGGTCAAGTTTGGAGCCCCCCCGAAGACATGATGATCATTCCGTGGGAGCCAAGCTGGATGGACCCTATAGTAGATTATTTAAGGACCGGGGCACTACTTGAGTCGAAACCTGAGGCCCAAAAGATAAGAATGAAGGCAGCCAGATATGCCCTGTACAATGGTCAACTATACTGCAAGTCTTTTTCCGGGCCATATTTAAGATGTCTCACGCCCTCCGAGGCTTCGGAGGTCATGGAAGAGATTCATGCAGGAGGATGTGGCAATCATTCCAGAGGAAGGTCTTTAGCCTATAAAGTTCTCACCCAGGGGTACTTTTGGCCCTATTTGTCAAGGGACACTGAAGTCTATACCCGACACTGTAAAAAGTGCCAATTTCATGGAGATGCCAATCATCCACCTTTGGAGTTACTGAACCCAACAATTATCCCTCACCCCTTTGCCCGATGGGGTATGGATATTGTGGGTCCTCTCCCGCAAGCGATACGATCTACCACTCATGTTCTCCTGGCTACAGACTACTTTACCAAATGGGTGGAAGCCGAGGCATACCCCACTATCACAGGTAGCCATGTTATAAAGTTCATCTGGAGCCACATCATTTATAGATTCGGTCTACCCCGAACTATAATGATGGATAATGGCACCAATTTGGATAACAGGAAGGTTCAAGCATTCCTGGCAAAACATGGGATCAATCAGAACACTTCTTCCGTCGGCTATCCATAGGGAAATGGGCAGGCTGAAAGGACAAACGGAACCATTTTTGATACAATGAGGAAAAAGCTTGAAGAGGAAAAAGGGGCATGGTTGGAGATATTGCCCGAGGTGTTATGGTCCTATCGGACTACTCCGAGGCAGGCAACTGGAGAGACTCCTTTCGCCATGGCTTATGGGGTAGAAACAGTTATCCCAACCGAATTGAGAGTACCTACTTTGAAAAGTCAAGCCTGGGAGGAAGGTCCAAACAATCAGCACCTGACCCATGATTTGGACCTACTGGAGGAAAGAAGGGAAGTTGCTGGGATAAGGCTGGCTGCCTATCAGCAACAAGTCATGGCACGGTTCAATTAGATAGTCAAAAGAAGAGAGTTCCAGGTAGGCGATATGGTACTCAGAAGAAAGATTGGGATTGTAGGCAAATTACGAGAGACATAGGAAGGACCTTACACAGTAGTTGAGGTTATCGGACACGGAGCTTATCGGGTATGAAATAACGAAACAGGCCGCATCGAGTCCAACTCTCAGAACGCTTATCGGCTTAAGAGGTATTATCCTTAGGAAGTTTTTTTTATTAAAGTACTAAAGTTGTGTCTCTCTTATGACATCTTCTTCTGATTATAATAGAGCATTTGTGCCCGATGTCGGCACCTCTGCTTCATGCTTCTCAAGTTCATTTCAATAAATATACATTCTATTTTTATACGAGTGTTCCATGCTTGAATTAAAATTTTCCTAAGTGTTGAGTTCAGACCTGATTTGAACTAACCAGAGGATAAGAACAAGCCTCAGGGGCCAGATGCCCGAAGGCTTCATACTTTATTAAAAATTTCCTAAGTGTTTGAGTTCAAACCTGATTTGAACTAACTAGAGGACAAAAACAAGCCTCAGGGGCCATATGCCCGAAGGCTCAATTTTAAAATTTTCCTAAGTGTTAAGTTCAAACCTAATTTGAGCTAACCAGAGGACAAAGGCAAGTATCAGGGGCCATATACCTGGAAATTGAATGTTGCGTGAAAATAAGAACAGAATAAACACTAAGGTGTGAAAAGTTCTTTTTCATTGATAAGGAAAGAAATTACAAAAAATACCCCTCTGAAAAGAGGTGAGTACATATAAACTTAAAAAAACCTATTCTACTGATCGGGGGGATGATATTCTTCTCCCTTCAAAATAGCGGCGAACCGCTTCTCGTTTTCGGAGGAGGGAGGATTTTTGTAGGGAAGAGACACTCCCATGTGGGCATCAAATTCCTCAGCGGTCTTGAATTCCCGAGCTTCTAGAGGAATATGCTCTATTTCGTGCCTCTCTCGCCAGGCTCTGACCGATCGGATATCACAGATAGTGCAGTATCGGTTATACATGTCCAGACCTCCCAGGTGGCACACATCCACCTTTGCCCGCTTAAGAGCCAGAAGGTTCTCTAACTCTGCCTTTTCAGCTGCCATCTTCTGGTTAGCTGCCTTTACTTCTTCAAGCTCAGCAGCCAAAGATAGCTTTTCAGCAGTCAAAGTACCCTTCTCCGCCTCAGCAGTCTCCAGAAGGTTTTTCTGCTCTGAGACATTCTAACGAAGACCATCGGCCTCTTTCACCAAAGTCATCCGGTGCTCACTGTTTTGTTTGATCTGGGCCTTCATGTTAGCCATTTCCTTCACATCAGACTCTACAACTATTGTAGACCTGGATCCCATAAAGAAGCTGCGCAGAAGGAGGCATGTTATTAAGTAAAGCAGTGAAATATCATAAGCCAAATCACAAAAGAGAAACAAAATTTCATACCTCCATGGCTAGGGTGGAGCTCTTCTTCAGAAGCTCAGTCCTGGAGATTTTAGACTGAGCGGCCCTGTTAACCGGAGTCCAAATCCCTTTTGCCATAACTCGAAGAGCTTCCAACTGAGTTATGGTGAGCTGATCAGCGCAGACCGGAGTCCCATTGGGTAAAAGGAACTTTGGCTCCCAGGGAATAGGATGACGAGAAGCCTCTTAAGCATGGGGAGTTTCGCTCATAGAGACATCAACAACATGAGTCCTGGCCCTCTTATTGGCCACTCCACCGCCTGTACCAGATCGGGTCCTTATGACTGGAGGAATTACCGGAGGAGGCTGAGGTGGGGTACCAGACTCCGTGTCGGAGGAGGTACTTGAGGCCCCGGAGGTGCTGTTGAGAGAGGTACGACATCAACCAAGTTGACCCCATCAGGAACTTGAGGGCATCTGGCAGAGAGTGGTTTGTCGGGCAAGTCCATCCTGTCAACAGCAGCGCCCAAGTTAGAAATTGACTCCAGGTTTGCCGAAGTCAGCAGGTCAGTAGCAGATCGAGTTTTTCCCCAGATATGGGTTTTCAGGATGCCTATACGATATTTTATGAAAGACAGGGGGATGTCTGTAATGACCGGGTTAATTTAAATAATTTATTTTTCTTCGGTTTATATATATATTTTTTTATCTTGTGCATTACGTGGCATTGCATGTGCTTACGTGCATTAAGGATTCCATGATTTGAGTTTTTGGGTTCATTCCTATGTTTTGTAAAATTTTCATTTTTGTCGTTGACCGGGTAGTTTTGATATTTTAATTAAATGTGGGGGTTACTTTTGAGTTTGATAAAGATGAGGGTAACTTTTGCAATATATTCATTATATGTAAATGTGTGACCGAATTCCACATTTTATTTTTATTTTTTTTATCTTCAACTTTCCAAAAGCATATTCCTTCATCATTTAAAGATGCAATCATACATCTATTATATTGACACCACTTTATGACATTATTGATGAAAGTGTTCAGCCATTATATTGATGTGTTGAGGTTAGCTTTTGCATATTCTCAACAATCAAGCAAAACCATTTTTTCCATCATTCTCTATTTTTCTCCTGTCTTATTTTCTCTACATTTTGGGCATCTTAGAGTGGGGATTCAATTTTGTGCTCAACTAGGAAGTTGTTCTACGTGTTCCGATCTTCGGTTTAATACCAATTACGGTATGTGATCTATATTATTTAATTTGATTTGATTTTTCAAAAATTCCAGATTGCTAGTTTACATGTTTAGTGAAAATCAAGGCTTTAGATCTCTAATTTATAATATATGTACGGATCAAAATTAGTTTATGAAAATTTTACATATTATATATAGGTATGTGATTATATGTTCCTGAAAATTTCAGAATTTATAGATAAGTATAGAGTTAATTAAAAATCTAGGAATAACATGTTATT